>VZRV01010923.1:99242-137749 GCA_013398115.1 Falcunculus frontatus | reverse complement strand
GCCCCGCCCGGCCCCACGCACCGGCACCGGGGGCGGCTCGGCACCGGCACCCGCCGCGGCCCCGCTCCGCCTCCTCCCTCGGCCCCGCCGGAACCGGGAGCCCCGTGATTGATGGCAGCGCTTGAAGAGCGTGGTCAGCGAGAAAATGCATCTGCGAGCGGCGGAGCGCGGAGGCGAAGCATCCCCCGGGCGCCCGGCGCTCCCAGCCCGCGGTGCAGCACGAATATCAATGCACGGCCCCTCGCCGCCCAGCAAAACACAGGGGGTGGGGAAATGCAGATAAATCGGGGGGTGGAGGAGCCCTCCACGCCAGGCATTCGGCCCCGGCATGGGCGAGGAAGGGATGCCTGGCCAGGGCCACGTTCAGAGAACCCTTCGCACAGGGATTTGGCTGCAGTGCATTCAATTAGTGAGCCATTTTGTTCAAAATCTTCCCTATGACGCCTTCCTTCCCCCCATTAGAGGCAGAAATTCATCTGCTCAGCCAAACGTGTTCCTTTTAATTGTATTTAATTGGCTTTTTTAAAAAAGAATGACTATTTATCTTACTGTGCATCTCCACGCAAACCTGTAACTCATCTCCCAATGTCTTGTGTTGTTCCTCAACACCACAACCGTGACCTTTCAGTTGTTAGTGCCGACTTAATTTTAGAGCAAAGCTCTGCTATTTCCCTTGCAGAATAACATGCAAAACAAGTCATCTATGTAATCCATTACCTCGGGGCAACGTACACTTTATCCCTGCCGAGCAAATCCATTTCCTAGCCATACAGTAATATTTTACCTATAAAATAAATATGGGAGTACACCACCTCAGAGCTGGTTTTACAACGCCAAGTTAAAAAAAAAATAGAAAAAAATGATAATCATTAAGGTTCACAGACCCGGTTAATTAGAGCAACACCCTCAAGTACTGCCTGCCAACTTCATCTTTCCAGAGGCTGCTAATTATTTGTAGTTGTGGATCTTCCCGCTATTTATCCATACAAGCTTCTACCATTTTCATACCAGAGCCCAGGAGTCCTTCAGGAGACAAAGATCTAAGTTTGGAATTTATTCTGCACTTTCTAGAAATAGCTCCCTAAAACCACCCACCCAGCCGAGGCAGCTGATTAATTCCAACGCGCCCTTGCCGCGTCGCGGGACTGCTGTGATCAATACAAATGGTGTGGGCACGAGCTGCACTCCTGCAATATTCATCGTACAACAGCTCCTGATCCGGAGCCTGCCTTCTCCAGACCTGGTGCAAAACAAGCTTTGTAACCAAGTAGCCGTGTGATAGCTCCAAACCTGCCAGAGCTGAAATTCAATCCTCAAGTCAGCACAAAGCAACCACATTGCGTTTATCCTCACTCCTCAATTTTCTAATCAAATGTGGCCCAACACCTGGCAGATCGTAGAAGGGAACTGACTGCTCCAGAGTGTATTTAAATCAGTGTTTACTCCTAATGACTTCCAAAAGAGCTTTCCAGCAGGAAGTTAATTCAGGCCAGGTTTCATCATTTGAAAAATACCCTGTCTGATGGTTCTTGTTCAAAAACACCTTGTCCCTTTAGGGCAGGTGACCCAGCCAGCTTGGATCACAAATCCCTAAAGTCAGTATATATTGAAAAAATGCACTCAGTTAATAATAATAATTTAACAATGCATGGATTTTTTTGTATCTCAGTAGGATGAAAGTTGTTCAAACAGTGCAGAGCACAGCATCTGGCAGTGTGAGCATAGCAACAGAACTGGAGACTATTCTTGAATCTCAGACACTGTCTTGCAAATCCAACACAAACCAACTTCCGAATTCAGCAGTGTGGGAGATGGCAGAGAAATCATCTCAAGTCCCATCTGTTTGTATACAGCATACTGGAGATCCTTGAATGAGCAGAACAGCCACAGCACTCAATCACCGACATCAGAGACAACTCAACTTTCACTAATTGGCTTTCCTAGGAGATATGGAGATCTGCCCCCATTTCAGAGACTAAAATAAAAAACACGCACACAGTACAGCCTCAAGCTCCATTTTGCAATAGGGACTTTTCATCTTGTCTTTTGAAAATGGACTATAAAAGATCTTTTCTTGGTCATGAAATATACCTTTGCTGGTCACAGCATTATAAAGTTACAGCAGTATTTCTTTTAGTATCCCTTCTGAAAGCTGGATGTCTGAAACAGGGGGGGAAATGCAAGTTACATATTCACAAAGCCCATCAAGACTAGGCAAAATCTTTTTTCACACAGGTCAGGAAAATACACTGGAAAGAGGAGACCATGAGTGGAGATTCCCTGAATGGACAGGGCTGGAACCACTGCCCAGAGACCTCTCACAACACTTTGTGGTGTTTGGTCCAGCGTGCATCAGTCCTCTGGTGTTGCACAATGAAATAAAGCTCGGCTCCACCGCCTGCAAAATCCATCCCAGCTTTCTTGGCAGGCTCCATTTATCAAAACAAGCCTGTCATGTCGAGTACCATTAACAGATAATGAACTGAGACAAGGGATGCAGTTACAAGCAAAGCACTCCGCATGCTACAGGCCTGAGCACACAGCCAAGGGAGCTGATATTTACTATAAACATCATAATTAAATAGAACACCTAGCTGAAGAAACATTAAGGTCATGACAATAAACAACAGAAGCTGGAAATCTGAAGAAATACGGCTTTGACTTGCTGTCAGTAATTCCTGACACTGCTCAAAGGCATGTGCACATCCACCCCTGCACACCTTCTCTTCTCGCAGCTAAAATCTGGGAAGCACCTGTTAACTTGCAGTTTTCGGCTTTCAGCGCTTCCCCTGAATCCTGTAACACTTTGTATCCTGTACCCACGCACTTCAGCTCATGAAAGATTGAGCACTGAGAAGTGACAGACAGCGTATCTTCAAAGGGCTGGAAAATGTGCTGCTTTCGAGACGCACAACTCATAACAAACGCGAATAATTCATAACTTCGCACGCGTCCGACCCTATTGGAAGAATATTAAGCACAGACACACAAATTTGAGGAATATTAAATAAAGATGTAATCCCTCCAAGACACAAGACCTATCAATCAGCAGCATTCCCCACTTCTGACAGAATTAGCCGTCGAGCACACACAAATATTTCACCTGCTGCAAAAACCGCTCCAAAGGAGCAATTCCGGCTCTCCCAGGTATCCACACACTTGGAACACAAACTAACCGTAAACAGGCCTAATGAGATTATACAGATTAAATGGGTACATTAAGTTGTTTTTTCAAGAGACGCTCACGACAAAGAGGTGCCACAAGCACTTGGAAGCAGCTCTCTCTGACTCTGAGTTCACCCATCCAGTCAGTTTTAAAAGCAGGTTGGAGAACACTGGTGGCTCACATGGACCGAACACAAAGAAGCCTTAGAGTCCTTTTAAGAACACATGGAGACGTGAACATGACAAGTGTTTCCTAAAAGCCAATCCAACACAACTTCCCAGCTTAGGCATGCAGTGACTCTAACACACTAACCCCCTGCTTAGCTGAACCTATTTTTAAAAGGGGACTTAACACTGTCTTCAGAGCTCCACGTAAATCAAGCTCTCCCCTCGGACCCGGCCTTGCACAGGGGGGAAGAGGAAGGGAGTAGGTTCATGGAGAACAAACTAACAGCTTAATTTTGTCCCAACCCTGTTTTCCTTGTGCGTCAGCATTTGCAGTGCCCATCACCAGTTTCCCTGTCTCTGTCAGCGTGTGCAATCCCAGCCAAAACCCCCACAAAAGCCTGACACAGAGGCAGCTTAAACTGCAAGTGAGCTGGAGAACTCCAGGGGCCAGCGGTCACCTGGAGATCTCTCAGCAGAGGAGAGGAAGCGCTGGCCGGGCTGCCAGCAGGAAAGGTCACCTCCCTCTGCTCCCAGCAGCAGCGCTGAGTGTCTGTAACCCATTTCTGACTGTTTGCACTTGGACATCAAAGCACCCTGGCTCTATCTAAACACAAAACCTTTGGTCAGGTGAGAGGTGAGGCTCTGTTCCTGTGTAAATAATGCGCTGTTCTCTTGGCACAAACGCGGCGAGAGGAACTGATACCCAGCTCTTGACAAGACAGTTACTGCTGTCTACACACAAATTTCTTCAAATCCGCTCGCAGCAGGAAAAGTCGTGTCTGCACTTGCAGATCTGTGAGCACCCACAGGAAACCTGCTCTGAGCTGCAGCAGCCACAGCGCCAGCTCAGCTACACCAGGGTGCTTCTCCACACTGCTGAAACGCAGCCTGGGAGAGGAAACTCAGGGCAGTGTTGTTACTGCCCCAACACGACCAAAAGGCCATTTGGTGCTGCAATCCCAGCCTAAGGAGGCTGTAAACCCTGCACAGAGTTTAACAGCCACGGCCACTTCCGCTGCGCCACATTCACATACACAGCAGTTCTTACAAACCTGCGTGCCAAGAGTTATTTTAATTTACAGTGTAACTGCTGAAATTGGCATGAGCCATTTCCTCGCCTCTCTCAAATCCCCAAAAGGAACCTGTACCCTTTACAGACTATGGACCTTAAGAGGTTTGGCTTTTTTTTTTGCTGGGGTAGATTTTGTTTTGTTTTGTCAGGGTAAAGTTTCCCTGTTAAACCCAATTACCAACACTCTCACACATTTTATGGTTCAAGAACTGTGACTCCTTCTCTGTACTTACGTGGTGCTCAGGATACTCCAGGTGACCTCTGGCCAAGCTCTAAGTCCTCCCAGGTCGCTACTAAACTCTAGCACCACATCAGCACTTTGGGGACAGAGGACCCTCCCAAGCACACAACCGTCTGAGGAACTTCAGCCTTTTCTCAACGACCCCTGGGCCCAAGAACTGCAGGCAATGCCCTTCTGTAACTGTCACCAGCAACTGCCACCAACTGCCCCGGTGCCAGCCCCTCAGGGACACAGCCCCTCAGGGACACAGCCCCTCGCAGGGACACAGCCCCTCGCAGGGACACAGCCCCTCACAGGGACACAGCCCCTCAGGGACACAGCCCCTCACGGGGACACAGCCCCTCAGGGATACAGCCCCTCACAGGGACACAGCCCCTCACAGGGACACAGCCCCTCAGGGACACAGCCCCTCACGGGGACACAGCCCCACACCAAACCCCGGCCGCCCAGACACGCACGGATCCCAAGCAATGCAGAAACGCAAACCAAAGTCTCCCAAAGAAATAAAAACCAGATCGTTCCCAGGACCTGAGGCCTTTCCTGCTTGTTAATACAATTGCTTGTTAGGAGGTAAAAGCTGCCTCGGATTCCCCCTCAGCCTGGAACCTGTGACAGCCCAAAACTGCTGCTGGCACAGGCAGAGCCTCCCGCAGAAGAACGGGGACAGGGACCCCAAGGATACAAGGGGCTGCTTAACTGCATTCTGCTTGGGAGAAACCCTCTGGGTTGTTTCTGGGCAGCATCCTGGGTGCACGCTGCATTTCTGTCACAGTAGGAACGAAAAAGCACCGGTGGCTCCCCCAGGGAGCTGTGAAGACGAAGGCAATTCACATGCAGGGTTTTACAGGAAGGCCTGGCTTAGGAAGTGTTGGGGAAACAAACAAGCCAGAAATACCAGAAAAACCCCAAACAACCAACCACAACCCGAAAAGAAAAAGCCCAGCCCTGTCAGAGCTCACTCTCAGGTGCCCATACAATGAAATGAGTGCTCCCAGCAGTGCCAGCCTGGCCCTGCTCCCTGTTCTCTCCTCCTGAGCACCCAGCTGTGCCAGGACAGAAACCCCTGAGCCCAGACTCTCCTGAGCACCCAGCTGTGCCAGGACAGAAACCCCTGAGCCCAAACCCTCCTGAGCACCCAGCTGTGCCAGGACAGAAACCCCTGAGCCCACACCCTCCTGAGCACCCAGCGGTGCCAGGACAGAAACCCCTGAGCCCAAACCCTCCGGCGAACCTACNCCAGCTGTGCCAGGACAGAAACCCCTGAGCCCAAACCCTCCTGAGCACCCAGCTGTGCCAGGACAGAAACCCCTGAGCCCAAACCCTCCTGAGCACCCAGCTGTGCCAGGACAGAAACCCCTGAGCCCAAACCCTCCTGAGCACCCAGCTGTGCCAGGACAGAAACCCCTGAGCCCAGACCCTCCTGAGCACCCAGCTGTGCCAGGACAGAAACCCCCGAGCCCAAACCCTCCTGAGCACCCAGCTGTGCCAGGACAGAAACCCCTGAGCCCAGAGCCAGGGGCTGTGCTCCACAAAAGGCCAAGGAGAAGCAAATCTGAGGCAGAGAAGGGGACACAGAAAGGTTAAAACCCAGTCCAAGGGCAATGATCTAAGACAGCTGCACCTCAAAGAGGGCAAAATTCAGCCAGAAATACAGGATGCTTTTCTGGGGAAGAGAGAAGGGGGGAAAAGAAGTCACTTTTTTTCTGATATTTCTCCTCTGGTTTGTTTCCTCTTCTCTGTAGGGACACACACTTAAATTCAAAAGTGTTTTTGTAAAAAATCCCTGCCCTGGGAAACTCCAAATTACAGAATGGTAAACTGTAAGCCAAGAATATTAAAACAAAATCCACTGTGTCTGCCAGATTTTGTGGTACTTATGGCAAGACACCAACCTGTTCAGCAGCTTCTTGAATTTAACACAAAGGAATGCACACAACTCATTTCAGAAGGTATTATTTTACACAGAAAAAAAAAAAATCCAAGTATTTGTCAAGAAAAGTCATTTAAAAGGAAAAATTTACATACTTGAAAATGTAACAAATGGATTAAAACAAACAGGAAGCTCTTTGTTCTCAGATGAATATAAAAAAAGCAAACAAAATAAAATCCTCAATAGTTAAATGTGTGTGGGAGGGGTAAAGCCAAAGGAGGGAAGGAAGAACTAAGCAAATGCATCTTTTTCAGCTCTATCAAAGCAGCTGTAAAACAATGGGAGTTTGCCTGCTCTTGCCTCCAGTTTAAACTAACTCTGGGAATGGAAAACTTGATACCTCCATCAAGAGCCTGTGGAATGTTTAAACTATTATAACATAAAGCATGCTCGTACTCACGCTGAAGGAAATGACTCCCAAATGCTTCCTCTGCAATCCTCCTCCCGGAGCCAGACAGATCCTTTACCAAGGGATTTTCTCAACACAGAAATTGAACTAACAGAGATGTAAAATTTGCAATGGATTTACAGCCTTTTATTGAGATCACAGAGGAGATGGGACCTGTGGCTGCAGCTCAGTTTTTGGGGCAGTAATCACTCACACATTCAAAGGCCTCTGAAAATGCAATCGATTTTTTTTTTTTCTCAAGTGACAACAACCACAGGATGTGACCGTACCTATAATAACCCCTTCCTCAGACAGGGAGATAAGCTCTAAAAACAGGAAGTTTCTACTATAATCTTGAAAAAATATCAACAGTCTGAAACCACACAACTCCAGTTCAGTTACATGAGGAAGAAACTCTTCACTTCCCAAAATTATAGGACAAGATACTCAGTGGATGGAATTAATTCAAGCATTGCTCCAGCACACCTCTCCAAAATCCCCTAAAACATGGAATAACGTGAAGATTCTCAGTTTATCCCTCTTCTTTTCCCTCCACAGCTTCTAAGAGTAAGCAAACAAGACAGCTTCACTCCCACAGGAAGCATTATTATTTTAGCAGTTTGCTGGACTCATTTTGATTTGTTTTTTCTCCAGCAGACGGGGATTTACTGGTGCAGGGCTGTGTTTCACACAGCACTCAGTCTGCAGCCACCTACACAGGAACTTTTAGTCAACTGAAAGGAAGCAGCAGATTTTTGATAGCTGCTATCAACCAATTAACAGCCAAAAAAGCTTTTCAAAATTAGCTTCACAATGTTTCTCACGCTGGAGATGAGGAGGTGGCAATAGTTAAGCAGGGCTTACACCAACTTAGCAAACACTCTCTCAAAGCAATGGATCCTGCTGTATATTTTAACATAAATCAGCTTCACGCTGCTTGTCAACACAACGCACGTTCTCCTGTCAGTATTCAACATAAAACAACAAAATCACACTAAAGGCTTAAAACTCCCATTCTCGTGGCTGCGCTCTGACTCTGAACTTCCTTCAAATTCTCAAGTAAAACACACAATAGTCTTAACTCCATTCACGGTGGTTTTATGTGTACTGCAGCTACTACAGGAACGTTCAGATTCAGTATTTTTAGGAAGGCTAAACCTGCAACACATCAGTTTGTCCCTTACGCTGTTCTTTCAGTGGCCTAGTAAAGAATTCAACATAAAAGGCATCCCAGGTCTTCTGTTTAGCTGTCTTTTCTTGTGATACGGAGAGAAAACAGCAAAAACTTCAAATACGTAACCCCCACCAGAATCAGGCAACCAAATAATTCCAAGGCATCTTAGCAGTAAGGATGTGTGAGAGGATTCTATGGAATTTCTTGGAAGTCCTTGCAGAAAACTGTAAAATACCTGATAGTGCCATTCCCTGCCACTCTAGGCCGTGTCCCTGGCATTACATCTGGGATGAAACCAAGCCCTGAAACACACGGACAGAGGGTGAAACAAACATTCATTTAAGGAAGTCCTTACATGTCCTACGTGAAATTCACAGGAAATACAAACACTCCCGGACAAAAGGAATGCGGGAGTTTCAGAGGATGGGGCACATTTCCCATGTAACAACAAACACTTTACAGCCAACACGGGAACAGCGAAAGCCCCTTTGAAAAAGGGCTCCAAACTGTGCCCAGTCTGCAGTGAGGTGACAGGGCCCAGCTGCAGCATTGCCATCTAGTGTCAGCCTCCAGAAAGCAGTGGAAAACCCACCCAAACACTGCAAATCCAAGTGAACAGCCTTGCGTTTGCAACTGAAAATTGTACATTTTCAGTTCTGCCCTCGAGTGCTGCCAACAGCCCCAGCGAGAGCACTGAGAGAAAATCCATAAAGCACATCCCGGGATGCTCTGTAACGTGCCTGGATCCCCCTCCAGCTGCCAGCTCGCTCATTAACCAAGCCATGAACCAAGGAACAGCAAAACCAGCGTGCAAAGGGCACGGGAAGCCAGAGGGCACGGGAAGCCAGAGGGCACAGGAACCCAGAGGGCACGGGCAGATCCCGACGTGCAAACCACGAGTGCCTTCCCGGTTCCGAGCGCTGCTCCCTCCCTCTTTCTGAGCACTCTGTCTGGGTTTTGAGAGGTGAATGACAGGAACTGCTCAATTTTCATGCTAATGTTTTATCAGAAAGAAGTATCCATGTCACATCACGAGCTCATTAACAATCCATTCCTAAGACTTGCATTAAAGCTTGGCAGGCAAGTTCCTCATGAAATGAGATCTGCTGCTTTGCCTTTTAGGATCTGAACGTGCCGAGGTGGCACATCAAGAGGTAAAAACATAATTTAAAGGTTACACTTTGTTCCAGTTTCATAGAATCATCATTAAGCAGCCACAGAACACACGCCAGGTTATCCATTTCACTCTTTATTACCTTCAGCCATCAAGTTTCAGAAGGAAAACTCTGAAATCACTGATCTGCTGTAGCACACGTCTGTGTAACTTCACATTCAGGTAAACACGCAGCTGTCATTCCTCTTGCTACTCCTCTCTCAAGGAAATCTCCCCTTTGGGGTACCAGTAACCAGCCAGGAAACTGTATTTGAAATGTATTTGAAATAAGCAGAGCTCACTGGACAAATGAGGTCAAGAACAAGGCTGACAATCGCGTTAGATTCAGTTCTTGGAATGAAAAGACAAAGTCCCTTTCATGGCTTCCACTACAAAGAAACCCATCATTAGACCTCATTTTTGTCAGTTCATACAAAGGCTGAAGATACAGACAAGTGGTGTTTAAAAGAAAAGCCTTTGAAATCAGATGGCTCCCAAGAATATCACTCCCTCCATGGCAGAGGGAAACTTTCCTCCCTTCCCTTCCTTAGCCCGGCTGAAGGTAGGAAGCACCGTGTTTTCCTCATTAGTTCCAGCCCTGGGCTGGGCTGCTTGGTTTGTTTGTGGGCTTGTTGGTTGCTTTTTCTTTTTTTAAAATAACCTTTAGGACATCGCTCTGTTGATTAAACCATTTTCATCCTTCAATGAGTTTGATTCCTATTAGTTCAGACTGCAGAGAAGACATTGATTTTTACTATACTCAGGATCAAGAGAAGTAACAGCTTTTCCAATTAAACAACTGCTCACCACGTTAAGTAGAAAAATATGTCCACAGCAATAATGTGCAAGCATCCAGAGCACTCTGCAATGCCAACAAAAGCTCACACACATGCTTGTAATAACTTTAACCTTTAACTCCAGAAAAGGAGGAAAACTCCATGAATTACAGACAGTTCAGCTCCGGTTAACTCTGCTGATAAGAAGCTGTGGCACTGAGAGAGGCTCAGAATTACAGACAACTCATCCTCCAGCTCGGAATTACCATCTTTATACCACACAAATCACCACACTGGGCTTCCACCTACTAAAATAGAAATCACAACCAGAAATGGTCCAGCAGGCTGCTGCTTCTCCTCTCAAATGAAGCTTTTATACCAAACAAATCCATACAGTTCTTGCATTATAGCCTTTCACAGAGTTGCACTGTAAATCAAATATTTTATTCCACACCCTGCAGCTATTTCCACATTTAATAACTGACATGGGA
The DNA here is from genome assembly GCA_013398115.1 of Falcunculus frontatus. NCBI lineage: Eukaryota > Metazoa > Chordata > Aves > Passeriformes > Falcunculus > Falcunculus frontatus. The sequence continues at coordinate 127,191 of VZRV01010923.1, read as the reverse complement.
GACAAGTTTTAATCTCCATCAGGCTGAAACAATTACTATCCTCATAACCACTCAAGTCAGAGGTAAAAATTACGAGATTTCTATTACCTGATTGCATATTCAGGAGGAAACAGTCACATTTTTGCAGAGGAAAAAGACAAAGTACAAAAAAAGGGGAGCCCAGACAACCACAGCTCCTAATTTTGCATGTGCCAGAATGGCCATGCACTCACTCCAGGCACTCAAGACTTTCCTTTAAACTGGAAAAGAAATGCAACAGTCCTGCCAAAAACCCAGCAAAGAGACGAGAGATCTGACCAGACGTGACGCTTGCAGATGTAAATATTCCCTGGCCAAAAACTCGAGCTTTAGATGATACCTTAAACTTTTTTCTGGCATCAAGGAAACAATTCCCAAGCTTAGAGGAAAAAATCTATTAAAAATTTACCCGAATTAAAGAGATCTGGGGGTCACCCTGTGCTGTAGCCCAGCCCCAAGCACCAAAGAACCATCAGCACTTTGAAGCTTTAGAGAGCCCACGAAATTCCCTCCCAAGGACGTTTGGGGAAGGGTCACAGGACTGGGAAATGAAGGAGAAGATGAAAGTGTCACACGGACAGTTACAGCCAACAGGAAAACAATCCCTGTGTGAAATCTCACTGTGGAATTTGTCTACTATTACATGTTTTACTACCAGTTAATACTAGCTGCCAGAAAGGGATATTAAAAATCACAGCAGGTCAAGACACTGCTTCTTTCTCTATCAATATATTGAGGCAAAAATGCGGTGATTTACGTCTTGTCCAAGAAAGGGAGAAAATGCCATCAAGTTTGAACCATTCATCCTTTTATTTATGCTCTATAAAGACCTCCAAAGATACTTAAACATCCAAATTATTTAAATCAGCATGAAAACGCACGGAAGGATGTTAGAGCTCAGTGCAGGAATCCCCCCAGAGCTAAATAATTAAGCAGCATCTTCCAGAGAAATTCTCCAGGCCAAACTAATATTCAGGTTTCTAATAAAGTGAGAGCCCGTGTGGTTGGGGAGAAGGGCAGAAGGGAGGCAGAGCGATTTTTATTGTTTTTCTTCAGCAAAACGTCATGAGTGGCTGTCAGAGAGGGGAAGGAGACGCTGCTGCCTTGGTTCAGAGCACCCTCTAGAGCCAGCTCCTCATCCCTGGCATCACACCCGTGTCCCCTTCCACTCCGGCCCCTGCTCCCTGCAGGGCTCTGAAATCTGCAATATTTTACCTTTACAGATGGGGGAACTCAGCAGCGCTTTGCACACACCAGGGAATAAATGTATTTTCTACACGTGCACCCACTGTACATTCATCTCTGCTCTCCCTGAAGTCCTGTCCATGTGCTGGTAACAAAATTAGACACTACCTCTGACTAAGTACAAAGCTATTAAAAATAAGGCATTGTTCCTCAGCTGGAGGAGAATTAACCATCTCATCCTGAATAAAGACCAAGCTTTGTTTTCTAAGACTCCACATGCACCTTTCACTGAAGTCAATAAAGAAGCTGTTGTTTCCCAGATTTTTTCTATCAGGCTGAGTACGGATTGCAGGAGCCATCCTTGAACAGGAGTTCTTAATTATTATTTGTAAGTGAAAGATTTTAAGGCATAGGATTTCACTTAATTAAAATCCACTTAGTTATCAAACCACGACTAAAAGACCCATTTCAACCACAAATGAGGGTAACTGCCCTCTGCAAATGTATCTTTAAATTCTCACTGATTGTAAACTTTTTGCTTAAAGCAGGTACATGCCAAAGATAACAGTGACACAAGGAAGGAGCTGTGCAGAGAGCCTCTAATCAGGAACTAATAATCAGTTCAATTATTAGGGATTCATTTCTTCCAAATCCGAGCCCTTAGGAGGAGAAGAACCACAGAAAAACCAGACTGTAGAATTCAATGATATCTTTTTGGTTTTAGCCTCCGAATTAGGCAGACTCACAAGTGATGACTGAGGACACAGAACAAGTTACACAACACCAGCATCTCCCAGGGAGCTGTGCAGGCAATCCTGAAATAAGGGGGAAGGTTTTTCCTTCATCCCACCACCCTCATCTTCACTCTCAGTCCCAAGGCCACCGGTTCCAGCCCAAAAAGGCAGGTGAACACACAAGGTCATGCTCTGGAGCTTCACTCACACATCTCATACTGGAAACCTGTCTTGTGTTTCAGAAAATCTGTGATTATCCTTCTAATCTGCCTTGACGAGGACATTCATCCTTCATCTAAGGGGATTCAGAGAGATCTCCTGAGGACCTTCCTTTGGACACAGGCACAACTCTGAGGGCTGTAAGAACTCAGGGCTACCTCCAAACAACCCTTTCCCTTAAAGTAAATCATAGGGGAAATGAGGAGTTAAAGTGATTTTTATGTATTTAAATAAGCTCAACATAAAGCCAAAGAGGCAGAAGAAAATAATCTGTCTCTTCAACACAAAGTCATTGCCAGGAAAATAAAGATTTGGAAAAGGTCAGAAAAATTTCTGGCAATACCAGCAGGCGGAAACACTGATCTACAAAAAGGATGTAACACACTTCCATCACAAATTGTCTTCCTCAGAGATACTTGCTGCAAGAGAATCACAGCTTTTAAGGCCAAAATGAAGTGTCACAGCCAAGGTATGTCCCAGACTCCCTGCTCACAGCTCTGCCCTGCTGCACACACAGAGCTCTGGAACACCTGTCTGTGCAAGAAGCAATGTGGTTTTAAGCTCATCCCTTCTTACACATTTATTTCCCTTTAAACATCAACAAATAATTAAGAACAGTAGGTAAAAACAGCATCTGTTGAAGGGCAAACAGAGCCTTTGATAGCTACAGACCTCAATACAGACTCTCTTCTCAAAGAGGATCAATAGCCCAGCCCCTGTTTTAGCAGAACTCATTCTTTCTGTAAACCCAGCCCTGCTCGGATTCTGAAAATGACCAAACTGCCGTGCACATAAAAAATATTACCTGCAATTCCACTGCCAGATCAGGAAATCTTGGTGGCTCTCACATCTTTTGCTAAAGAGCATTTCTTCAGACCTCATTTTCCTTTCACTTGACCAAAATAGAAAGATTAAGGTAAGCCATTTACAGCTCGGAAAACAAAAACTTATTACGTGTTATTTTTAACCAGCTACACTGAATTTAATACCATTTCCAGAAATTATGCCATGGCTTTCAGCAGCAACATTTATGCCTCCCACAGCTAAAGTCTGGGCATTTTCTCCCTCCCTTATATTAATGTGTTTATCCAACCATAATTCCATTAGCATTATGTAACACAGACAATCTTCTTAGGCATTTTATCATTGTCTCACCCAAAACTCACCCCCTGCACACACGAACACTGACTGTGGAACTGTGATCTCCCAGACTCTGCTGACATACAGGAACTGTCTGATGCAGAGCTGAACTGACACCTTCAGCTGCTGAGCAGCTCTGCCTGTATCCTCAGCCAAACCCTCTCAAAACACGACAGGCTCGCTGGCCAAGGCATCTTTTCCCCTCACGCACTCACAACATTAAATCAAAACACTTGAGATTCTCCCTCTAAGAAAAGAAGAATTTAAAAAATGTATTTAATGTTTATCAAGTGTCTACCCCCCCTCGCACACTGAACACAGTAAATACTATTTGCAGTTATGTCTGTAATTTGACATTAATTCCTTAATCTTCTTAAAGCAAGGCAAGCTTGTAGACCATTATGAGGTTATTTAGAAGAGCGCATCTCAAGTGTTACATGAAGCGTACTTTTTATCAAGAACATAAGTTAACTCAAGTTTTGTGTTTTGTCATTCGTACACCTGACAAACAAATCAATCTCCTTTGGAGAGCAATGAGGAGATACCCTCTGAGCTGTTACTGCTGCGTAATCCTCTTTGGGGTGGCACAGTGTGTGCTAAGAGGTTGTGTGGCTCTCCCACCGGCTCAGCAGGGCTGTGCCCTTTCCTCACAGCTATTCCAGTATTGATGCCACACCTGGCCAGAGCAGCATCTCCCCATTTGTGCTCTCCCATCTGGGCAGCACCCGGCTCAGCTCCCACTGCTGTCCCCTCCTGTGCCCTGCACCAACCCCACGGACCAGGCCAGGAGGGCTCCCTGAGCTGGGCAGCAGCAGCAGCACAGCACACCGAGCTCCAGAAAACCCCACCTTCGGCAGTGTCTGGTGTGCCAGACCTCATTTAGAGCCAACAGGGGCTTCACGAGGCCTTTCCAAAATACTGCTAATAACTACAATAAATAAAACCCCAAAGCAGCACAGGGCAGAGCCAGCAGAGCCCAGGAGCTGCTCTGTACCCACCACACACAACCCTCCTCTCCTCACGGCCAAAGCTCTCCAGCCACGCCAATGCTGAAACCCAAGTTCCAAGCCAAGGGGTTTAGTTAAGCCAATAAAGATGAGCTTAAAAACAGCTTTTAAAAAATTACCCGAGCAGGGTCAGCTCCTGAACTAAGTACTGAGACTCACACTGCTACCCTGGTGAAAGGAGGAGACCTAGAGGGGAACGGGGCTGAGTGAGGAGACACATCCTGGGCAAGGTGCTTGGATTCCACACTCCCAAATGACTCCAACCAAGAGAATTCCCTGGCTGGCACGGGACAAGATGGATAAAATCCAACCTGAGTGCAACAGTCTCAAGCTGTAAGAACTGATGTTACCTTCCATAAGTTTAAATTTCGTAAGCAATTTCAAACTGTGCTTAAGTTTCCAGAGCCAGATTCGCTCTGATGCAAATTCAAATACTTCACTTGTTCATACAATGGCTCCTAAAGCTGATTTTGTAAAAAACAGGATGTGAAAGAGCAGCTACAGCTACCAGCAAAATATTTTCTGCTAGTTTTACAATCACAAGGCACTTTGTAATTAAATTGCTAATGTTGCAGAACCTAGTTTTGGTCAAATCTACATCCAATTACATTCATCAATTAGCCTGTAATTGCATTTTGCTATTTTTAATTCCTAAGACTTTGCTGGGTATATTTGAAAAACTGATATTCGCTGGTTTGGGTTCCTGGGATGGGGTGGATAAAAATGCCAGACTACAAAAGAGGCTGAACGGTTTGAAATATCCTCATGTTTTCAAATTCAGGTTTACCTAAAAACCAGAACATGATCTGCAGTGTCCAGTGGGACAGAACGACTGCTTATAGTGTACTCAAGCTGAAAAAGGATGCAAATACTACCCTGCCACATTCTGGTTTCTAAGTACTTCTGAATGCAGAACCAAGCTCCTGAAATTCTTTCTTCTGCCTCTGAAAGGCTTGTACCCAAGTGATTGCTGTAATTTTCAGGGGAGATAATCTACCAAAAACAAGGGAAACCCCATTCCAAAATTTTATTTCCACTGTGAGCTCATTCAGTGGAAAGAATGACATTTCAGTACCTTTTCCTTCAAAACACCAGTAGAAGGAACACACAGTGAGGAATGCTTTGCTTCAGGGTTTTGCCTACAAGTTCAAGACACAATCATAAAAACAAACTCAAAGTATGAGCTGAGTAGGAAACATTTTTTGTTGTCACGGAAAGCTGGAACCCAAAAGCAAACAGGCAGCCAGACACTGATCATCAACCTCCTCTCTGTAGCACATAATTAAACAGACAACTTTTATTTCCAGTATCAAGACACAGCTGAGTCCATGAAACAAGGAGCTAAAACTTTGCCAGACATCCCCACAATGACATAACTAAAGCAGAGGGTTTGTTTCTCTGGGAAGGGTTTTGTTTCTAAAAATAAAGATGCAGATTATCCCACTACGAGTTATCTGCTCTTTCCCCACAAGAGTCATCGGCACCACGGCATTGCACGACTACGAACCCATAAACCACATCAGAATCAGCACTCTGAAGTTAAAAAAAAGAAAAAAAAAAGGTAATTTTAGTGGATTAGCAGAGTTTGGCACTGAATCACAAGCAAATGAAATCCCTGGCCCTTCCCTGAGTCTGCCATTCCTAAGGATGCATCGCTCATCCAGCCTCTGTCACAGAGCAAACTGGCTCAGTGGGTACCAAAGGGATCTTAGCTCCAGCAAGGAGGAGGATCTTCTTCAAGAGCAGGCACTTCTCAGCCATTGCACACTTGGCCCAGTCTGTAGTGGCTCCTGAACCACTGCTAGAACCCCTTAGAAATTACTCCCTAAGCAGAGAGCCTTAACCTTGTCAGAGAACAAAGTTTACAGGGATATTTATACAAACTTCCTTCCCAAAAGAGCCACGATTCCTGTTGAGATTGTGAATTACTCTGGCCACGCTTCACCCACAGAAATTCTGCTTTCAGTGATGAGCCAGCAGTAATTGTAACCGAGAAAAACTAATCCCACTTTAAGAACTACTTTTAATGAATTTCAGCTCTATGTGCCAATTCTGGTTAAGAACCCAATAACTTTGGTGTTGCAGCTGATTAGGATCCAACCAAGTTGGATTTGCTGCCATTTACATTTCCCAGAATGTCCTAATAAGATCAAGTGTGATCCAATATCAGCAAACACAAGATTTTGATTTTTTTTTCCACCAGACACCACAAAAGAAATCTGAGTTATTACCTAAGGTAGCAAACAAGTCAGTACGCCTTCAGCTGTGGTTAGAACCGAAACTGTCAGGCCTCACTTAGCACGTACAGCTCTGCCTTTGCATATTTCTGTGTTTGTCTCACAGCTTATTAAGTTTTGCAAACAAAAGCAGTTGTGCTCTTGCCAACAGATTATCGCGTTTTATTATCACGGATCATTCTAAAACATCAATGTACCTACATAAATAAGAGACTTGAACTGCAAGTGTCTTTGGGCAATTGCAGGGGGATTTTCTTTGTATCAGCAGCAGGCACACGGGAGTGTTTGGAATTGCAGGATGGTGTTTTCATCTGCCATGACAGCTGAGGCTGTGTAGATACCAAACACACAGTAAATGCAGCAAGCGTTCCTTTTAATAAACTGCCACAGAAAAAGTATGAAAAAAATGATTCAAGCTGAGGACATATTGATGGGTACAAAATCCTTGAGGCATTATGCAGCTCACACAGGCTCATGGATCAGTATTATTGCAGCAACCAGTAGCCGTCAAAGGCAATTACCCCGGGGAGCGGGGCCGGGGCTCCCGCAGCTGCCGGAGCCGGGAGGGGCGGCAGCGCCGCGGAGCTGTCACAGCCAATTACCGCCAATGTTTTATTTATGTCAGGATACACCTGATCAGCGAACAATAAAGCCATTTTATAAAGGGTGATTACAAAACCAGAATGCGAAATGGCAACAAGCGGCAGGGAAATCTCTCCGCCGGCCCCGCGCTCTCGGCAGCCGGGGCACGGGGGGCGACAGCCCCTGGCCCGGGTGTGCCCCGGGGTGCCCACAGCTCCTTCTACACCCCGGGACGTGCCAGTCCACCCCTACAATGCATTTAAATGTGATACGGAAGGAAACCGGACAAGGGGAGAGGGGGGAGCAGAAAACGCTGACACAATTGGGAGATAAGCCCAACAGAACATCTCTTCTGTGCAACTCCAGCCTTTCTTTCAATTGCCAACTCAACTGACAGAAGAAAAAGGTTATCTACAGGAAAAACATAGAAATTTTAACATTCTCCAAGGCTTGAGAACCTGCTTTGTACTTATCTGTCTTCATCTTACAATATACTACCTGCATTTTAAAGTTAAACAGATTTAAGTGGACTCAACATCAGATCCCAAAGAAAATATTGATTTTTTTTCCCCCACAGATATATAAACTGTGTCTAGTTTTATTCCCAGCAATTTTCATTACTTTCAGGAAAAGGGCATTGTACAGAACTGCTCTGAATGAACAGATCAGCCCTTATCAGGTGAATATGCTGTTGGGGAAACCCCCCCTTTAAAAGCAGCACTGACCTCCCAGGAGAAGCTGTTAGCAGCCACCAAGCTGGAAGTTGGCACTTAGACATCATTTTCTTCAATTCTTTTGCTGCCTTAAGTTCCAATTGCCAACATTCCCTGTCCTCTCTGCTAGAGGATGTATCGTGACCCCATTCCCAAAGACACCACAGAGAGGTGCACAGGAGATTTGGTGATTCCACCAACCACTGCTCTGGAAATGGGATTTCCGTGTCACCTCGGCCAACGAGCCCAAGTGGGCTGGACAATTATTTTCTCAAGGATGGCCTTTTCAAGTACCAGATCTAAGCTGAGTGATGCTGCCAGTATTTTGCAAACTTGAAAATCTATGGTGAAACAGCAAAAAGAAACTGAAAGCCCAAAGACATAGGAACTAAAAAAACCAAGACTACATAAACCACTTTAAAAGGTATCAAGACAGGCAAGACACGAGAGAATCTGGGTACGGCCTTCCCTAGGAGCAGACTGCAAAGAGTGCAAATAATGGGCATTTCAGCCCTGAAATCAAAGTATGAAAGGAATGGCTGTTGGGTGCCAAGCTGAGCACTGGATACTTGGATTCTCCCCTCCCTTTCACATATCATATATGCAATATTCTTCAAAGGGGTGTTTTGTTCACAAGGCAGACACTGTGCAAGTACAGCTGCAGAATAAGGCGGCATTTTAACACAAAAATACACTCCCTATGTAGAGTTTTGTGTGCACTTTGATACATTTTTTAAAATAATCTGTCCTGCAGCTATTCAAAGGAGCTACACAGGTATCTGCCAATAAATTTCATCTTTATTCTTTTCTCTCCAAATGCACGCCTTTGAATTTAATCTAACTGTGCCACCATCACCCAGCGTATTTATGTGTGTGATGCTGCAAACATATTTAATCAAGGCAATATTACCCACTGTAGTGCCTGAGCTCCCCGAGTCCCCTAGAGAATACATTTGGTCTAGATTTTAATACCTGACAGGGACACCCCACCCCTTAAAAAAAATAAAATCAGGAATATAGCAGATCTAACAGAATATTTCACAATGGAGTTGCACAGTGTATGCACTCAATCGCTCCATTTCCCAGAAGATTCATTACAGTTACATTAGAAAGTCAAATCAGGCAATTCTGCAGTCTGGTGAAAGCTAGCATATGAAAGCAGGTTAATACAAAAGAATTTCATTTTAAATAGAGGACATTTAGGACTTTTAAAAGCAACATTATGATAAAAATTTCAGGGTGTTTATTCTGGCTTCAGAGCACGCTTTTCAAGTCTTGTTTCAATGATGTAGCTGATTTTCTAAGGAGAGGGGGAGGGAATGTTGGATCTCCAAGGTTTGCCATCTTAATTACCCTGCTGCTCCCACACGTTGCTCAGCCTCAGTACAGATGTCCTGCTCCCCTCAGCAGCCAGGGCAGGGCTGGTACCAGCTCTGAGCAGCAAAAATGCCCAAGTGCATCACTTACCACCTACAGAGGCTGAGCACTGCACAACAACAAATCCCAGGGGCTGCATCCCAGACAGAGGTGTTATTAACTACAAGATACGAGGCATTTGAAGTTTCCTGCTTACCTCACAACAGAGGCATTATATCTAATTATTACCATTTAGAACCTTGCCTCCATCTCGGCAAGTAAAATGCAAACAGTGAATGTAATTACTCACTAAACTAATAATGTAAGACCTGATTGACAGGATGGAAGAAAAAACTCGGTTCAGAGCAGTTTTAGTTTAAGCTCAGCTGAATGAAGACAACCAATTTCAGAGCAATTCTTTAGTACGAGCAAGACACCTACAAACACACAAGTCACACACACAGCTACCAGCAACATCAAAAAACCCCCCCAGAACACAAAGTGGTTGTCACAGCACCAGCCTTGGCAGCATTAATGATGAACTTCATGCACCCCTGCCTATGTTTAATTTAATACAAAACCAAATGCAGTCAAAACATCTGGTGCATTATTGATGGTTACCATGATAAATGAGATTTGACATTTCACAGGAACTCATTAGATATTCTACTTACACCCCACACTTAAAGCGTTTCTGATTTCACATCTCTTTGGAAAACACGCATTGTGTGAGTATTGAACTGATATTTTTGACCCCACTGTTGTAAAGGAATCGACTTGCACAGCTAATTACTGAGAATTTAAGCAGCACACACCACGTCATTTTTTTACCCTCTACTAAACCAAATGCTCCTGAAATCCAGGAGTATTTTTGTGCTGTCCCATTTGAAGGGCAGAGATCACAAGGAGGAGCAGTGTGGGTACAGGATGGTGCCACTGCTGCCCAGGGATCAGAACCTGAACTGACCCCTCTGGAGCCCCACCAGCTCCCTGCAGCCTTTTTCCATGTCTGTATGAGACAATGCCAGACTGCAGGAACAAATGCACTGCAGGCCAAGCAAGAACTGTCTCCCTTTAATTTCTCACATCTTGACTCAAGAGCTGCACAAAAAGTTATTAAAATTAATGCAAACTATCATAACTCTGTCTTTTTATTACTGGTAATATTCCTTCTAAAATATTAGTCTCCTTGGCTGAACCAGCATGTCTTTCTGAAAATTGTCTTTGAAGATCAGAAACTCCTTAGCATAAAAAGTGAAACATGCAATCATGTTAATTTGACAAGGTAAAAGGGGGAGGAAAAAAATCACTTCAGCTTAGTATGTCTGAAACTCAGGCTATTCTTTCATTTAAAAGAAAAAAAAAAGCATTTTTCTTTCCTGATTCCCACTCCCCAACTGAAGTGAGGATGTAACAAAGGCTTTTGGTGCTCCAAGTGTTTTAAAAACATAACAAGCAAGTTTCAAACTTGGCAAAGGACCAAAGTAAACACCTCCCATCTTACATGAAATTACTAAGTTTGAATAAATTGCTGCAGTTCAAACAGCCCTGGCAATCCAGTGAGTACTCATCTCTCCTTGTTTGCATAATCAGTACCACAGACATATATATATACACATATATATAGAGGCATATATATACACATGTAAGGAGGAGGCAAGAGCTTCAGCACATGTGTTGTATAAACAAGAAATTCCAGCTGGAATTTCTCACTCTTCCTTCCGAAGTTAAAGTGAGCTGCGTGCCCGGCCAGAACACCACATTATACAGTTATTTTATCAAAAACAAACACAGAGCATCCCCACATTCCCAGCTCTTGTATCAAACACCCCACAACCCAAGAATTTCATGAGCTGGCAGAAGCATCACAATTTTCCAATATCCAGTGCAGCTCATGGTAACACTTTGTGCATGTGAACGTTATATTCTCAAATCATTTGTTCCTCTCAGCTGCCTTGCAGCAGGAAAAGCTCAGAACAGCCCATTCCTCACTGCTCCCATGTACCACAGCGTTCCTGCCACGTAATCCGTGTCACCATTCCTGCTCCCAATATTTATGGACACCTCTGCCGTCAGTAATGGGCTCTTGATTGCAGAGCTGCAGAACAGCACGTTCCGTGCTGATCAGCACCCTGAGATCACAGACGGAGGCATCCCGGGGCAGAAGCTAAATGCCAACATTCAAGGATGACAGGGATGCTGGCAAATAACCCTGTTTGTCTGAGGTTATAATTGCAGAGGAATTCCCTGGGAAACCGGGTGTTCTACCTCTCTACAGAGGCTCAGCTTTCCCCAGGACAGACATCCACATTTTACAGTGTAAATGTAACAACCCACACCAGTGTAAACACAAACCCACTCTGGGGTAGCCCTGACTGATGCCTCCCCAGTGCTGGTTCAAACACCCAGCACCCAGCACTGACAAAACACCATTTCCAGGAGTGCAGAGTAACCTCTTTTTCATAATTGCTCACTCCATTTTTAAAAGCATGTTCCTCTCCCTTACAGTTACAGAATGATTTCAAAAGCATGAACCCATTAGACATTTGCCTCAGTCTGCCCTCAACAATAGCCTGGAGAGATAAAACTCTCATTTGTTTCCACAGAGGCCCTATTGATTCTGCTGTCACAGAATATGACTATTCTCTCCTCACGCTGCTTTTCAGAACAGAGCATTCTGCCGTGGAGCCGCACTTTTATTGCCTTGCCTGTCTCCCACAGCAGCTCTGGAGCAGTGGTTTCTCACACCACCACCCTTCTCCATCCCAGCAGAGCTTTCAGCAGGCGAGGTACAGATAAATCTACTTCACCCACCCCAGCACACAGGAGAGTTAATGCAAAGAAGCAGCCAGACTGTGGGGAACACCCAAACTCTCTGCACTGACTGTTCACACCGACTGCTTCCCACTATTCCAGCAGGAACATCCCAGAGTCTGGGAGCCAGGTGGAGAGGAACCACCTGCCTTACCAGAATCACCCACGGCATCACACGAGTGCTTATGGTTTTTAGAAAAACAAGGTCGGAAGGCTTATTTCTGGCAGTGCTGTAAATGTGAAAGGCTCCAGGCTGATCCTGGGCTGTCGCTGCAAAGCTGCCACATTTTATTAGGACCAGGAAATATCGACTGCGTTCCATCCCTGGGATGTCAATGATCTGATCCTGCAAGTGAAGTCAGGCACAATTTCCATTTCCAGTGTAGAAAAAAACAAGGCAGTACCATACACAGAAACTGAAAAAAAGAATAAATTAAGCCTGCTGATATTTGGGTCAGTACGGACGAGTCCTGCAACATCTGCCACTGAATTCATTTCCACCACAATAAGGACTACATTAAGACATAAGAGTTTAGCACACCAAGTATTGTACAGAGCTTACAGCAGGACCTAGAAACACTTCCAGTGCTCCTGATCCAACTCCAGTTATAAAGCTGCAGCGTGCCACCTTTAGCTCACTAAAAATGATTCTATTAACTGTGGTGCAGGGAAGGATCCTTTAGTGAATCAGTGTCAGAAACACAAGTCAGCTTATGGATGTTGAGATGTTTGGGGATGGACTAAGCCAAGTCCAAGGGCTCCATGGAGCTGCTCAGCCTCAGAGGCCAACAGTGACATGGTGAGAACTGTCCCTGACCTGGCTCCTGCTGGGAGCCAGCCCCAGAACCCTGGCAGGCAGCTCCTTGTCCTACTGAACTCAAGTGTTTCCACTCCTAGCACAATATTCCAACAGCCTTATAAATCTCCTCTGAACCTCCCCACTTTCCTAATCCCCGGCAGTACAGGAACTTTTCCCCAGCATCCTGAAGAGTTCCAGTGGGATATAACTCACACTTGAGAGCTAACATATGGTTCAAACAAGCATCAGATTGTTGCATGGTTTTCATACCAGCCCATGTAATCCCTGGGTTCCTCACATCTGTCTTTCATTTGTGATATAATTACACATTTATTTTCCATTTTATAGTTTAATTTCATATACTGTTTACTTGATCTGGGGTCTGATCTTGCTGCAGCCAAGGGACACCACACTCCTTTTTACCCATACAAACGTGTTCCAGTGGAGCTTACAAAGGCCTGCAGTTCTCCTGCTCACCAACAGATTCACGTATTTATACAAGAGAATTGCTCATACATTCTTCCCCCTAAACTACAAACATAAACTCTTAATACTTCACAAAAATCTAGTGGGAAAAACTACAGAAACTTGACCAGCTCTTCTATAAACACTTAAAAACAACTGCGAAAGCTTTAAGTGTACTGGGAGGTGAGGGGGCAGAAAGAGGTATCAATATTTAATCCACTGCTAAAAGTGCAGCATCAAAGCTGCATCAGGGTGGCATAACGTTGCAGCTGGTTCCATTTTCGTGTTCTTACATTAAGAAACCAGCTTTTCCTTTTGCATTATGTATTAAATAGTACATATTTTAGAATCTCAGAAAATCATCTCTAAGCCTTGCTAAGCCTTTATAATTGAAAAAATTGCATTTAGCATTTTACCAGCTAGACATGCATGAAATACTAAATTCAAGGACAGAGCTCAAGTTAATTTCTTGATAGTCTCCTGTGATCTATAGACCTTCTGAAACTCACCACATATGGAAAACAGAGGCATCAATGTAGTTCACATCCTAACTTAAAGCACACTTGCATTCTTCATGTTTGAGCAAGGGAAGTTCAGGCTTTCTATCCATACAGATCCCTTTCCTGAGCAAATTGCCACCATGTGGTGACTGGCCTGTACACTGGATACCACCCTGGATACATGGCCTGGCTGGAGGAGCATTGAGAAACCAGGGAGTTGTGTTTCAAAACACAGCTATGCATTTCTCACAAGCTTGGCCGTGAAAATCTGGGTTTGCAGGTTGCTCCAGACAGGAGTTGTGTTTTCCCAGCTCCAAACAGCAGCCTGGGAATGGTCAGTGCTGTGTGAGCTTTCCAGTCAAACCCACACCCTGGACACGACCCCCGACCAGTCCCTAACACCAGGCAGGCACATTCACAGTGCCAGCACAGAGCAGCTTCAACCCTGGGCACAGGCAGAGCTGCAGCAGCAGAAATTGGACATATTGTTAACAGAATACATTTCTGGCAACCAAAGAGCAATTAACATCAGAATCCTTAATCATCTCGAGCATCTCTACTCTGGAGAGCTGGGTACCAGCCTGTGGCAGAGCCAGGGCTGGTGTGGAGCTGGGAGCAGCGCTGGGACTGCAGCTCTGGCACAACCCTGCCATGAGGCACCAGCCCAGCCTGCTCCTGCCCCCAGCCACACTGATCCCAACTACTACAAGGGAACCTGTTAGAAAGGAGAAGGGGAAATACCTTTTTTACAGCACATCCAGAGCAGAACAGTGCAGTACGTTCCTGCAGCACCACTGAAGGCACTGGGAACTGGGTTTACCGTCTCCATGAACACGCTGCACACAAAAATTCATCCCACAGATCATCTTTCAAAATAATAAGTCCCATTTCCACAGAATATCTGTGCAGAATCACACGGTGTAAGTTCGCCCTGTTTGTTTGAACTTGCTGGGGCTAGAACACAGTGCAGCCTGGAGTTCCCCAACCTGCCTGGTATCCATTATTAAAGCTGAGCAGATGTTTATTCACACTGTACCGTCATTGTTGCTGAAGCACATAGGCACTGTTCATCCGGCCCAGAATGAGGCCAGGCACTCCCCGCGCCGGGATGGATCCAGAGCACAACAATGAGAGGCATTCAGGCACAGCACAACTTGCTAATGGGTTTTGATAACAGCAGAGACACCCACTGTATTCTTCATTACTGCTGCGACCTATTTCACAGTTCATTCTAAACAGATTTGGATGCATAAAATCATCCTAAGCACCGCATTTAAAGACATTATCTCCCTAAGCACAGGATCCCTCCAACACCTCTCCTATATTGATTAAATGACCAACCCAGCAAGGATTTACAAGTCCACTATAATAGAAACCGTCTTCTCCAGCATCTGCTCATCAGTTCTTTGTGCTCCTTTATCCCCTCCACGCTTTAAGTGGTTTTCCATTTTTTAATAAAATACATTTCTGGTCACACCATTAAGAGCATCACCAGAACGTAAGAGCGCCGAAAACACTGAAAACAATATTCTTCCACTCAATATTTCTAAACAACCAAACATCACATTAAAAGAATAATAATAAAAAAGACAATCGTTCTGAAATACGGCCTGGTTTTGTCAGCTAGTGTAGATTTTAAAAGTCAGATGCTTGCATTTTACTTGTCTGCCATTACTGGCAAATTAAAGCTATGAACAAATGCTGTGTAGGCAACAAATAATTCTACTAACACGCCAACAATCACTTTAATCTCTTCCACTTAACAACTCATGAACCTTTTATGAACATAATCTTCTAGAAGGTAGCTGGTAATACAAGATAATCCCAGTACAAGTTTAATTAAAAATACAAACTACATATAGCTCCATGCTTACCAACTCTTTCACGCTGAAGGAGCAGGAGTGGCTATTATTAATAGCTCCGTTAATCTGGCAAACTGAAGTGCACAGGAACACGCTAGAAAAGAATTCAACAGACCATTTCCCACTGAAAAAAGAGCCCTCACAAATTCTAACTTGCCTTAGCACAGCATTTAAAACCCCCCTGTTTTAAACAGCTGAGCTAAAGCTTGCTTGCAGAGTTATGGATCCTCCTTTCATAAAGAAAATCCAGTACAAGATTATTTATTGTTACAGGCTACAATGGAATTAATCGGAAACTGGAAAAAAAAAAAAAAAGGCATTTTCCTTTAGGAAACATAGAATTTGAGTCACTTGGCTGTCAGATGGAAGTCAACATAGATTTCATTTGACTGCCAAGAACCTTATTTGACTGGACATAAAAGACATTTGCTATTTTTAAACATACCTCATGTAATCATTTAACCAGAGCCCTGTAATTCAGACCGGGGAGCTCTTTCCACATTCAAAAGCTGATCAGAGCACGGGTCTTTACAGTTCTGTTTAAGAGTTGGCTTGTTTCCAATAAATACAACTTGCACTCCCAAGCTCCCCTAATAACCATCTCCACAGCTCTTTCCCCTTCTTCTAAACCCACTCAGAAATATTTTAAACTGCCTGAGAGCCTCCAGAAAGCTTTTTCTGCTTACTCTGACCACAGTCACTGCCTCATACCTGTGGCAAGGAGCAGCCAGTCCAGGCAGGCCAACGCTGGCCACTGGATGGACACTCAGTGGTTACGGGTGTGTCCAGCTCCTCACTGCTCTGGCAATGGTGAAGTCCAAAATGTCACTCTACCGTGTGGTGCTAACAGTCAAACTGTCACAGACACAGAAGTAGCACCTACCTGTGTCCCAAACCTGAATCACTTTCTCACCTCAGCCACCAGCTGTGTAACTCTGAGCTTTGCAGTCACTCGGAGTCACAGAAGGAATTCTCTTTAACACAGATGAGCAAAGATATCTCTGATGAACTCTCCTGACACACACAGAATGAACTGATGTGTAGGTGAGGTGTGACATTCTTTTTGAGGAGCACATTCCCCAAACCCATAAGTTTTCCAAATGTTTTTCCATTTTTCTTTTGGATGTGACTGTGCCACGGTGAAAGGCACTGTAAGGGCTCTTTTTCACACCAAGAAAATAACAAGAAATCCCATGCTGGAGAAAAAAAGTGCACAAGCAAGCAAAATTAAACCTTGTGATCTATCACAGATTCCTTTAAACATGTTTCAGCTCTGACACTTCACTGAGAGCTAAAGGCATAGCAAATATTTTTGCCTCCTACAAGAGAGAATCAAATTTTAGACGCAGCTGAATGAGTTACCACTACAGAGGAATGTGGGTTTCCTCAAGCTCGGGATCATCAAAAAAGCCAGACTATACAAAGGCTTTGTCCTTTCAGGAATACACTCCACTAATGGTAGCAGACAAATGCAATTCCGATGGATTTCCAGCTCCTGCAGGGACCGGGGAGGGTGCTGCTGCTCAGAGGAAGGTTTCACATGTGGAAGGCAACCCCTTTAGATGTTGCACTCTCACAGCATTTACCAGCTCCCTCCCCTGAAATGGTTTGATGCATTTCAGTACCCACGAATGTCAGGCTCCCAGTCCACCCTTCATCCCTCAGCAGTTTCTCACTGATGTGAAAGCTTCCAATCCAGGCAGTGTCCAGCCCCCAGAGCACTCAAGGGTTGTTGTGATACCAGTGGCTTAAGAAAAAACCCCAAAACTTGCACAGTGCTATAGAGACAACACTTGCAGCCCTCCCTGACAGCCAATTTCTCTGCAGTCCGAATTCATGGCTAATCAAGTCACCAGAGCAAGCACATCAGGCACGTGCCACGCTCGGCAGGCTCCCCCTGACAAACACTTAACATCTGCAGTCTTCTGAAACACGAGACATTTTTCCACAGCTGCAGAAGTCAAACTGTGCTATGGATGACTGGCCCCTGAAGTCCTATTTCTGCAAGTAGGAACTGATGACCTGAGAGCTGCGAACATCAAGGAACTAAGCAGGCAGCAATCTCCGAGGGGTGCTTAAGCGATGCTACCCAAATAGGTTCTGCCCACACAAAAATCCACTCCTTTCAAAATTTAAAGTGTTTTTTGTCATGAAGGCATTTGCCTGAGCACTGAAGACAAGGGCTTTGCTGCTGCCAAGAGGTACTTTTAAGGTACCTCTTAAGTCTGGTGTCTTTCTGTATCATCATAACATGGAAAATGAACACAGTGGACCTCGTCTGTATTTTCTCTCAAAAAAAAAAAAAAACCAGCTTGGGGGAAAAAAATAAGTCACATTCAAGAAATCAGGCAAACTCATGCACATGCCTAAGTACACTCACAACAGAAGGACACCCTCCTCCCCCAGCCACGCTCCCTGATAATTGTTTGTGTGATCTTGGGTTTATTTTGAAGTTTAAGGAGTATTTTTGTTTTACTTGTGACATCAGCTCACTACAGCCACCTCCTCTTCTCTAATCACAGACCAGACAGAAAGGCCACAGCAGCTCAAAAACACATCCAGGCACACAGAGAAGAGACCTGGTTGGACTTCAAACAGAAACTTAAGATCACAGAGGGATCAGTGTTTCCTGCACTGCAAGTATTAATCTCTTCTGCCTAATTTTCCTCCCTGGAGCCCGCCCTTCCTCTCCCCAGGGAAGAGAGAACACAGATTTGATTCTCCATACACCCACTGGACCACAGACCGATTTAAAGAACCTTATTTAAATGAGGTGCAAATTACGTTCCTACTCAACTGGATCCTACAGAACATATTTTTATTAAAACCAAACGCGCACAAACACCCCTCTGGCTCTCCTCAGCTTCCTCACAGGTGACTCCACCTCCTTCCATCTCGGAAGGCTCATTCAACATTCATAACTTCACCTCTGTGCACCTGCAGTGAAATCCCAGCTCCATTCGCTTTCAGGAGGCAGAGAGGAGGTTCCTCAGAGAGGGTTCCCAGTACTGACTGGGAATGCTCTCTGCAGGAGCCAAGAGCCCACCAGGAACAGGAGGGACACCGAGGGCAGGGCTCTGCAGCAGGAACGCTCAGAGCTGTCCTGCCTCATCTTTCTTCTCCACTGAAAGCACAAATACATAAACCGAGGGCAAGAAGTTACAGTTATCCCTACGAAGCTTATTTTAAAGGCAAACTACACTCAGGACAAGAATTACAGCATAAAAAGAGTTCTGAAAACCACGGAAAACAGCAAACCAGAAATTTATTCTAAAACTTTTAAGGAAAAAAAATTAATATAGCTCAAATTTGGCATCTAACAGAAGAGGCATTTAAAAAACAATAAGAATAATTTCCATTCAATACCAAGGAATTAGATATTCTCTGCAGCTGCTGGTATGGCAAGATCCTAAACTACTTTGCTATGGACAAGTAATACCAAATAGATACATCAGGACACAAAATGGCAAATGCAAAGATACAACATTCAGTTGTCATCAGAATTAGGCTTTTAAGTGAAAGAACCATGTCTTAAACTCAAAGGTACAATGAGAAAGTGATAATCTGTAGTGACATGGAAGAGAGCTCAGTGATGTTTTGATGAAATATATCGCTTTATACATATACATTTATGTTTTTAAAGCATTAACTGCCTGTTTCATGATCACTGTGAAAAGGAAACGTCATGTTTAACTAAGTTAAACATACACTTTTAGATTAGCAGAGTAAACAGATACAGAAAATTGGCACTTTCTTATTGCCTAACAACTATAAAACTCGCTGATAACAAAGTACCCTCACACCTATTTTGTAAGCAGAAGAACACAACTGCAATGAGTTACTCGGCTCAAGGTCATGCAGTGAGTTTTGTGGGGTTTTTAAGTGTCTGAAGCACAACCCAAATACTGTGATACCAACATCTAAATTCTTGTCAGGAGTTAACAGCCTGGAATCTTCCCAGTCTCTTGTTGTCTGCTTGTACCCTGACCCTTTACCATCTCCAGGAATTAAACATATTACCTAATGATAATATCTTTGGGATTTAATACAGGAAACATGTTCAATTTCAAACAGAATGTCATAAAGCAGAGAGAGTCACTAAGAATCCCTCGCAGCCTTCTCTCCAGGAATATCCAACCAGACAGAACAGCTGGATCATCAGAACAGGCCCAGCAAGGAAAAGTGTGGCTGAAACTTCTGGGGACTCCCAAGACTTGACTAAACATACACAAAAGTAATTACTTTCCACATCTTGCTAAACTCGTACTTTGGGACAAAAGCCGTGGAAGGAGTTATTTGATGACTAATTAGCGCAGGGAAGAGCACGTTAATTGAGGCAGGGCTGCAGAGAACACGAGCACTTGCACTGCTCGCACATCGCAGCCACGCAAACAGAGGCAGCTACACAATAAACCCCAACAATGAAGGACTGCGGCCATTCAGCACGAAGACAAGCAGGAAATAAGAATCAAATGACTTTTTCCAGCCAGAAGAATGAGCAGATATGCTGTTCACAGGCTGTTTAACAAAGCCAGCCCTGGAAGGTGAGCTGTGACAGGGACTGAGACTCAGGGAAAAAGAAACATCCTCAAACACTCACATTAATCACCAAAAAGCAGAACAGGGAGAATCTCAAAGTCTACAGTGGGGAACTTGGGCAGAATTATGAAAAAAATCTACGTAGAGGTATAAAACAAACATGTTACAAGTCACACACATTTCTAGTGACCTACGAAAGGACATGTGAGATACAGGAACGTGTCACTGATAAATCAAGACCCTCCCTATGAATCAGTACAATTAAAAAATAACCTTCAGATTACCAGACTGTGTGCACCGCTACCTTTTCACCTACTGCCCTCCAATATCTCAGAACTCTGATGAAGCATTCAAACAGCAGCCAAGACTGTTTCAGCAGAGCAGAAGAGAACCTGGATTCTGCCTAAGTTTTGTTCCAAGAGCAAGGTTTCCCTGATCAACCACAGACGCAAGGGGCAAATCCAGGGGGTAAGCCAGTTATTTCCTGATGAGTTACTAGCTGGGCATGTGACTCCCAGGAATCTCTAAGTGTATAGGTAAATAGGTTTGTTGAATCATTGAGTAAAGATTCTCATCTGCAGGGTTCACATTGGAAGGCAAGTAACATAATTCAGTGGTTTAAGGAGCAGTCAGAGCCAGGTCTATTAAGTTTCATGAAAATGAATGACCTTAGAGACATAAATTAGATTTCCTGCATCTCACTCCCAGTTTGTAGAAATGAGGATTAAGTGTTTAAGTCTCCTGCACAGACCTCATCAGAAGATCTTTAATGGAGACACTGGATTCCTTCTTCTCCAAGCTGTTCCCCCCTGGCATGGCAGCACCAGGTACCAAAGGACACAACCACTGTTAAATTGTGTGTTTCATTCACCTAAAGCAGGAGGCAACTGCTCTGATGAACCTCCCCACATGCCAAGTGTTCTTTCTTCATTCAAAGCCCATCTGAAGGTCCCAATTGTCTGACACCACCATTTTTTACTGGGTATTTCTCAGGGAAATACAACCCTTAAAGCACTAGAATTCCATGATCTACGGCACTTTCTTCTTTCATATTCATGACACTTTTCATGTTAACATGCATGAATGAAGACTCCTAAATCAAGGAAAAGATAAAGAGGCATTTTAGCATCAACAGCATGTATTCCAGTCCCTTGTGGATGTTGGCATCTGCAGACTACTGCCATATATGCACTTGTTTAAGAAGATTCGTAATCCTTAAACACATATATTTAATAGCTTTGATATTTAGCACAAAGCTGCTGATCCCCTAACACCCTATAATACATAGTTAATTACTAACTGAATTTGCCATTTTCTTTAAACCAGGGAATAAACCGGTTGCCAAAACAGCAAGCTTTGACAGAAACCATCATATTCCGGTTTAACTCTCTATTTCACCACACCTAAACATTCAAGTCTAGATCATCCTGCTTTACCTCGCAATGCAACCACACAATTATTGTAGGTGCTCGGGTTTAAAACATGGTGCAGTCCTACCAGCTCCCTCCAGGCCACTGGGATCTCAGCAGCAATAAAGGAAAGGCCTCTCTGGTTTATTTTCTGTTAATATTTTAAAGATATTAGCTAAAACGAGAGCATGTGTCAGTTTATGCAATACATGGGTGGTTATGGAACAAGCAGTGCTAAAAGTCTGCTGAGCCAAGCTCTGAGTGCAGGGCTGGGATCCCAGGAGTCACAGGCACTCTGAGTTAAGTGTCCAGAGCCATTTCCTACAGGACAGACACAGAAGGGCTGCTGGAGGTCACCTGTCCCTCAGGGAAGGAAAACTGGCACCCTGCACGTGCTGTCACGGCAGTGGACAGCTGCTGTGTGTCTAACACTGACATTTGTGGGGAAAATGCTACAAACACACACACAGACTCAGATCACTCCAAAGAAAAGATTGATTTTCTACCAGTTTCAACAGTGACTTCTCACTGGTAAGAAATTCTGCTCCTTACTGGCTTTATTCATTTTTAGTACAGCATATGACAAGAATGTTTCCCCTATGCATTTTACCAACAGTTATGCCTGCTCCCAGAGCAGCTGACACTGACAGTGCTTACAAAGAACTCCAAAAAAAAAGAAGGAAAATCTGCAGGAAGATGGGCCCAGTGCCCCTCAATTTGTCTGCTTCCACCCCAAACCAGCTGGCCACATGAAAAGGACCAACATAAAGGAGACACTGCTCATCACCCAGACAGAAATATTTATTAGCACTGGATGACACAACTTCCTTTCTCTTTCTTTATCCCCTTTCCTCAGAGAAAACAAACTTCCCTAATTCACCTCATTTCCCCCTTTCCCCCCTCCCCAATTCCCTGATTCTCTTATTTCATGCCAGTAACTTGTAGTGCATAATGAATTCCCAACCAGCCTGCCACGACAGTCATCTCAGCAATAACCAACATTCCTGAAAGTTTTGTGCAAGCCAGCAGATGGATAGGAAAAAACTCTCTAATTAATTACATCCCCAGTAAGGCATGGCCAGACAGAAAGCAGCACTTGGAGTTTTGCTTGGCAGCCAGGAGCCCGTAGGCACAGCCATGTTATTGCCCACTCAACTGTTATGAAGGACAGCGGAAAAAAGAGGATTTAACTGGCAACAGGGATGGAGGGAGCAAACTTCAGGACTTACAGGCTCCTGTCTCCTCGGCAGAAACACTAAAACAGAACCTTCATTAGTTCTGCTGATCAGGAAAATACATTTACGCTCCAGCCCTCACTGCCTGTACTAGAAAAGATCACGGAACACCCATCATCGTAAAAGAGAAATCCTGTTACATATTTGAAACAGGCCAAAATTGACTCTCAGTACCAGGGATTAATAATACCACGGTAACTTTTTTTTATTACAGACAAGTAGATTAAATACATAGATTAACTAAGACCTCAAAATTAACGAGCACTCATTTTCTCCCACTTATCCTGAATCTTACAATGTGAACTGGCCTCTCATTTGCGTTCTGTAGGAAGAACAAAAGACAACCTACATATTTAAAGAATCGCCCGTTTTTCAATAACTCAATCATCACAACTTACTTTTTAATCTATCAGATTTATGCAATACCTAAAGTGATCTACATTTTCAGAATCACGCTTTTAACGGAATTAAGATGCCAAATGCAAAAAGAACCCTTTCTGTCTCGAATCCAGAGAAACACCAGCAGCTCCAGCAGTGCATTCCAAACACACATTTCTAAGAATTCCACAAAAAAAAAAAAAAAGGTGATCATTATCCCCGCTGGGCACAGAGGGAAAAGTGATGTTTGTATCCACCTAGTTTTCTCTAGGTCAGTGTACAATTCTGGATGCTCAGTGAACTAACAAAACATTTGCATTAAAAAACAAACCCAAAGCCGAGCACACAACACCTATTGAGGCAGGCACAGCCAGGCTAATATTTCGATCTGTTTGTGCTTTTCAGTCCTTTCCAGCAAGCCCTTGCCCCTGTGGGCTCCGAAGGCAGAAGGAGCCAGTGCAGCATTCATATCTTGTTTGCTCCTTTGTTCCCCCATCAGCCTCTCTGAAAGGAGCAGTTGGGCACAGCCACCAACATTAGCAAAGCTTGTGTAAAACGCTGCTGGCAAAACCCACAGCCAGAGCACAATGCTGCCTTGTGGATCCTGCTCCCCAACACCTCCTATCACTCCAAGGAGGGCACAGATTTTCTTCCCAGCAGCTTGCTGGAAAAGCCCTTCCCTAACTGCAGCTGATCACACTCACCTCCTCCTGCCACCCTCCCCAGTGCCCGTGCCAGGCTCACTCACCTCCTCATCTCCCTGCTCCAACAAACCGGCTCCACATCAGTAACCTGCAAACTTCATTTCAGGCCGCTTGACACATTAAATAAACAGCTCTCCAATCAATAGGGGGTTTGTTCTGTTATGGTTCAAAGATAGGTTTCACTTAAAAATACGCCATATTTTAAGCCTATTGATTTAAATTTAAGCTCTGAGCTAAAATCAGAGGGTATGCATCCCTTTAAGTCAAGCAGGATGATTTGTTTAGACTTCATGCAACTGAGACAACTGCAATATATAGCAAAACCAGAGTGAAAAATAGCTGAACATTAAAAATAGTCAGTCTAGCCAGGACGCCACCTAAAAAACCCAAATACCAGCTCATTACAAACTCAGAGAGCTGGTTGTTTTGAGTTTATTTGGGTTTTTTAATGGTTAATTCCAACCCCAGCCACCCCATTTTAAATTATGTACTTGCTCCCTCATCTCATTTCAGGATCACATAATAACTAATTGTTTTCCAATTGTCATTATTTTTCCAACTAGAAATTAAGCACAATTCAAGTACTGTGTTCGCACACCAAGAGCACAGAGTGTAACATGGCACTGAGGCTTACAGGGTCCTTCAGCACAGCTCCTAATGAAGTCAGAGCTCCCCTCAGGCAATCTCAGGGCATGAACAGCGCTGCTGAGAGGACAAAACACCTTCTGCAGGGCCATTACCCCTCCACTAACGCACTCTTGCTAAGCTCTATGTGCTCCCAGCACACCTGTTTCCCCTCCCTCTCCCAAAAGGGAAATAAGTTCTTTATGGGCAAAACAACCACCCAGCGTGGCTGCAACAGAGAGATGCATTTTGGAGCTGTGAGAATAAATTCACAGATTGAGTGTTATTTTAAAAAGTCAGTTATTAAACTACAACATCAAAATGCCCTTGTTCTCACCTAAGCTGCAACCAGCGTTAACAATGAGAGTATCACAGAATCTCCTGAGCTGGAAGGGACACACAAGGGACACAGTCCAACCCCTGGCCCTGCACAGACACCCCAAAATCCCACCCTGGGCACCCCTGGCAGCGCTGCCCCAACGCTCCTGGAGCTCTGGGGAGCCTGGGCAGTGCCAGGCTCCTCTGGGGGAAGAACCTTTCCCTGAAATCAAACCTAAACCTCCCCTGACACAGCTTCATAAGTTCACAGCTTCAAAAGTTACACACACCACACCTCTTCAAACCCATGAATGCTGTTGCTTTGTCACCTTTTGCTGTGGCAGCCCTGAATGTGCACCCACAACTCCACAGGAAGGACTCGGCATGCAAACAACCCCCACTAAGGTACAACAAATCCCTGGATGCAGAGAAATCACCATTTGCTAATCCACCAGTAAGGACTGGTGAAGGCAGGTGTGTCTCTCCTAGTCCCACTCACCTTTTCTGCCCAAGAAACGCTCCCTGTTTCACACAGGAATATCGGGAGCTTAGTCCAGGTGGAGAGTTACCCACCTCAGTCTCTGCACAGCACAAATTCACATGGCACAGAGAGGCAGCACAAGGATTTCACTGTACCCCTCTGAACTCCCACCACAGCATTCATGCAGACAATAGTCCACAGTCTCTGGCCACATCAAAGCTGGGAGTGGGAGAAAAATACCCAGAAAGTGTCCTCAACCCCGAGGTAACCACCACATTTTATTCAGGTAAGGAAAATGAAGTCATTTACCCCAATTACACACTGAAGTCAGCTAAAGAGTCAAAACCAAAACTCACAGACCTCATGATTAAACGATGACAGTCACTGTTTCCTGTTTTGCAGAGGATCCAGCACACTGGCAACTTTTCCTCAACAACCACGTTATTTTTCACTCCCTTCTGCATACCTCAGCATCACCATCTAGCTGATGTCACCAGTGAGCCAACCGAGATTCTGCTGTACCTCAACAGCCTAATAACCCAAAATCTCAACCCCTTGTGCAGCAGTTGCTCTTTTACATCCTCAGCACAAGCACAGCCCCGCGAGGAGGAAGGGGCTGCGCTCAGTGGTCCTACGGGTCCCCTCCAGCTCCAGATACCCTACAATCCTGCAGCTCCTCTGGGCCTTTCTACAGATGCTGCTGGAAAAACAAAAGCCTCAAACAATCGCCAGGAAGGGAAACCGTGCATCCACTGAAGTCAAGCTCTGCACTTCCCCTTGCTTTTGTCATCCCGAGGCTTTTATCTGGCGTGTCCTCCCCCGGCAGCAGTTTCCCCGGCGCACACACCTCCGGCCCAAGCCCAGAGGCGACAGCCGAGCCCGGAGCGCAGCAGTTGTTATCCCCAGCGGGTGGGGTGTCCGTGCGGGGGGCAGCAGGAGCAAGCGAGGGAAAGTTGCGCGGGTTCAATGGAGTGCACTTCCCAGCCTCACCTCGTGTGCTCCCGCTGCATTCACCCCGCGCACGGCTCAGCTCAGCACGGCACAGCTCGGCACGGCACGCACACAATGTTCGGGCGCCCTTCGGCTCCCAATGCACTGTTTTCTTCCTCCGAGGTACCGAAAGGCCACCCCGGGGAAGGAGGGAAGGGTAGGAAACGCTCGTGGGTCTCTATCAGCCACCGCTCCGCGGAAAAAGGCGCCGCGAGAGCGAGAGCGGAGTCCCGAAGGCAGCGAGCGCAAAGAACAATGAGCTCCCAGCCCGGGCATTGTGTGCATCCACCTCCTGCTCTTCCCTCCAGACCTCGGCCTCAAACACCCAAAATCGCTCCTCGGCCACCCCGGGCACGGGAACGAGCCCCCTCCGTCATTTATGGGACAGACTGGAGCAGGAAAACCAGGATGAGACGTCTTTACCAGAAGTGCTTTTATTATCATAGAAACGTTTCCACGCCTCTCAACCACCATGGATTTCTCAATTCTAATGGAGCTGGGTACAAATTAAAAAAAAAAGGAAAAAAAAAAAAAAAAAGAAAGCCCCAAAATGTTTACCTAGCAATGCCAGAACAACAACAAAAATGTTGTACATTGCACATTATTCAAAAATTTGACGTGTGCCTTTCACAACCGGGAACTACTTCTTTTGACACAGTGTTCATTTTTATCTGGTTAAACCCCACATTTTAGAACAGGCACACTATCTGAATTGCCACTTCAGATCCGTTCTGAGAAAGCATTTTTGCTGAATTTTAACAGGATGAACTAGTGGCTGAGGCTCCTCAATTCAGCTGCACTGGTGCACAAGCAAAATAACACCTTTGATTTCAATAATTGGCCAATGTAAGCCAGGAGTAAACAGCCATCAGACAGCAGCCTGCTGACTGCATAAAAACCTCCTGAGCTCCTCATCTCCAAGAACGCTGCTGCTTCGAGGAAAAACTCAGCACAAGAACTCAGCAACCCGAAATAACTGCAAGCAGCCTGTAAAAATAAATCTAAGGGCAGAGACACCTCAACAATGAATCATATTGTTTTCTTCCCAGCAATTTCTCGAGCAGTCAGTTTCAGCAATGAAGCCTCCAATGTTGTCTACCTCCTACTACTTTTCTGATTCTGGGCATCTTCTTTTCACGCTTTGGAAAGAGAAATGGGAACAAAACAAAACAAACGAAAAAAAAAAAAAAGAAAAAAGAAGAAAGAGAAAACCCCACCCCTTTCTATGCTACTGAAAATGTTATGATTAAATCGATTTGCATAAAATCTTCATTTCAGGATTCCGTACCTACACACACGAAAACAAGTGTGCCTTTTAAACAGCTAGGTCTGTCTCCCGTGTGCGTGCATTTAAATCATATCTAAGTCACACATCCCCTTTATTCAGACGGTTAACAAGTTAAGCCTTTTCCTGAGCACATTCATTCCGTCCACGGAGCATCAGGCAGACACGACACGCGAGCAATAAACCCGAGAAATAGATAAAGAAACGCGGATAAAATAAATAAATAAGCCCCAGACACACGCACAGCCCGAAGGCTCAGAGCCCAGCCCCAGCAGGCAGAACTCCGCCGAGGGAGCCGGTCCCCGCGGGGAGCATCCCCCCGCATCCCCGCCGGAGCCCGCTCCCTCCCCGCGCA
>VZRV01010923.1:75269-99177 GCA_013398115.1 Falcunculus frontatus | reverse complement strand
AGGAGGAGGAGCAGCTCCGGTCCCGCGCTGCCCCCGCCCGCCCCTGCCCTCACGCACGCACGCACCGCGGGCACCCAGCAACGCCGCCGGCCGCGGGCCCCGCCAGTATCGCCGCGCGCCATTGGCCGCCGCGCCGCGCCACGTGACCCGGCGGGCGGGGCCGGCCAATGGCAGCGCGGGATGGAGGGGATTTAAACGCGCGGGAGGCGGCGCCCGGCACAAAGGCGGCGGCGCGGGAGGGGCTGGGGCGGCCCGGGCCCGCTCCCCCTCAGCTGCGGCCCTTCCCCACCGTCCCTTCTTCATCTCCATCCCTTCTTCACCTCCATCCCTTTCTCCCCCCGGCTCTGTGGGTGGGTTTCACGATTCTCTGTCCCGAGCATCACCGCGGTTGTTTTGGGGTGTCTTTGTCCCCCGCTGCTCCCAGCCCAGCCTGTGCCTGCCCCGGGATCGCACATGGAATCACGGCATCGCTGGGCTTGGAAAACACCTCCGGGATCATCAAGTCCAGCTTAGGACCCGTCCCCACCTTGTCCCCAGCGCAGAGCTCCGAGTGCCACGTCCAGGCCCTCCTGGGACACCTCAGGGATGGGGGCTCCGAACCTCCCTGGGCAGCCCCTGCCAATGTCTGAGCACCTTTTATGTGAATAAATTCCTCCTGAATTTCCAAATGTCCAACCTGACAACAAAGACCTTCCAAATGTCCAACCTGACAACAAAGACCTTCCAAAGGTCCAACCTGAACCTTCCCTGGTGCAGTTTAAGACCGAAATTCCCAGAGTCTCTGAGTGGTTTGGCTTGGAGGGACCTTAAAGCCCATCCTGTCCCACACCTTCCCCTATCCCAGGCTGCTCCAAGCCCCCCCGAGCTGGGCTGGGACATTCCCAGGGATGGGGCAGCCGCAGTGAGGGTGATGCTGGTGCCAGGGCGGGGCAGCTGTGCTGTGATGCTGCTCCATGTGAGTCACGTCCCTCTGTCCAGGACGTGTCCAACGTGCAGGTGTTCACTCCGAGTTGTTCTCATGAATAAGTGAACAGTTATCGGCCTTACGAGCAAATGTGTTTGAAGTGTGTTCGATGAGAGGCGAGGTACGGAATTTTATGGCTCTGTCAGAAGCTTTTGGCTGCTCCGTGGCTCCAGCCCATCAGCCCTCGCAGGTTCATGCTCCGTGTTAGTCACATTAAGCTGCTGTTACTGGCCTTGCTCTGAATGTTAAGATTATGCATAAGTGCTTTGCTGGATAAACAGCTGATGCTGCTTCTTGCTGCTCTGTGCAGCGAGGAAGTTGACACAACAGCAGAATTCCAAATTACCGAGTGGCAATTAATAAAACACTTGGTCACTTAGGAGATTTTTTAAGCTTCTTCACCTCTGAGCTATCACATACAAGACAACGTGAAGGTACCAGAGCTGAAAATAGAGCAAACTTGTTATTTAACATTAACCTCACCTCTCCTCCACAGGCCAGCAAAATGAATCACATGGCTGTAAAGGAAGTCACACATTCTTCCCGGGGATCTGAGCATTTTCATGTGGAATTATATCTCCTTTCTGCAAAGGCTCTCGGATATGTCAGGGCAGATTTTGCCCTCAATTACACTCGTGTAACCCCAACTGTTTGCTGTCTCTGTAAACTGCCTTCGTGGTCGATTCCAGTGGTGCCACAGAGATAAGTCTGAGGCTGATATTGCCTTTAGCAGGGGGAAGTGAGAACTGTTCTCACTGAAGAGAAGGGAACACACAAGGAGATCTGAGGTCTGCACATCAGAGGAATTCAGTTCTTTGCCCTGAACATACAGGACAAATTTATCCCCAGCATAACTTCAGGGACATTACCACCAGAGGGTGAGACAGAGTTGATTGTGCTCTAATAACTAATTTAGATAAGCGTCTAAAAACACACATCAGTTCGGTGTCTGACACAGCCATTTCGGAGCTACACTTAAGCTGTCCTTGATAGAGCCTGATTCCATCTCTCCTATTTTCTGCACTAATTACAATTTCATGTTCCTTGGCCTCTGGATGTCTGTATTAAAATCTCCACGAATTGCCACGATGGCAGGTTTGCCTTCAGCTTTTTCCAGTCACTCTCTGTGATGGGAAAATTCCCCACAGCAGCCTCTCTCCCTTTCTCTTCCTCTTTCCTCTCCTCTGCCCTGGTGATGGAGTCCCCACACAAGGGTCAGAAATGTTTACTCACAACATTTTGATGCCAGATTTTGTTGTTAAACAAACCCAAGCACTCTTGGGAGGAATATCCTCATAAATATTTGTATGTACGTGTGTATCCTAGTCCAGAGGAGGCCACCACCCTGATTAGAGGGATGAGGCACAAGGAAGGGCTGAGAGAATTGGGATTGTTCACCCTGAAAAAGAGGAGCTCTGGGGTGACCTAAACTGTGGCCTTCCAGGACCTGAAGGAGCTACAAGAAAGATGGAAAGAGGATTTACAAGGGATGGAGTGACAGGATGAGGGGCAATGGCTTCCCATTGACAGACAGGAGGTTTGGATTGGATACTGGGAAGGAATTCCTGGCTGTGAGGGTGGGCAGGCCCTGGCACAGGGTGCCCAGAGCAGCTGTGGCTGCCCCTGGATCCCTGGCAGTGCCCAAGGCCAGGCTGGATGGGGTTTGGAGCAGCCTGGGACAGTGGAAGGTGTCCTTGCCATGGCAGGGTGGCACTGGGTGGGCTTTGAGGTCCTTTTGAACCCAAAGCAGTCTGGGATTCTGGGATTCTGTTGTATAATAAACATCTGTGTACCCCCCCCTTATTCCCAGCCAGCCCTAGCAGGCAAAGCCACATCCTCGTACCACAACCAAGTGATCCAATTATGAGTTTGGTTCTCAGCCAGGGGATTGCTGCAGGAATAGCACTCGAAGCTGCTGCTTTTTTGGGGTTGTCTTTTTTTTGGCAAAGACGCAGCTGTCCCTGTGGACAATAATAAACAAAGGCACAGAGCTTGTCCCGTAATCTTCTCCCAGCTAAAGCCACGGGGTTTAGTGAGCACAGGGAAGATCAAGGAACACCCAAACGCTGCTGAGAGAGACCTTTGTTCCTCTGTGTGCTCACTGCAGATTTTCGTGGTTCACATCCAAGCGGAGAGAGGTCGATGGTGGATGAGTGGGCCCTTCTATGTTCTGTGTGTAAAATATCTGATGTACACCCAGATTATCCCTGTGAGATCCTGGCAGGTCTCTGGCAAGGCACAGTCTGAATTTCGGAATGTTTTGTGCCTCCCAGGAGGCATCAAGCTGCTGACCCAGGGAAAGCCTGACTGGCCAAATCCATAGAGACACCTAAATTCCATCGTGCCACACGGGGCATCCACACACGGAATGTTAATCCTCACATTCCTCTTCCTTACCCCTGGATATCTCTGGAGATCTGAGCAGCAGAGTTTCTGCTGAGTGTTCTGGCTCTGAAAGGCTGCTGCTGCCAGCTGGGAATGCTCCTGGCTCCCCGTCCTGCTCCTGGCTCCCCGTCCTGCTCCCCTGTCCTGCTCCTGGCTCCCCATCCTGCTCCTGCTCCTGGCTCCCCGTCCTGCTCCTGCCCCTGCTGCTGCTGCTGCCCCGTGTCCCACAGCCTCCCGGGGGTTTGGGGCTCTCAGTCACAGAGCAGAGTTCTGCTGGGCACAGCCCACATCCACCACGGCAAAGACACATCTGGAGCTTTAAATCATTGCTGTTATTATTATGTTGTTGTTGTCGTGGAAAAATCACACCACGTTTCACCTGTTACCATTCCATCTTCTTCATTTCAGGGGAACGGAACCAAACAGTGGCAAAATTCCACTGGGTGGTTCTTTCTCCCTTTGTGAGCCCTTACCCCTATTTTATCTGACATCCATACGTCAGTGTATGTGGTGTTTCCAACTTTTTAAAATTATCTCTTTACAAATCTGTTTTAACCTGGCTCTTTTTTTAATAACTGTCATTTTGCCAACTAATTGAAACAAAAATCTATGAGGAAAAAAACTAACTAGGAACTATGAAGTCAAAAAACACCAATACTGAGAATTTTGTGAACACCATTTCAACCCAGGTGGTTAAAATAAGGGAGGGTTGGGTTTTTTTTAATTCTCCAGTCATGAAATTACAAACCAGTCCTTGACCATGACAGATGAGTCAGGTTGTAACCTCAGCAATGCAGTAAAAACTCAGCTCTAATGAAACAGGCAAATGTCAATACAGCGATTAGCTCGGGAGATAATATTCTGAGAGGCTTTTACAGATGACCTAACTCTACTCACAAAAAAGGATTATATTCTTTCTTTCCCTTTGTCATATCTGAATACCAGCCCTTTAGCTGAAAACTGTTTGCTTTGGGGGGGTTTTCTGCTTTGTTTTGTTTACTGTAGAAATCTCAGGAAT
Organism: Falcunculus frontatus; assembly: GCA_013398115.1. Classification (NCBI taxonomy): domain Eukaryota; kingdom Metazoa; phylum Chordata; class Aves; order Passeriformes; genus Falcunculus; species Falcunculus frontatus. Next base: position 94,810 of record VZRV01010923.1, on the reverse strand, counting down.
TTAAAATCTCATTTCCACAGATATTACCAGAGAATTCTTTGGAAGGCTCATCCCACTGGAAGGCCAATGCTCTGGATGTGGGTGAGCTCCTCCTGGACACAGACATCTCTGTCTAGAAGTGGCTGTATGGGCTGCAATGAAAGCAGGAGTAATGGAACCGAGATTGAAATCACATTCACACACATCCCAGGGAGCAGCAGGTGACGGGGGCTCTCAGAGCCCGTGAGAAGCCCTGTGCTGTTCCTCGGTCTGATGCAACTCCCCTGGGGCTGGAGGAACGAGTTCCCAGCAGGACAGGCTGAGCTGGCAGGTGACCATGGCACAGACACTCCTGGTGTCCCGTGGGGCCTCTGGGAGAGGGAGAGTTCCTGGAGATTGTCATGGGGTGGAAATGAGATAGAGGAGTGAGTGGGACACGTTCACACCCAGCCCCACCTCGGGGGCTTCTTGCAGATCCTTGAACATCCTCAGTCACCTTTGAATACATTTTCTGTCACCTAAAAGTGTCTGGTCTCTGTACTAGCTCATTCTATTTTGCTAGGAAGTTTTGAACACATGGGTCACAGAATCATTTAGGTGGAAAAGCCCTCTGAGATCATCCAGTCCAACCATTAACCCTGCCCAGGGCACCACCAAACCCTGTCCCTACACACCTCCCAAATACCCCAGGAACTCGGGGGGAAAGCCCTATTTCCTGTGTGACAATTCTCAGGTTCCTAACACACAGCACATACAACCCCAACATTTCTGGGGTTAATACTTTGAATATTTTAAAACATCCCAGAAATGTAAAATGTTATAAATTAGTTTCCTCATTAAATTAAAAAAAAATTTAAAACCTTTTTATCTTTTAAAGGTTTTCCATTTCCCTGACTCAGACCATTTCCTAGTGGGTTCTGCATAATGAATATTAGCAGAGGTTGGCTTACCACAGTGTCTGGTGAGACTCATTTATCAAAGCCCAGGATGTGCGCCGTGCAAAGGGAAAAAAAATCCCATTGAAAGGGAACAAAAAAATTTCAGCCCTAACAATCGCTCCTCTCATTTTTGTATACTTGGGCATGTTCCAGTGCATGGGGAGAGGGGACAAAATGGCATCTGCAGAACATGAAACGTGTCTAACGAGAGATCTGTGCACCTTGAAAGGCACCAGTGCTGAAGCTGCAAATGACTAATGAGTCTTTCCTCATGAGTGGGATTAATTGCATCAGCCCTTGGTGCTCAGCTCTGTATCCTGCTTACACCCAGGGACGGCCACAGGAACCCGTTCTGGGATTTACACACCAGATAAAACCTGGTAAACGAATTAAATACAAGTAACTTGCTTTCAAGCCCAAACAGCTGCTGGGTTCTACCAACATCACAAACTGACAGCAGCCCTTTGAAGCAGGGAAATGGAAAAGGGATCCAAGCACGGGAGGATTTGGGGTGAGTTTTTGTTGTGGTTTTGGTATTTTTTCACTTTCAAGCCTCCCAGCCTCGTGTCTGAGCAGCCACTGGACACCGAGTTCGTGCACATTCACTCACACAAACACAGGGGCACGTTCACATCCAGCTCTGTGGCCACACACACAAAACCTCGAGGCTTTTCAATCTCCCTTCCAGCAGCAAAGCAGTTTTCCATCAGGCCATGGCCTGCAGAGGCACACGGACAAGGACAAGGTGGGGATCTAACACTGCTCAAAGAGGGGCTGTTTTCAATGCCTTCCGAGCTCCTGGACTTTGGCAAAGGGAATTCACTGTCAGCCACAGGCACATGCACAGAGCTGCCTCATTTGTACATTTCTTACAGTTAATATCGATTGATTGCTCATAATCAATTATCGACTGAGTGCTCATAATAGAAGCAGATGTAAAACCAGTTGAATCTGACATCCAGGGAGGGAAGATTGGCCCGAAACAGGGGCTCTTTGCCAGGTCTGGCCTGGTGCTTTCTGGCTGATCAGAGGTTTGCTCTGACATTGCTGAGCCCCTTTTCCTGCCAACGTGGAACACCTCAGCTGGGCCCTTGCTCATTCCCACTCTAAATCCACCCCTTCTCCTGCAGTGCAGGAAGCAGTAAATGCATTTACAGGCTTCCCTTCTTGTCCTAAGTGACTGACTTCGCTTTGAGCTGTTATAAATGACCAAAGCATTCAAGGGAGAGATGGATTGATTTCGGATTTGCATTTTTGTCCTTCCCACTGCAAATCTGCTCCTCCAGGAGGAGGTGCCTGGCTCCCACCTCCCCCTTGTAGCTGCTTTTCCCTGATGTGTTCACTGCTGCCTTTGATGGCACCTGTGAATGGACTTTTCTAAAGGAGAGACAACAGAGCGAGGCAATGGGAACATTTCCATTTCAAGCACCATCTCTTTTTTCCCCTCAGCACTTGTTACCTTCAAAGCACTGTACAAAACCGACTGAGGAATCCTCCCCACCGCCCTGCAAAGTGTCACCCATCCCTGGGGACAGGTGAGACAAGTGAGCAGCAGGGAAATGACACAACAGAGCTCAGGTCTCTGAGCACGTCCAGGGCTGAGCAGGGCTCAAACCTCCGGCTCCTCTGCGGGGCCTCTCTCCACTGGAGAGGTTTGTTCTTAAAATCCTTCACCCAAACAGCTGGGCAAGAGCATTTCAGGGTTGTTCAGCGACAGAGAAACCTGCCTGCCTTGCTAAAGCCATTCATCTCTCCTGTTTAGAGGCTGAGGACAGGCTCGGACCTGGAAATCTGCCCTTTGGGTTTTGTTGGGAGCACACATCCTGCTCTGGGACTGCTCCAGGCCAGGTTTGAGCTTTCCTGGGTCATTTTCCGAGGGAACCCTGCACCCTGTGCCCGTCCCAGCACCCCCAGTGCCCCCGGGGGCAGCCCCATGAGCCGGGGGATGTGGAGCTGGGCTGGCCCTGGGCTGCTCCCAGACACTGCTGCCAGCGAGGTGTCAGCTTGCCTGGCCTTTGTCCAAGGGTTTTATTTTGCAGAATTAGCCTGTATTCCTCCTCTCTCCTGTAACTTAAGCTGTAACTGGCACCTGGATGATTAAACGTGTGTGTTTCCAGACAGAGCTGAGCCTGTGCCTCGTGCTTTAGGCCTGAGATTTCACCACACACTCACTTCAAGGGTGGCACAAGGAAGTCATCTGGGCCTTGTGATTATTTTCTTCCTTACAGTTTATTTTGTATCTCTCATTTTTATCATCTGAGTTCTTTGTTCAACCCCTTTTCTTCCTCCATTCCTCAGTTCTCTTCCTTGATTTTTGGTGGGTTTTTTCCTTTTTCTTTTTTCATCTCCAGGTTTTCCTAGCAGAACTTAGGCCTGCAGCTGGTTTGGCTTTATTTCTTCTTCCTCTTCCCTCTCTCCACACCCTGCTCTTCCAGTCTCTGTCTATCCACAGAGCACAGAGTGCATGCAAAGTGCTGCAGATCTGATGGCACCCAGTTCCCTCCTGGGGCCTGGCAGAGGGAGCACAAATGGGTCTCTCTCCCTGCAGAAAGGACCAGAGCAAAGCTCCAGCACCATCCTGCTGACCCAGGAGGCAGCTGCAGGGAGAGGCCACGTTCCCAGGTGCTCAGAGAGCCGGGTTCCTGCGTTCTCACACCCACAGCTCCTATCTACAGGGAAATCATTTCACCCTGCAATACAAATGAACAGCAATAAAAGCTTTCCAAGGGAGTGGTGGGCCTGAGCTGGTGCCTGGCACAGCCCTTTCAATCCTGCTGTGAAAGGGAGCGTGAGGCCACAGCCCCAGAGCTGCTGGGGGCAGCCAGGGCTGGCTCTGAGCCCTGTGTCACGGCCACCCTCGGGGTCCTGGCAGGCTGCAGAGCTCTGCCCCAGCCTCAGCTGCTGCGAGGGAAGGTTAGGAGTGATGTCCTCACTCCTGCCAGGAAGGCCAAATGTTGAATCATCTGCTTTCTCAAGATCACTGAGGGGTGGCAACATTCCTTCCTGTCCAGAGCAAACCCATTGAGACAGGGCCTGCACCTAGAAACCAACAGGAGGAAATCATAGCTGAGAATAGGCTGCAAAAACCACCTCTGCACACCTGGAAACAGAGCCAGGGGGTAAAGGGAGATCCTTCCCACTGCACTCCTTTGCATCACTCCATTATAAATCCTGTTACCTGAAGAGCTCCCAAAAGCACCACCTGCCTCTCCCCTCTGCTCATCACTCACCACAGCTCTGCTTTTAAGCCTGGCTGCTATTCTCAGAGCAGCCTCCCAGCTCGTGTTTGCTAAGCTGATGCCTCCTCTGCTCCAAGGAGTGCCATCCCTGCAAATTATTGCAGTAATAAAGCCACTGGCTGTGCCACATTTGCTCTCTGTTATAAAGCACAGCCTTTCGAGTCCAACTCCGCGGGGACAGCACAGAAAGGTGAGGAGCTGTGCAGCGGGAGCCGAGCCCTGATTAAGGAGCACACACAGCTCTCCCCCTCTCCAGCACTGCAGGTTTAGGGCTTGATTTTCAGCAATCAAATCTTGTTACCTATTCACTTATTCCCCTCACTCCAAACACACACAGCATTACCGATCATTCACTTTTCTCTAACACGCTTAAAATTCTTATCTACAAACCCCAGCCCCACGTTTCAGCACTTCCCCACTCGGGGCTCTTTTCTTCCCTTTGCCAGTGACTCCTTTCAACGCTGCAGCCTCATTAGGGAGAGCCTGAATCCTCTGCAGCTGGAAGCACCTCGCTGATCTGGCCCAAATACTCTCTGAGATTTAACTTGAAAGCTTTATGTAAGGGGTTTGATGGGACAGGTGAGCACAGCATCTGACACGGCGGGATTGATTCGCCGGTGCAGGGAGGAACACACGGTTCAATAGCAGCTGACTGCAGCTCTGGGCTGTACAGCCCCGGCAATGTTCTAACCCTGCCATTTCCGTGCCATTTCCTGGTTATTTTAAGGCGCACACACCTGGTAATTGACCTGTAACTGTTCTCTGCACCTCGCTCTGACAAGGTGTGAACGATAATGAATTCGTGCCCGGCTCCAGTGGCAGAGTTAACCAGCACAAGTGGAAGGACTGAACTATTCATCTCAAGAGAGCACGATTCCAGCCCCGGTTTCCCCCACACTGATGTGGCTGCACACAGGAACAGCAGCCCAGGTGCCAGGCCCTGCTCCTGTCACTCATTTCATCACAGCCTCGCTGCCCTTCGGGCTTTGGTCGATTTATGGCAACCAGTGACCTGATTTTCCAGCTCCTTTTGCTTTCTGATGCTTATTAAAATAAAATCACCAGGTGGAAAGAGAGGCCCAGGTCCAGGGGTTGAGCATGTGGACTCCAGTAAGTGAAGTGCCAGGTGAGGAACAGCCCCACTCGTGCTCCTGAACACAGCTACAAAGCTTCCTCAACCATTCTGCAGATAGCACAAGCTGCCTCTTGGAGAGAAGAAAAATCCCTTGATAGGATTTGTGTGTAATTAGCTGGTTTATTCATTTAACAGGTCTAATTCAGAGATCAGCTAAGTGTGAAAAGTGCAGTGGGCTTCAAATGTGCCACAGAGTGCAACCAGCTCAGAGCAAAGCCTGGGGAAAGGGACAGAGGTGGGATAGAGGAGGCCCTGGCCCTGGTAAATTTGGTATTTACAGCAAAGCTCTTGTTAAAAAGAGCCAAATCTCCTAAGGGAACACAGTTGCCAAATGCCAGGGAAGGCTGTGTCCCCGTTATTCCCACACTAGCACTGAGAATATTCTTTAAGGTAGATGATGACACGGGCCCTGCAGCATCGCTGGCTGTCACATTTCCACCGTGGCGATTTAAAATGTTTAAAGATACCAAATCGGTTTGTGGCAGGGCGGTGCAAGGCCCGGCGCGCCCACCGGGGGGCAGTGCTGGGCTCCTCCCAGCCCCAGGGAGCGGCTCCGGGAGCCGAAACGGCACCAACCCTCATTAACGGCATCCCAAATTAACACTTCTCGTACAACGCTGCCATGACGGAAAAAAAACCACCATCAGCAACATCCTCTCGCTCCGTTGTGTAATAATTTGTTTTTTCCTGTCTGGGAAGGGACTCGGGTCACAACTCTGCTCCCTGTGACAGTGCCCACACAGCGTAACAGAAGCAATATAGGGACAGAGACACCCAAAAAACTCTTGCCAAACCCCAGCAAAAAAGGCAAGATGAGGCTTAAGGTCCCTTCCAACCCAAACCATTCCATGACTCCATGCTGCAAAGGTGGGAATCCCTGCTCCCCAGACTCCTCCAAATAACTCCAAGCCACACGTGTTGTTGGGTTGTTTGATGCTTTTATTTATCACATGTAAAAACACTACTATCTCTGTCTGCAGGTACCTCTTGCTGCACTGCAAATCACACAGCTCCAAACGTTGAAGATCAGACAGGCAGAGAACTAAAGTGTTTATGCCCAGAATCACAATGTCATGACCCCTGAGGGTGTTAAATACACAGAACACCCCCAGGGACCATTCTACAGAAGCAGCAGAGCATTACAATTAACAGACCAGAGCTGGTGGAAACACTGGGTGAAGGGATCATCTAGGGGATAAGAGGACCTGCAGACTGGTCTTTTCCTTCAGCTGCCCTTATCTCTCTAATACAGGGAACTGTGATCTAAGTCAATGACTAGTGCTGAACCAGAACAGGGGGGACACTTCCACACTTAGTTGCCGCGAGGGTTCCTGAAGCTCCTCCCAGCAAAGCGAGCCTTGCTGCCGAGCTCCTCCTCAATTCTGGTAAGGACAGAGAGCACTGGGTGTCAGCAGCCAGCACAGAACCCCTCTGGCTTCTCACACTGAACACCTGGAGGTCCTACAGTGACAAGGCAGCTCCCACCAAGCCCTGCACAGTGGGGCAGTGCCACACAACTCAACCCCAACCTCTGAGATGCTTGCCAAGGGAACTGCCTCATGCACAGAGGATCACAGGATGCTGTGTGTGGTCTGTTCTGGACCTCACCCACCCAGCTCATCCTCAGCCTGCAGCCACCTGCACCCACAACACCCCTGCCAGGGTCAGGGCATGTCCTGCAGCTGCAGGGTTTCTGAAGGGCAGAGCCCAAGCTGTGCTCCCACAGCATTATCAGAATAAATGCCCTTTCCCTGCCCCAGGCTCACCTCAGCAGCTGGTTGTACTTGGCCAGACGCTCGGATCGGCACGGGGCACCAGTTTTGATCTGAGAGGGAAATCACAAAGTTAGTGAAGAGCCCCAAGTGCCAACACAAAACTATTCCGAGTAATAAGCATCATCACAAGCTCTGTTTAGGCATCAGGCTCAGTATCTACATGTGCAAACACAACAACAGACATCATATCTTGGCAGCAATAGAGATTGTTCATTTGCTATCAGCTGCAGGACCAGGAAACCCCAGTACAGCCACTGGAGCTAAGACTTTTGACATGGCTGGTTAAAGGTGAGTTTGCACAAGATAAGGTGTTCCCTCGTCACACTCCCTTAACGAATCAGCTCCCTGCAAACAGACACAGCAAATCTGCACACCTGGAGGCAGTGCAGTGCACCATGGCTTTGCCTTCAGCACCAAATGATCTCATCAAGCAAAAAGCTGAACTGCAGCAGCTGCAGATACCAACCTGACCAGTGCAGAGACCCACGACCAGGTCAGCAATGAAGGTGTCTTCTGTCTCTCCAGAGCGGTGGCTCACCATCACTCCCCAGCCATTGGACTGGGCCAGCTTGCAGCTGCAGAGATCAAGAGATGAAGCTCACACCATGCCCTGTGCCCAGCAGCCTTTGCTCCAGTGACACTGCCCACTGGCACAGGGCAGGATCACAGGACAAGGTGCTGATCAGGAGCTGCTGTCACACAGACCCTGGGAAGTTGTTCAGGGCACCCGTGTGACATCAGGACCATGAAGTTACAGGTTTACTTGTCAACGTTCTCCATCAGTTAATAACAAATTAGTTAATAACTGTTCTCCCTTCACAGATGCCCCATCAGCAGATTTCTGTTCCCCTAGATATGGTCTGTTCATCTCCCCCAGTTAAACCCCACCCTGGCTCAGCCCAGAGGGCAGAACTTACGCCTGCAGGGACTCTGTCACAGAGCCGATCTGGTTGACCTTGAGGAGCAGGCAGTTGCAGGCCTTCTCCTCCACAGCCTTGGCAATTCTCTTCGGGTTGGTCACAGTCAGATCGTCCCCAACCACCTGGATGTTGACACTGCCAGTGAACTTCTTCCAGGCACCCCAGTCATCCTGGTCAAAGGGGTCTTCAATGGACACCACTGCAGAGGGACACAGCAGCTTCAGGACAATGCCAGCACAAAGGTCTTGTTTGAATAAGTGGTACCAAAGTGCTGCAGACGAGTCCTACCCACTTCCACAAACATTTCTAACACCCCAAAGAGGCTGAGTAAGGCAGGAGCTCTCAATTTCTCCTGCTAGAGGGGCTGCAGCCCAACTCCTTCCTTCAGCAATCAACTGTGATTCACCACTACTACAACTTACCAGGGTAGTTCTTGACAAAGCCCTTGTACAGGTCAGCCAGCTGGTCAGGAGAGATGTATCTGCTGGGATCATCGGGGGATTTGAAGTCCAGGTCATACTTGCCATCACGGTAGAACTCTGAGGCAGCCACGTCCATGCCAATGACCACCTTGTCGGTGTAGCCAGCCTTGGCAATGGCTGTCTTCAGCAGCTCCAGAGCTGCAACACAGAGAGGTGTTTGAGTGCCTGCCAGGCATCCTAACCCCAAAGCTCTTCATTTCCCAACAGCAGCACAGTCACTTGGCAAAGAATCTCCATTACCCCTTCAGAAACCCCCAAAGGAAAAGGTTCTTAAATTCTCCCACTTCTGAACTGACTGGAACAAGATATTACTTTAATACTGCTTTTAGCTTGTAATACCCTTGAGACACCATTATGGGATTCCTAATCTCTTCAGGCAGGACTACATGTCAGCCCAGAAAGCTTAATACTAGATGATACCACATCCTCTTTCAGCTTTATGCATGTGGGCAGGAAGCAGTGCCTGCACTCTAATCCCTTTTAGCTCCAGATCAGGTGTTGACCATGGAAGTGGTGAGCATCCAAACCCTGACAGCAAGGAGATACAGCCTGCCTCTGCACAGGAGACCCCTCCTGGCATCTACCTGTTCTCCATGTGCACATTTACCTACACAAGAGGGGACAGAACCACTCAGTAGAAATCTCTGGATACTGCCCACTGTGCTACTGTTTGGCAGAGTCCCAACCACCTCTGACTTGCAGGAGAGCAGCTGGGATCAGCCAGGCTGTTTGCAGCAGGAAGCTTAGATCAAGTATTTTCTTTTGTTGTTGGGTTGGTTTTTTGTTTGGGTTCTTTTTGTGTGGGTTTGGTTGTGTTTTGTAAGATGCTAATGTAGCACAAACCAAAAAAGCAGCTGCTGCCAGCAACAAAAACTCCTTGGAATGTAATTGTCATTCAAGGTCATCTTCGCTGATGTCTGCAAGGGTACAGACCCAGCAAAGCTGCGTGTGACACTGGGACTCAGAAATTACAATTGCTGGTGCTGTCTCAGTATCTTCAAAAAAGGCAGAGCAGTTCACCAGTCCCCTTCCACAGTAACAGAACCAACAGCTGTAAAGTGAAAAGCAACTGAACTGAGCTCGTGTTCTACTGCCTTGTTAGCAGCTCCATTTCTGGAGAGGCACAGAAACAGCTCCTCTGGTACAGATTTTGTAGGAACAGATATTTTGCTCCCACAGACAAACTGCCTCTCCCACAGGTTGCTGAACAGAACTGTTTGGCCATGGAAGCAGCAACTGCCTCAGTTCCCAGAGTAGCCTTCGTGCCCTCCCACACACAGCCAGGCAGAGCACAAACTGTTTTCCCTCTGTGTCTGCAGAAAAACAACCCCACTGATCTCTGTCTGTTGACTTCTGGAAAATCTGCAGTGCACAGATGTTCCCACATCACTTTTCAACTGGAAGGGCACAAGATTCCCTTAAGCTGCTACAGGAATGAGAGTAATGAGGCACTGAAGTAAAAACCATCCTGTCAAACTGCATAAACTGATGTCCAAGGGAATACCTGACCACATCAGTAGAGCATATTAGGATGTTTGTCAGGGTAAGAAACAGAGCAAAGAAACAGCAGCAAGTTCTACACCTTTGATCCTATTGATCCTGCTTGCCATTGATATTGAGCAGGCACAATCTTCACCCTCCAGCTATCAGTTACATCTCCCACATCTGGCTCATTCTTACCTTCTTTGTTTTCCAGGATGTTGGGGGCAAAGCCTCCCTCATCACCCACATTGGTAGCATCTTTGCCATACTTCTCCTTGATGACATTCTTGAGGTTGTGGTAGACCTCTGCCCCGATGCGCATGGCCTCCTTGAAGCTCTCGGCACCCACGGGCAGGATCATGAACTCCTGCATGGCCAGCTTGTTGCCAGCATGGGAACCCCCGTTGATGACGTTGAAAGCCTTGGAAGAACCAGGAAAAGCCAAATTGGAACGTGTCAGGGTAACTGGGCAACAGCACTCAGAGTCAGACTCCTCATTCTCTAGAGCTGGATCCAAGAGCACCAGGCTAAAGTCAAACCAAGGCCTGAGCCTGCCCCACCCAGGGACTTACGGGAACTGGGAGAATGACTTCTGGATTTCCAGCAAGGTCAGCGATGTGACGGTACAGGGGGACACCCTTCTCAGCAGCACCAGCTTTGCACACAGCCAGAGACACACCCAGGATGGCATTAGCACCAAATTTGGCTGAAATAGGAAGAAATTGTTTAGAAAACTGTCTTTTTATTGTTAGACTCAGCAATACCAGCCAAATACGTGGTTTGAATTATGGCAGTGCACAGCACAGGCCATACACTGGCTGTTGGTTCTGGTAAACCAGAATTCTATTGACCCATGTTCATCTTTTCACCCCTCAGTGCAACACAAAGCCCACTCACATTTGTTCTCTGTCCCATCCATTTCCAGCATCAGTTTGTCAATCTTTTCTTGCTCCACAACGTTGATATTCTGCAGAGAGAAGCAACCAAATGGTGTGACACCAAACGCAGGTCCACAAACTGTCACCTACCCACCACTGCACTGACATCCCTGGCAGGCACCAACACTTGCTCAAGGGCCACTCCCAACAAGTGACCAGCCCAATTCCTGTCATTATCACACAGCAGCAGCTTCTGGGCACTCACAGCAGCCCAAGCCTGGCAGCTGAGCTGGATGTGCCATCCCTTAGTTTTGCACCAGCCTTTGTAGGTAGGGCTTAGTGCCCACAAAGCACACAGGAATCTCATTCAAGCAGACTTTTCTAGATCCCCTCAGACTCCCTTCCGAATTACCCTGCTCGGATAAAATCCATCCCCTCCTCATCATTCAGCCACTCTGTGAAGCATAAATCAGCTTGTATCCTAACTGCACACCACTGTAGCTCCCAGGGGCTGAAGTGTTTCTGCACACTACAACACCAGGCTGCTGGAGAATGTTTCATTACATGTTAGATATGCACTCATTAAGTGAATTAAGTAAAACAATTGTTGTAGTCAGTTTGTTCACATGCACTCCAACGCACGGGCTGACACCCCCCAGGTCACACACCACCAGATGATGGTTTGGACACTGCCTGGCTGTAGGAGATGTTAAGAGAAGACAGATTGCTCCTACCTTGCTAATCAGTGCAGGTGCAATCGTTTTATTGACGTGCTCAACAGCTTTTGAGACACCTGGAAGGAACAAGCAAATCAGACACTGGTCAACATACAGGTTATGCAGGGATTAGTAGGGGATCTCAGGAACATCCAGGAATACCACTTCATGCTACTCCAAGCCCAGTCCAACCTGAGCTTACGGCCAGGTCTGAACACTGAGAGGCCCCTGGCTGCACTGGGAGGTGCATGAAGGATGCATTGGCTAGGAACTGTCCAGGAATGCCAGGTTAGTCTGCCAGGCCATGCACTGGAGAGACTCATCCGAGTGCCAGGGCTGCACTGGGAGCACATCCATTACCTGTGTGCACAGTGCTGTGGCCAGGAACTCATTAACATATTTAACAGCTCTGGAGACACCTGATAGAAGCGAAACGGACACCAGAATCAAGACTCACAGCCACAGGAATTCCAGAAAGGACACAGACAGACAGCAGGAGTCTGGTGCTGAGCAGGGGACTAGAGACAAAAGGCCCAAAGAGCAGAAGAGGCTGTGCAAGGCTCTGTTTGTGCTTTTCACCCAGGTCTCCATAACTCTGCCATCACCCCACAGCTAAAGAACAGCATTTCGAGAAGGTTTTAGGATGGGCTCTCCTATCAACTCACAGAATCCAGGAGTAAGGGGAAGGAAAAAGCTTTCCCCAGAAGTTGCACAGGCAGCAGCTCAGGCACTTTACTATCTGGCACTATTTTGTAACTGCTATAGCATCACCTTATTTACCGTGCAGTGTTTAAAGACTTCCAAAAACCTAAGCTTCAGAATGATGAATGCTAATTGACTGCATCCTAAACCACATTAATTGCTTTTTCAAATGGTCTAAGTCTGCAGATCTCTATTACAAAAGGCCTACCAGCTATCTGCAACTCATCCCATTTGATTATTTTTTCATAACTCGTGTTATTTCCCAGCTGACAAAGCCCTTCAGCTGCCACAGCCTGTTAACTACAGTCTAATTAAATGCCATTAAGAACTGCCCATAGGATCAGACTTAACAGGTCTAAGCACACACACATTTAGCACAGTGAGGTAAATACACATTTACTCTTCTCAAGGAAGAGTGCCCTGGGTAAACAGCGTAAGATCCTCTGGTTTTTGGGATATTCAGTCACCCAGGAGTTTATTCTGTGTTAAGGTATTAACAACCATGAATCTTCTAAGACAAAGCTCTCCAAGTTCAATTCAGTAGCTATCCACTTTAATTGCTCTTTCTTAATAGGCGAAAAATATTTCAGCTTCTTTTCACCTGACTGGCAGGAAAGTTTGAAAATAATTCTCTCTCTCCTAGCCCAGATGATTGCTTACACTTCAAAGGCATCACCAATGCCTTCAGAGCAGCAAGTGTTCCTTAAGAAGGAGCCCTGACTGTCCAAGCTCTCAGAATAATCACAAGAAGAACTACCAGGATGTTTATTAGGTAATGACATCTTGTTTGCAGCTATTCATTCTCACCCATACTTGTTCCCAAGCCAGCCTGGTGACTGCTGGGTTTAGTTTCTTTTCAGAACACACAACCAGTCCCCAGACAACTAAAACATTACACCACTAACACCAACTTAAGTATCCTGGCTACCTGTAATGACAGACAAAAAGCCAGAGTGGCTGTAGCTATGGTGAGGTCTGAAATAGAGGCACCTTCCAAGATTACCAGTGCAGAGCTGCACATTAGCAGTGGACAGCAGTTGGCATAAAACCTCAGGTTCAGGATTTATCATGCTGGGATCTAAGCAGTCTACAGTGTCCGAGCTGACAGATTTAAGGGTTCTGGGAAAGCTGGGTCTATGAACAGACCTTGTGACTAACTGCAGGATGACCAAGGCTTTTGGAGCTGGCAGTTTAGATGCCCTCACAACACTGCTAAAGCACTCTGTACTCTGACACACGCCAACACACAGGGCAAGAGGAGCAGGGTAACAAAGTACACTTGGACACATTGTACCAGAGACACTGTTACCGGGCTGGGTGTGCCCAGCTCCACACACCCACCTGTGCAGGTGCCCTGCCCTGCAGCAGCAGGCAGCTGCACTGCTGGAGGCAGAGTCACCCTCCCCATGATCCCAGGAAACCAACCCAGCCACCCCTGCTTTGCCCCAGCTCACAGCCCACATGTGGCAGGCACTGCTGTCCCTCCCTGTCTGTCCCCACTGCCCCACTCAGCTGCCATGCCTTGTACAGAGCACAGACAGCAGCACAGGAGCCCAGCACGTGCCAAATAAGCCCTGTCCCAGGGCACTCTGGGTGCCCAGCTTTACCTTTGCCCATGTAGCGTGTCTTGTCATTGTCACGGAGCTCCAGAGCCTCATAGATTCCAGTTGAGGCACCGCTGGGAACAGCAGCTCTGAACAGACCTGTTCACAACAGGAAAAAACACCTTGGCACATTCAAACCCACAAGACGTCCTCCACCCAGACACCATCCCAGCCTGCCACATGCTTCTACCCCTGGAGATGGGAGGGGGAATCTCTAAATCATAGCTCTGCTGACATATAGAGTGGTCCTAGGAGGGCTGTCTGCTCATTTACAGCATCACCAATTTATCAGCATCTCCCTCACACTGATCAACAGCAAACTGACTCCTCCTCTTCCACTGTGCATTTCAAGAGTTAAGGAAAGCATCCATTCCCCTTCCAGAAACATAAGCTTTATTCACTGGATCTACTTTTGAGCTCAGGCAAGGCAAGCTCTTAAATTCTTCTAGGATATGGCATAAAAGGGACAATTAGGAGACCTATTTTGTTAACAGGAGTTCCGAGCTCTTCTGACAACAGCAGAGCCACCCAGACAGCCCATTCCTTCAGCCAACGATGCTGAACTTGGAGCAAATCTGCACATTGGAGCCTGCTCTGCCTGGGGTTCAAGATGCCAACTTTGGCCTCCAGTCTTTCCATTATCCCACTAAATCAAAGAGCTTAGTGGGGGCAGTCTCATTAAATGACTGCATTAATCTTTTGAGGCAGAAAGATCAGCTCTTTAGTCAGTGTATTACAGCCATTGTGTTTGCTCATTCCCCCAAACCACATTGCTATGAGTTTGCACAATGCCTTTGTCAGATCCTATCAGATGCGCAATGAACAACTAACAAACCAAGGGAAAGTCCTACAATAATTAAAAATACAAGATGTTACATGTGAAAGCCCAATTAGACAAGTTTTTTAGTCATGCCTGAGTACTTAAGCAGAGAAGAAACCATTACCCAAAACTCAGCAGAAGATTGTGTCATTACAGAAAGCCACTGCAGACAAATTAAGAATTAAACTTCAAGTGTACTCATACAGAGTTTGGGAGCAGTGACAACCAGAGCCATTAGCAGCTGCCTGAGGACAGGAACAAAGGCCTCTACTCCGAGTTTCCAAGTGCTATCCCAGTTTATGCTGGGGCAAGGGAAGGAGGGCAGGTTTGGAATAGCTCTCACACATTTTAGGCTGTAAGAAGCAGCTCCCTTCAAAAAACCCTGTACTGTCCAGGCCAGGAGCTCAAGCTCAGCAAACTCATCCAACAGAATGAGGCAGAGGTTTTTCCTGCAAGTCTCATAGCAAGTTTTATGTATGGAGGAGAAAGTCAGCACAGTTCCACTGCTAGACCAGGACAGTTTGTGTGCTTCTGACTGCCCTGAGTTCTATCAGATCTAAGCCAGGGATGAACAGCTGCAGCTGAGGACTCACCTTTGTTGGTGTAGAGGTCTACCTCAACAGTGGGATTCCCACGGGAGTCAAAGATTTCACGGGCATGGATCTTGGTAATAGACATCTTTAGTACCTGAAAAGAGGAGTTTAGAATTACTCATTGAATGGTTTGGGTTGGAAGGAACCATAAAGCTCAACCTATCCCACACCCCTGCCATGGGCAGGGAACACCTTCCACCAGACCAGGTTGCTCCAAGCCCCATCCAGCCTGACCTGGAACATTCTCAGGGATGAGGCAGCCACAGCTTCTCTGGGCAAGCTCTTCCAGTGTCCCATGACTTTTATAATAAAAGAAAATCACTTCCTTATGTGCAAGGGACAGTCTCTTTTGATGTTTCCAAGTGATCTCACTGCAGTATCATGAGACCCTAGACAAAACAGCAGGAGCAGATGACAAATGCGAGCCCCTGGCAGACAGCAAACTTCTCTAGAGGAATTGAATGGAAAATGGGAGCTTCAGCATCTCTCATCAAGGAATCTAATTATTAATATTATACATGATTTTCTGGTGGCAGGTAAGTTTTCTGACAGTTCTAAGAAGAAGAACCCACTAGTAGAAGTGGCAATTCTCAAGTCCTCAAGCTTCTGGGTGGGCTCTGCAGTCAGCAGCTGAGCTGGGGTGACCATCATGTTGCAGGTGAGCAGAGCAATCAGAGCCCATCACCAGCACACCCTGCCCCCCACAGCTGCCCCTTGGCTGCTGGTGCCACTCCCTGATTCCTCATCCTGGTTGCTGGTACTCCCCCAAGGCCAGCTGTGGGTGGCTTCCAGAGCCTGAACTGGCTGCAGGCACAGCCAGCAGCAGCCAGCTCTCAGCAGACCTGCCCCAGCACCTCTCCCACACAGCCCGAGGGTGCCAGGGACAGACACCCCTCAGACCAGGGGCCTCACAGGCCTTGCACTGCTCTCAGCACGCAGCAACTGCTCCTGACAGCAGCTTCATTTTTATACCCTGAGCTAACACCTGCACTCGTAAGGCCATCCAGAAACACCACCTCACACTACTGCAACTGGGAAAACTTCTTATACTTGGTGAGAATTGAGAGCCAAACGTCAGGGAGACAGAAGTCTCAGCCTAGATGGGAAGAGCAGTCTAAAAGCAGAAGTCTTGTTTCCAGAGCGATCTAAAGGAATGTCACCTCACCACGTCAGAGCAGCCAAGAGATCCCAAACCAGCACATCTCTGCTACCAGTTAAGAGTTCTTTTTGATAAGAGACCAGAGTGCAATAGTTCTCAGTATGCACAGAGTGCTCTTAGTATGCACAGCAGCTGCTCAGAGCCAAATGGAACCAATGACAAAACAGAAGCAGTCACAGCTTTCATTAAAAGCTTGCATTAATACTTACACCCTGTTGAGCATTTACAGGAATAGTTTTTCCTCTTAACTTTTCCTCTTAAAAGGAATAAAAATCACCCTAATCTTTTGAATACTTCCCTTTCCTCCTTCTCACATTTATCCACTTCAGAAAACTGCAGTAAGGGAATTCTTATGTAAGCCCAGCTACATTTTAAAAATCAAGTCATACACATGCCTGTAAGCCATCGACTGGCACCAAACCCAGCCCATCTGCACAGAAGAAAGCTCAGCCTCAGAAGCAGAACTATCTGGAAGCTGGGTTTTTGGCAAGCCATTGTGGGTGGCAACCCTGTTTACAGAAATGGTCATGAATCCTTCCACAGTTACTGCTAAGTTAAAAAAACATGACCTTAGAAATGCTGCTGCTGTTCAGTGTGTGTGTGAGGGGGTAGCTGCACACACTCCTTCCTCCCCCACAGCAAACTCTGCCCTCCCCAGGTCAAAAGCACAAGCAGCCATTTGCTTTCCCCCTTGGCTTTCAGTGTCCCTTCCAGCTGTCCTGCCCCTGCATGTTGTCTAAGATTTCAGTCAGACCCCCACACTGACACACGATATGACTAAAATATGAAGCAAGACAACTTCTTCAAGCTGACCTTCATACTGCCACTACTTAGGTTCAATCAGTGAACACACACGCTCTAAATAAATCCCTGCAACTCTCTGCTTATCAGTCCCACCCACACTAACACTTAGCTCTCTGCAGATGCACTGAGCAGTGGCTAATAGGAAGAATCCCCACTTATCCAAAAAGGGCATTCAGAGTTAATAAGGCTGGCACCTGCTAAACCTTACTTTCATTTTCAGAACCATGGATTTGCAACAAAACCTTAGGTGTCTCGTTCTGTGAAAGCACAGCCAGCTCACAGGAGCTCTCCGTGCAGCGCTACAGCTGTTTGTTGACCTTCACAAAGGAGGCACTTCAGGAATACACATTGCAAGAGCTTCCACAGGGAACGTCTGCCAGGTCAGACATTGCTCGAGCATCCTTGACAAAGGACCAGAAGTCCCTCCCTTTTCTGCAGAAAGAGGCACTTCACAGCACCACATCACCCCAGAAATTCTTGATGCTTCTTTTTTTGCTCCTTTTGCAAACTCACCACTCTTGTGTTCAAGAATCAATCTTCCCACTGAGCTATAGGGTAAAACTGATGCTGTTTAGCTCACCACGATATATTCTGCCTCAATCAATTCAGTCAACTCATCTAGAACACAAGGGTCAGCCCTTGCCCAGGTTTAACCATGGAAATGCTGACTGAAGGCAGGAGAGGTCACAGCAGCACTGTCTGCTCAGACCTTTGTCCTCTGCCGAACACGCAAATATCACAGTGGTATTTAACAAGCACATTGCCTTAAACCTTTTTTTGCAGCATAATCTGCTGACAAGGTCACTGTCTCCCTTCAGGGGAAAAGCCACACACTCCAGCTCGCCTGGCCTGCCCGGGAGCACGTGTGAGTACCTCCTCCAAGGGTAAGTTACAACCCATTGCCAGCTCAAGTCTAAGAAATCACCACTTATTCCTCATCTGACTCCATGCCTTGTACAGGGAATGCAGTACTCTCAACTGGTGATTACTCCAGTTGAAAATTATTTCCCAAGATTTTTTTTTAATAGCCAACCCTACCAAGAAAACCTGTCTTTGTGAACTCTTTTACAGCCACACTTCTCTAAAATCAATACAGGGTTAAGGCTGAGCACTGCAAGCATCTGAATGGAGATTTAAAAAGCAACACTAAAGTTTAGCCATAGAAATAACTGCCCTAGTGAGTGTCTTATTACAGGCCTGCCACATTTATCAGTGGAAGCCTCTCTTGACACTTAAAGGTCCTTATGACCGTAACTCTCATACCACCAGTGCTCTGAAAAAAGCTGAGACCTTTGAGCGCACTCTATCAGATCCCAACATATCAATTCCACTGCCAAAGCACTCCCAGAAACCGGGCAAATGTGCACATTCCAACCCTGCTCCTTTGCACTCCACGGGGTATTAATTCACCTCTACCTCTGCAACATGATCCAACGGGTTCTAAAGGATGCCTGGCAGGGAGCAAATCCCAGACACGTTCAACCACTTTCTCTCTCGGTGCTCAATAAGATGGAGGCCTGAAACTGCGTTGGCTCAGCCCGTGGGTTTGGATGACAAACTTCACTACTTCCTGCCAGGCTCAGAAAGCCACGGCCCTACCCTGTGACTCAGCAGGCAAGTAGCGGAGCAGGAGAAAGCCCAGGATCCTCTCCGGCAGCCCTGCACGAGGCAAGATGGTTAACAGGCAGTTCTTTATCCACATCTTAACATCCAGAGATGCACTTCCAGGTGCTTCTCCCCACCAGCGCCGCCCTGGGATAACCAGCACTTAATTACCCACTAAGAGACCACAGGCACAGACGGAGTGCCAGCAAACGTTAAATATTTGAGATGGGAAGCTGAAGGACATCCACTAAAGAGGGGAAGGTCCAAATCACCACACGCAATCCGAGAGCGACTGTTAATGATTACGAGAGAGAGGTTAAACTCTGCCTTTGAGGATGCCTTGACCCATCATATTCCCCCGATTCTGCCCCCGCCTTGACCCATCATATTCCCCCGTTTTTAAACGCCACCCCCACACACTGCCGGGGTTCAGGGCGCCGCAGGCCCTCCCTTCCCGGCCGGTGCTGCGGGAACACACAGCGGCCTGCACCCCCCGGGGACCACCGAGCCTCGGCCCGGCCCTGCGCCACGAGGACGGGCTGGGGCTCCGCCGCCGCTACGCGGAGAAGGGAACCCGCGGCCTCCTGCCCCGCGGGGAGCCGAGCAAGAGGCGCTGCTGCGGCCGCCGCACTCACCGCTGTGCCGGCAGCCCCGCTCCGCAGCCGCACCGCTCCCACCGCCTCGGCTCTCACTGAGGCTCGGCCGCTCCG
>VZRV01010923.1:32380-75173 GCA_013398115.1 Falcunculus frontatus | reverse complement strand
TGTGGGGCGGAGCGCGGGGGGAGCCGCGAGGGACAATGGCTGGCGTTGGGAGGGACACTGGAGGTCAGCCCGGTGCCAGCCCCTGCCGTGGGCAGCGGCTCCTTCCACTGCCCCGGGCTGCTCCAAGCCCCATCCGACCTGGCCTGGAACGCTTGCAGAGTTATCCTCCTGCCAGAGTTCCCTGGACACCCTGCGCCAGGGCCTCACCACCCTCAGAGGGAATTTCTCCCTAATGTCCAGTCTAACCCTGCCCTCGGTCAGTTTGAGCCCAGTCCCCCTTGTCCTGTCACTACTTGCTCTTGTAAGTAGTCTGTCCCCATCTCTAAGCTCCCTTCAGGCACTGGAAGGTCACAGTGAGGTCGCCCCAAAGCTTCTCTCCGGGCAGAACAATCCCAATTCCCTCAGCCTTTCCTCACAGCCGTGTCCATCTGCACGCTGTGTCCAGTTCTGGGCTCAGGAAGACAAGGAGCTGCTGGAGAGCGTCCAGTGGAGGCCACAAAGTTGCGGTGTGGAGCATCTCCTTGCTGAGGAGAGACTGTGGGAGCTGGGCCTGGTTAGTCCTGAGGAGACTGAGAGGGTGTGGGAATAGCGAATAAACCTGGAAAGAGAAAGGCTGGAACGGGTGGGTGTGTGTGTTTGTATTACTTGTAGGGAAAGGGTAATTACAAACACAATAAATATTCACTCTGATTTTGAAGTGAATAGCCATCACAGTTCCTGGAGAAGGAGCATTGATGTGCTGGGCTATCACACCTCATACCCGTGTGCCAGCAGGAACACTGACTTTTCCAAATGTTCTGCCTGGATCTGCCCCTGGGCTAGCAGAAGGTGTCCCTGCCCACGGCCAGGGTGGGACAGGTTGAGCTTTAAGGTCCCATCAACCCAGACCGTGGTGGTTCTATCTGTGAGGATACGGCAGTGCCCAGTTCACCCTGACTGCACCAACAAATCCCTTTTATTGCTCACGGATCAGTGCAGTCCGTGCTCCTCCAGCCCTGCCTCGCCCTGCCAGCCTGTGACTGACGTACCTTCTGGGCACATTTTTCTTCCCTTCCTCAGAACATCCCCTGGGGGCAAGCTTCATATTAAAGAGTTTAATAAAGAGCAAAGGAAGTCTGCTGGACTGACCTTCCCGAGGCGTTCCAGGCTGCCACAGTGCCCTCGGACCCCCGGGTGACCCCCGGGCTCCCTGTGAGAGCCAGGCAGGTTTGTGACAGTGCCCTGTGTCCCACGTGCCCACAGCCACGCTGCATGTGGGGTTTGTGCTTTCCCTGCACGTCCGTGTGGCTGCACAGCCATGAGCGAGGGCAAAATGCTGCTGGGTTGTACACAGCGTGAGATAAAGCCACATTGGGCAGGAAAAGCCCTTGGAATTAAACTGTTACTTGCAGGTAGATAATTCTTTGAAGTGCCAGCCCCCCCAAAACTGCACGTTGTACCCCTTATAGCTGTGTCCTAGGCAGCCCTGGCTTATCCTGCAGCCTTACCCTTCCTGGTGGGAGGGGAACATTTCCTGTAAGAACACATTCCAGATGCTGGAAATCATAAAGCTGGAGTTTTATGCTGGTTAACTGCTGGATTAGAGATGCTTCACTATCTCTGCACTTTGTAAAAGTGCCTTTATTGCCATGCAGGAAAATCACACAGAGGTGTCAAGTCTCATAATGAGCTAAAGAAAATGGAGCACAAGAAAGCCTGAGGCTGAGGGAAATTAAACATTGTAGTAGCCGAGCAAAGGCTGATGCTGAAGTACAGCGGGGTGCTCTTTGGGGACAAAACGTACTCTGAAAGGCCATAATTAGCTTGGTGGGGGGCAGAAGTGGGGTGCAAAGCAAAGCCCCTGCCTGGAGCACTGAGCTCTTGCCCTATTCTCATTCAACCAAACCCAAGCTGCGAGGGAGAGCTGACCGCAGGAGACCGGCCTGAACTCCTCCTTGTGAGAAAGAATTCCGAGCTTGTGAGGAAGGGTTTGGGACTCATCCCCTGCCTGGGCTCTCCTTCCCTTGCCACCCAGCACAAAGCAGATTTCCTCGGCTGGAGTGTGAGCAATGAGCCGAGAGCTGAGAGCCTGCACATTCCCCATGGTGCCAGGAGCCCGTGTCCCCGAGGAGGCACAGCTGTGGGCACCTGGGCTGCAGGAGCTGCAGGCAGCGGTGCTCAGGCATCCATGAGCACAAGGCTGGCGCTGGGCAGGTGTTGGTATAATTTTTTTTTTCCTGGATCAGCAGATTTTAAATTGCGCCGTGCCGTACGTGTTAAAATTAAACTCGGAGCTGATACTAAAAATGCCACCGCTTGGTCGTGTATCCCACCTGATTCTTCTTTTTCTCTTCCTTTAAAGAGCATCCCTGAGGCTGTAGGATATCTAGGAAGCATGAGTTTCTGTGGGAATCCAAGCTTGTTACCAGTTCATCAAATACTCAGTACACTCTTGAAGTATTTCGTGGTTTGGAAGGGGCCTGTGTGGCTAATGGGTGGACACTGGGGACAGAGGGTTTGGGGACACACGAAACCAGTGTTCCCATTCGACAGCCCACGCAGGAACACTAACACAGCAGAGGAACTGCTGATGGAGCAGATGGGGAAAAGCCACCGACACAGACCTGGCTCACAGGCATCCACCAGCCAGAAATGGAGAACGATTCTCACGGGCAAAATCCCTGCACTGCAAGGCCTCGCATCCCTCGTGCTTTACGGGTAAAATTGGAAGCGTGATAAATGTAAATTTCTTGATTGCTTGCAACACGCTGATGAGCGCAGAAGCCGAGCAGGCCAGCCTTTCCTTTGCCTTTCCTTTGCCTTTCCTTTGCCTTTCCTTCCTTAGAGCAGCTGGGCAGGAGCCTTGTGAGCTTTGCAGACTGTGAAACCACTGCTTCAGGCAGCTGAGGGTGCCAAGGCAGGAGCAGAACCACCGCAGATCAGGACTTGTTTGCCATGCATTAAAGTGCTAATAACCATCAGCAGTGCAGGGCGCATTCCAGGGCGTGAGCTCTCAGAGCACCTTGAAAGCACTTCCTGAATGCTCAGGACTTCTCTTTGCCCCCAGTGCCTCCCAGAACACCTGAAGATGTGTCTGGGTGGCTGCGTGTGCACCTCCCTCGCCCGCTCCATCCGACACTTCAGCAAGTGCCAGCCTGCTTGTGCTCTGCTCAGGTTCCTTTGGGAGGGCAGCTCTGCATCCCGGGGAGCCAGGCTTTGCACCTCTCCTCAATCCAGGTGGGATCTCCAGAGGGAAGCCATCGGATGCAGAAGTCAGCACTCTGTCTCTCAGATTTCTGCTCTTCACTGACCCTGCAGATCCCGGTGTTTTTAAGGAACGCTCATTGGAAAGGTAATGGCAGAGTCTGACTAATGCTCTTTCTGAATACCTATTAAATTGTGGAATGACTGCTTTAAGATGTTTTCTTCCAGGCATTCAGCACCTCCTCAGACTTTCCAGCCTTCTCTCTCATTTTCCATGCCATGTTCTGCCGTGCCTTTGTCTCACAGCTTCACCCTGCAGTGAGGCACCGCAGGCTTCGGGCACATGAATAGTGAAATGGCTGGAGGTGACAGAGCTCATGGCTTGCTTGATGCTCTTCACTTCCAGCACCTCTCTTCGTTATCCTGTCTTCTCCCAGGGCTGTAGAGAAGGACTGGTTAGTCCATGCTGGTCAGTGTGGGCACAGGTTTGTGTGCAGCTGTGAATGTGCAGCGTGGGTCCATCCTCAGAATTCATGAGTACACGAGGGCTGTGTGAGACACTCGGGTACCAGGCACAATATTCTTTACTCCTGTAAATGCTAACCTACATATACAACTACTACATCCATTTTCAGGGCATGGGGAATGGTTATTTGGAAGGGAACCAATAGCTAGGAATTGATTAGCCATTAAGAAATTGTATTTCTTTGAATGATAACCTGAAAAAAAAGAAAAAGAGTAGTCCAATAACAACTCATTTGTTTCCTTAATGAGCGCAAAATACTTATGTAAAGCACAAGAGTTATCAAGCAGGATTCTCTTGCCACAGAACAGGTACAGCACAGACAGTAGGATTTAAATTTCCTTCATGTTGTCCTCCTGCCTTGAGAATCAACCTCATTCTCATGGGAAACGCTTTTAGCTCCCATCATCACTTTTAGCTGCTCAGAGTGCAGTGGTGATGAGCTGCTGGGAGAGGAGGGACTGGGGGCTCTTTGCTCCTTCTGAAGGTCCCTGCAATGACCTTGCCTGCAGAAGAAAACACTGCAGAGCTGAGCAAGCAGGCACCGGGGCAGTGATGAGCTCAGGAGAGCAGGGACTGGTTTCTTGGTCACTGAAACTGGATGCATCTGTCCCAGTTTGGATCTCTGAACGCATCTCACCAAAGTCTGCTTTTATAATCCAAAGGAACAGGCGTGTCTGGATTGGCACCAAAGATCCCCATATAAAACACAGCATCTCTGGCATGGATGGTTTTCCGCGTGGGCTAGAGAGGAAGTTTAAGGTGGCATCTCCTTACATTCACATTTCTTTGATTGTACTACTACATTTCTTAATCCTAATCCACATTTGTGTTACCTTCCACATCTATCAGCAAAGTCCTCTGATGTTTTCAGAAAATCTCTGCAGAAGTTTTTTCCTCGGGCCAGGCCTCTGACAGAGGATCTCTTCCAAAGCCTCTCTGGTCCTGCTGTGATCTCTCAGCTTTCCCCATCTTTTTCCCTCTTTTACCATGGATTTTTTTGCTCTTGGGAAAACAAGCACAAGGCATCCTTCAGGAGTGGCCTCTTCATCAGGTGCTGAATGAGCTGCACCTTTCTGATCCCTTATCTCTCAGCAGCTGCTCTTTGCCCTGGGGGATGAAGGTGCTGCACTCTGGTCCTACAGTAGGCTCTCCTCTCCCTGGAGAGCTGATTGCCTTGCCTTTGGAGAGCTTGGAGAGTGGTGTCCCCCTCTCACGTGCACTCTTGGGATCCCTGCATTGGTCTGCCCTGCTGAGCTGTGCAGGGGTTAATGAATTTGTGCTTATACAGCTTTTTGAAGACGAAAAGTGCCGTGGAAGGGCTCTGTTATTGTTACCATGTATGAAGAGGTCTGTACCAGACCCAACCGTATTGTGTTTGGCCACTGGATGTCACAGCTGCTCAACACACAATGCAGCTGAAAGCAGAAAGGAAAAGTGCTTAGCCAGCAATGGGCAGCAGCAGTTTCCAGAGCCTTTCCTTGTTCTGTGCCCTGTGTTTGTTCGTTAAGGGGCTTGGGGTCTTCTCCTCTGTTTGTGCCCTGCTGGTGTTGATTTTCGGAGAAGCTGAGCAGCGATTGTGCTTCCTCTGCCTGCCATTGCACTGGGAGATCAGGAGCAGATGGAACACCCTTGAGGGGAGCAGTGCAGACACGTGTAAATCACCAGTGGCACCGTGAACAGGTACTGGCACACGCTGCCACGCTGCTTTGTCACTGAGTTATTCCTTCCCCGTCCCATCCAGTGCACAGCCCTGAGCCCTGGCATGATGGAAACATTTCTCCAAGGCCCTCTCTCGACACAGCTCCTTCGATCCCCACACTCACACCACATTCCAGTGCTCCTCACACTCAATGCAGTGGGAGGTTTGGCCTCCCCCTTCCGAATCCTCCCTTCACGCTTTGCTTTCTTCCAAAGTCTCAAGCAGAGATCCAGAACATGAAATCCCTTTCAGCAAAGTCTGTAGAGCAGCTCTAAAGAGACATTACAAGAGCTGTAATGACATTTCCTGGAAATGAAAATGAAGAGGGATTATTTGACCGTGTTCTCTCGTTTTTATAGCATCACATTGTCCTTTCCTCCACCTTGGGGAAATGGCACTGAAAGGCTGCTCCTGCCCATGGTACAGCAAGGTGATAACCACCCCAGAAGTGATGTGAACATGAAAAAGGGAAAACTATTTTAAGATAATCCAAGGGTTATAGCTGTAACTAAGAGTAATTGGCTGAAACTGAGCAAAAGAAAATTTAGGTTGACAATGAACTGCAGGTAGCTAATGCTGAGATCTGTTAGACCGTGAAATGGAATTCGCAGAGGAAACCTCTCTGCTTTCAAGTGGGCAAATCCTGCCTTTCGGAGCACTGGTGTAGATCTCTGGTGTCTGTCTCTGACTGCCTCAAAGCCCATTTCTACCACAAAGCTTCAGCAGAATCAATAAAGGTGTCTGAATTTATATCAGAAGAAGGTAAGAAGGTGTCCCTGCCTATGGCAGAGGGTTGGACTAGATATTCTTTAAGGTCCCTTCCAAACCAAACCATTCTGTGATTCTATGATTAAATTTAGTCAAATACATCAAAACATTATATAAGATGAAGGAGGTCTAAAGGGATTGTGTGAACTGGAGAAATGAATTCCAGTGCTTTTCTACCTCTGTGATCTCTGTATGTACTTGAAAACCAGGGGCAAAAAGGGAAGGAAAAAAAAAAAGCATGGGCAAAATTTCAAAGAAAAGAGGGCCGGTTTTGGAAATAAGATGTAGAAACATTACAGGAATTGTTGAATAAAAGAATCTCATGTTTCAGTCTGCACAGCTATTGTCAGCTTTCTTCATGGGCCTGCCAGCACTGGCTGATCTTTGTCTCTCATAAAACTTGTGTAGGCTCTGGATACCTTCACTCATCCAGCACAACCTCAGCAGAGAGGGCTCTGTTTGAAGAGGTTTTAGACTCACTTAGAAAAACCTGGACAGCCTGACTGAAGGTACTCTGTCCATCTCACTTCAAACAGCCCCGTTCCCAGTCAAATGTTTGCTGGTGTGGGGAGTGATGCAGCTCTTACTGCAAGCCCTGCCCGAATTCCTGCTGATTCAGAGGCAGAGGAGTTAACCCTTTCAAGTTCTGGGTCAAAGGAGCACTGAGGTTTGAGCCAGCTACTTCAATGCCATGTCAAGGTTTTAATGTGGCCACCAATACTCAGAATGTCAGACTTGAGCTGAGCTTTAGGCCAGCGAGGACAGAGAGAATAGCCTGGGAGAAGCAGGATTTAAAAGATGGCAAAGAGTCAGGGAAAACTGTAGAGATAAAAGTGAAGTGCATGGAGCCAATGATGTGGGATAAAAGGCTTATTTCCTACTGCAGGCGAGGCGGGAGGGGGAAGGCTGGAGTCTGTGTGAAAGTTCCCTGCCTTTGGGAAGAAATCATGCCAAGAATATTCATGGCTGATATATACAACATCAGATTTTCTCACTGGTGCAGAGATGAGTCCAGTTACAGTCTCCACCTGTGAACCCCCAGTTTACCTCAGGCACGGTGCTGCTGTGCTATCTGGAGTTCCCAGGCACTTTGTCCATATTTCTCTCCAGCAATTATATCCAGGTAGCAAAAGAGCTGACCAAGACAAGCCTCAGGCCAGCCAGGTTTAATACCACATACATTAAAAAAGCTCCAAGTTCCAGTAACCAGTGGTTGACGTGGGCAGTACTTTATATGGGAGAAGGACTTCCATAATATTCAGCTTGTAGTTAGAAGCTTAATATCCAAATACATTTAAATCACCTAATTAAAATTATTGTTCTGTCCTAACCCCAAAACAAATTCATGCTTTGTGCCCTTAGTAAATCCTTTGCACAGATTACTGTGTCTTCATAGAATCACAGAATGGTTTGGGTTAGAAGGGACTTTAAAGACAATAATTTGAGCTAACAGAGATGTGGATTTTGGATGTGCTGAGCACCCACAGCTCCTGCTGATGTCAAGTGAAATGTCACAAACGTTGCAAAAGCTCCATTAAAAATTAATTCACTGTCATCTCCAGTTTCCTGGCACTGGTACATTCCCCAATGGGCTTTATTTCAAGTCCTTTGTGCAGGCTGGGCTGGCTGATCAATAAAGCACAGGCAAGGGAAGCAGCTTGTCACTGTGTGACATCCATTTCCACCCCCCTGCTGCCCTCACAGGCAGGTGACAGGAGAGGTGCTCCAGTACAGAGGTGACCTCCTGTGCCTGCCTCTTCACGCCCTCCTGTGCTGCTGGGTGGAATCCTGAAGTGCAAAGAGGTATAAAACCCCCAAAATTTCACCCTCAGCTAATTTCAAAGCCTATTTACACAACTGGATACACAAGGATTAAGAAGTGCATTGCAGGGCATGTTTGCTTAGTTTGGTCCTTACACAGTTCAATGCAACCGTCAGAATAAATGACTTCTTCGGAGGAGAGAGGGGAAAAAACACATTTGGTTAATCAGCCCAATATTACAGCAGTTCCCAAAGATTAAACATGCACTGCACAAACAGCAGCCCAGGAAAGGCCTTTTAATGTTAACAATTCACCTGCAAAGATTTTGAGTAAAATACTCGCTTCTGTTCTGCAACACAGAAACCTGAGTTCCCATGGCACCTGTAGCTCACCTGTGCCTCTTCCTGCTGTTATTATTCATAGAATCATAGAATGGTTTGGGTTGGAAGGGGATCCTGAAGAGCAGCTCGTTCCAGCCCCCACCATGGGCAGGGACACCTTCCACTACCCCAGACTGCTCCAAGTCCCATCCAGCCTGGCCTTGGACACCCCCAGGGATCCTTGGACACGTGGGGCGATTGTACCCCAGGTACCAATGGTGAAGAAAGAAGTGAATGGAGGCTGGCTCATACTCAGGGAGGCAGGAAAATCCTTCCTCACCCACCGCACTGCCCCCAGCTGCCTGTGCTGCAGCACCTTGGGGTCTGTCCTGCCCAAACTGCCCCAAACTGCCCCAAACTGCCCCCCAACCTGCCACCCAAACTGCCACCCAAACTGCCACCCAAACTGCCCCAAACCGCCCCAAACTGCCCCCCAAACTGCCACCTAAACTGCCACCCAGACTGCCCCAAACTGCCACCCAAACTGCCCCAAACTGCCCCCCAAACTGCCACACTGGGTCTGGGCTTGGGACCCTTCTGTGCAGCTCAACTGACCCTCACCCCCAGACTCACCTCAGTCACCTCACTAACTGACTGAAAATCACCTTGATCCTGAAAAATAATTGCCAATTTTATCACAAGTGGCAGGGACGCTGCAAGCAGAATGCTGAGATTTCACTGATCTGAGCTTTCTTGCCTTGTGTTTAATATCGCTGCCTGTCACCTAAAACCAACAGCCAGGCTATGCTGCTTTTGCTGGAATCTCTGCTTCTTTTCCATGGAAGGTAAAAATTCCATTCCTGGGGAGATTTCTGCTCCCATTTTGCTGTGAAATCATGGGTTTAGGAGCTGGGAAGAAAGGGCTGGCAGCAGTGTGTCATTCCTGGAGGGAGGAGGAGGTTTTCCAAAGGGAATGGCATTTGCCTGGTGACAGGGTACAAAAAGGCAGGCAGAGAATCCATGGTCTGTGCCCTGTTCTGCCAAATGACTTTTACTGGACCTTGGGCAAGTATTTGCTCGGGAAATCAAGTGTCTGAAGAGATACAGAAGTCCACAAGAGCATTTAGACACCTGTCACCTGCTAGTTTTTATTTGCATTCCTGTATGTTTTTTGAAAAGCCATCAGGGTTTCAGTCTCTTGTACGGTGCCTGTATCTTTCAAGTCTAAATGGGTTTTGAGAGCTCTGAATTTTTCAAAGGTTGCAAATCTCTCCCATTCAAAACTAGATTTTCAGTGATGAGGGAAGGTGTTCCAAGTTGAATGCTAAGGCTCAGTGGAGTGCTTTTAAATCCAGTCTCAGGAGCCTGATTTTCAGAGGAGCTAAGTGTCTTCAGTTTTGATTTCTGGCAAGATTGTGAATGCTCTGCACTTGTGAAATCCCATCCTCTAAATGCCTTCTGCCTTGGCTCCTTGCTCTGTGTGAAGGGAGGCAGGTCTGAGGTCTGGGCCGGGTATTTCTGCTCACAAAGCACTGCTGGACCGGTGCTTGCAGCGAGAAGCTTTTCAACCCTTTCATCGGGAATGAATGGACAGGAAAAGCGGGCAGGGCTGTGCGGCAGCCGGGGTCAGACAGCGACTCCGAGGGCATCAGCTCTGGCCATTGGGGGAAATTGTCCCCTCTGCAGGGACAGCTTAGGCAAGGGGTCACTAGAGCTGATGGCCAAAGAGATTGTCCGCGGGCACTGTTTGCTGTTACTGCTTTGCATGGGAGAGGACGAGGGCAGGAGGGGTGCTAGAAAGGCCAGAGCTGGGGTAAATCACCATTTCCTGAGGGTTTTCTCAGCATGCCGAGGGTTTTCACAGCAGTCGCTCCCCTTGGCTCTGGCTGCAGGTACAACACAGACATGCTGATGGCAGCGCTCCTGTTCCGCCTGCTCCTGGCACCTCTCGGCCGCTCCCACGAGGTGCCCTGGACGTACCAAGGTAAAACGGGGCTGCTTTGGGGCTGCTGCTGCTGCTGGAGAGGCTCCTTCCCTTCTGTGCCGCAGGAGCAGCTTGGCTGTCCCTCAGTGAGAGATCACAGAGCAGCTAATTTATTCCACTTTATTGATGCCTCTGTGTCTTGAAAGTGATTCTCCTCAATGTCACCTCTTTTTACTCCTTTGTGTGGTTAGGACACATTGTCAGGGTTGGCAGCACAACGAGGTTCAAACAATGGGGGAAATCTTCAGAATGTGTTGGAAGAAAAGCTGCCCTTTGGATGATCCTGCAAGGAAAAGCTTTAAATACTGCCTGCTTCTTATTTTATTGTCATATCCCAGGCAGTACAGAGCACTAAGAAGTCCTTACTTAGGTATTTCGATTTTTTGGGGTGAAATTTTATCTAAATTTTATTTGTGTCGGGGTGGGTTGCAGAGCTCACTGAAGTAAATGTTAATCCTTTTATGATCTTCAGTGGGCTAAGCTAAAACAAAGGATATTGTTGAAGAGTTGCAATACGCCAATTGCTCTCTCCCTAGTTAAAAATAGCTAATTGCTGTCAGTTCCTGATCCTAAGCTGAGCCTTCCTGCCTATTGCCCTGATCCTATTCACACACTGGTTAAGAAGCCAATTCCACACCTCTGGCAGTCGGGACCCGTTTAAATCCCC
Organism: Falcunculus frontatus; assembly: GCA_013398115.1. Lineage (NCBI taxonomy): Eukaryota > Metazoa > Chordata > Aves > Passeriformes > Falcunculus > Falcunculus frontatus. Next base: position 64,264 of record VZRV01010923.1, on the reverse strand, counting down.
ATTTCCATACAAACACCGCTCCTCTTTTGGTGGAGGTTCGGTCTCCAGCGATCCCCGAGCTGCTGCTGCAATGCAGATTTCTTACTTTGCAGCACACTTGTCCTGCAGACACAATAATGTGTATTTTCCCTCTGGGGAAGGCAAAGCAACCATTTATGGCTGCAGCTCCCGGTGTTACAATAATTAGAGTGGCATTTCCTGCTGGCAGATGAGGAGGGTTCTCCAGCTCCTGACTAACAGCGCTTCCCCCCTGCCCTCTCCCCTCCAGGAGAAGGAGAGCTGGATGAGGAGCACTGGGGACAGCATTTCCCAGGCTGTGCTGGCAAGCAGCAATCTCCGATCGACATCCAGAGGAGGAAAGTGCGGTACAACCCCCTGCTGCTGCAGCTGGAGCTCGCTGGTTACGATGGGCCAGTGCAGGGCCAGTTCAGGATGACCAACAATGGCCACTCTGGTAAGCCCGGGGGTGTCAGGCTCAGGGCACTGCAGGAACGGATTTTCTGCTTTAGCTGTGGAAATGCATTCGCAGACGATGCCCTTTTCTTGAACTCACCCTCCCTTTGCCCATCTCACTTCGTTCTGCTCCCTTAGGTTTGCTGTTTGCCTCAATCGCACAGGAAAGCTCTCCAAAAATACATAAATAAACCAGACAAATAAAAGGCAGTTAGGTTTCTGCAAGGTATTTTCTCTGTTGGACATGAAAAGGGGATAAACTGCAGCTGGAGAATTCTAGATTGACCCTTTAACAGGACTGCAGCAGTGAGTGGTATTTGGGGCACGCCGACTCCTCTCTGCATTCAGAAAAATGCATCTTTTGGCCTGTGCATTAATAAGAAGTGACAGGAATGGAAACCTTTGCATCCCAGGTTTGGTTGGATGTAGGTCACCCAGAGTACAACGCAGAGGAGGATCCCTCCCTCACAGCCAGAGGATTGGTATTTTGGGGCTCAGGAAGGCAAACTGAAGCACAGCACATGTTAAAAACCTGGCCTTTGGCTACACAGTTTCAGGGCAAGGCTTATAATTTAGGAGATCCCAGATTCCCCTGCTGCAATCTGTAATTCATTGTCTAAATAATTCATCAGCTGGTACTGTTGGAGTGATGCCTTTGGACTACAGATGAGCAATGAGAGAGTTTTCTAAGGGCTGCACTGGAGAGAGGATGAGTGGTTTTGGGAAGGTGTTGGGATCACGAAGCTGTCGGCTCTTGAATCCTGCACCACAGCTCCTTCTTGCTCTCTGTAACAAAGAGAGAGATGCGGTGTGAGGGCAGGGCACTGGAGTGGTGAGAGACAAATACCAAGAAGACTGTTGTGGTTGTGTTTCTGAAAGTTGTAACTCCTTTTGTGTTGCCACACAAACTCAGCGCTCAGCTCGAAGCTCTCCTGTCAGCACTACTGCCCTGCCTGCCTAGACATTAATTCTTGCAGGTTTAGCTTTTCTGACTGCATGTGTGTATTTGCCCATTCTTTTGTTAACTTCCCAACAATGATTTTCTGAAGCGGGGCAGTTTCCTAAAGCACAAAGACAAACGACTGTCCCTATTCACAGCTCCTGTGAGTCAGGCTGGGTTTTTCTACTGGCTTCAGTGAGATGGGACAGGGCAGCAGAACCCCTCTGAGGGAAAACACTCAGCAGATCTGAAAGGGACAGGCGAGGGATTTATCAGCAGGGCTCTCCTTACAGGCTCTCAGAGCCAAACCCCGAATGTCTCACCCAGGAAACCAGGTTCATTTTCTCCGTAGCTGTGTTAGCACCAGGCTAAATCCCACCTGATAAAGCCTGTTTGCTGTGGTGTGAGTCTGGGTGCTCTCTCACAGGGAGCCTTGGGTTAACAAAGCCTTTTGCCTTTGGACCTTTCTTTTCGTTTTCAAGAGGGTTGGTCCTCCAGCTGGTAGCGAGGACAAGCACAGCTCTGAAAAATTAAAATATCATCCGTGTGTGCATCTTCCTCCAGGAGCAGATTGAACCGGGACCTCAAGTGTGCCCCTCATTAACTCAGCCTCCTCAGGGGCAGGGCTGGGCAGCCAGGCTGTCCCTGCAGGGCAGGGATGGACAGAGTCCAATCTGCAGAGCAGCAATGCTGGGGAAGGCTCAGCTGCACTCACTGCACAGCCACAGCTGATTCTCCACCACCCAGCAGAGCCAGAGCAGGGCACGAGTGAGGCACTGCCAGCTCAGAGCACTCACGCTCCCCACTCACCCCCACATGGGTGAAAAGTGGCAGCAAACCACATAGAGTAGGCTATTCCCTACCTTCATGCAGCAAATATTTGCTTAGAATATCTTAGAAGAGCCTTAAGCTTGTTACAAACTCACAATACCGTTCCCTGGCTGTGTTTTGTAGAAAGTAGAAACCCTGGTGAGGTGCTTGAAGTAAATAACCCTCATTATGGAAGGCAGTCAGCAGGGAACTTAAGAAAAAGGTAGATTTTTTTTTATCCCTCCCACTCTAGACCCTTTGGGATCCTACAAGGAAACATGCTTTCATCTTGTCTGTCTATAAACAGTTCACAAACAAAAGAAACTCCTCAGAAACCCGAACTATGACTAATGAATAATGTGGTGTGCTGCATTTTGCAAGGATAGTTGCTAGTTTTTATAACATGCTGGGGGCTTCCATTTAGATGAGGCAATTCTCCACTTTCACCCCTAGATTTATGAACATAATCTATGATTTATGGCAGTGAATTAGCAGAAGACAAAGGGTTTGGGACTACTCCTTGGCAAGGAGAAGAAAAGAGGTTTGTCTCCACAAATCCTTCAAGCAATGACCCAGCCTTTTCCAACCTGCAGGGCTCTCCCAGTATGGCTGGGCCTCAAAAATGCAGAGTCCAGAACACTGGGAATTGTGGTGACAGATGAGGCCACTCACTGTGCTGATTCCTATTCCCTTTTTCTGCCTTGGAAAGGAAGTGGTTAACAAACCTGAGTGAGGATGTGCTGTGCTGGGTGAGAGCTGAGCATCAGAGCCTTTCCTTAGTGCCAAACCCAGCTGGGAGAGAAGGGGTCAGCAGGCACTGAGTGCCCAGTCCTGCTGTGCCTGCTGTGCTGCACGAGCCCAGGAAAGGTTTTAAGCACACCCAGCTTTAAACTTCAGCATTTTCCCTCCCCTGCTGGGGTCGTGACCGTGGCTGCTCATTTCAGGGGTGCCCCTGGCCCAGCCTGGATCACCACAGGGATCACCACAGGGATGGGCAAGGCTGCACCCACTGCTGTCCCCAGTGCTGTTATCTTTCAGTTCAGATCGATCTGCCACCCACCATGAACATCTCCAGGGGGCTCCCAGGTGTCTACACAGCTGTCCAGATGCACCTGCACTGGGGTGGGCTGGACCTGGAGACCAGTGGCTCCGAGCACACCATCGATGGGATGAGGTACTTCGCCGAGGTTGGTGTGGCACAGGGGCTGCAGGGAGGGGGCTCTGGGCCTCTCACGCTGGGAAATTGGGAGCTGCACCCCACAGAGCCTGCAGGAAGCAATGCAGAGGCACGGGGGGGAGACCAGGGCTCCCACAAGGGCATTGGGTGGTGCAGTGGGAGGGCTGAGCCTGATGGTGCTGGCACAGAAGGCTCCAAGAAAAGCCAGGGCAAGAACACTCGTGTCCTTCAGAGCTGGAGCTGCTGCCTCACAGTCACCACAAACCTGTTAAACCAAAGGTCTCTTTGGCCTGGTGTGAGGCACAAACAGCAGGAGTTGGGGTGGTCACTGTCCCTTCAGTCTGCCCCTCTGAACACCCAGAAGCCGTTTTTGGTAAATGGCCCCATCTCTCTCCCGACAGCTGCACATTGTCCACTACAACTCTGCCAACTACTCGAGCTTTGAGGAAGCCAAAGACAAGCCCCAGGGGCTGGCTGTGCTGGCCTTCCTGTACACGGTAGGTGTGACCCCAGGCTGGGGGCAGGGGGCAGAGGCTGTGCTCAAACCTCCCTCAGGCACCAGCAGCCCGTGCCAGGTTTGTACAGCTGTCCCAAGAGATGGTGTCTGACACCTCTTTAGGAAGCTGTGCTGCTTCCCCTGGGCCGTCTGGGCTTCACAAGCATCAGCCAATTCCAGTTGGGAGCCCTAGAAAACTGCCCCATAACTAGTATTTTATATATATATAAAATATATTCATATATATATATATATGAATATCAGGTGTGGCAGCTGGGGTTTCCCTGCTGTGCCTCAAAGCCTTGCTCTGCTTTGCCAGTGGGAACATTTGATTCAGTGGGGATTTAAAAGTAGTAAAAAAGAATCCTGTTCACTATTCTGCCCAAGCTGTACAAACCTGACCGTGCCTTGCATTGTCAGGCCTATCAGGAGATCTGGGTGGTGTTTGTTTTCTTTGTCTCCCAGTTAATTAATTAGCCCCCCCCAGCTGATTAGCACTGAGAAGGACAGGCAGGTCACACCTTCTGATGAAGTGTCTGTGCTGTGTTTAGGATGGGCACTTTGAGAACACCTANCAACTACTCGAGCTTTGAGGAAGCCAAAGACAAGCCCCAGGGGCTGGCTGTGCTGGCCTTCCTGTACACGGTAGGTGTGACCCCAGGCTGGGGGCAGGGGGCAGAGGCTGTGCTCAAACCTCCCTCAGGCACCAGCAGCCCGTGCCAGGTTTGTACAGCTGTCCCAAGAGATGGTGTCTGACACCTCTTTAGGAAGCTGTGCTGCTTCCCCTGGGCCATCTGGGCTTCACAAGCATCAGCCAATTCCAGTTGGGAGCCCTAGAAAACTGCCNGTGTGGCAGCTGGGGTTTCCCTGCTGTGCCTCAAAGCCTTGCTCTGCTTTGCCAGTGGGAACATTTGATTCAGTGGGGATTTAAAAGTAGTAAAAAAGAATCCTGTTCACTATTCTGCCCAAGCTGTACAAACCTGACCGTGCCTTGCATTGTCAGGCCTATCAGGAGATCTGGGTGGTGTTTGTTTTCTTTGTCTCCCAGTTAATTAATTAGCCCCCCCCAGCTGATTAGCACTGAGAAGGACAGGCAGGTCACACCTTCTGATGAAGTGTCTGTGCTGTGTTTAGGATGGGCACTTTGAGAACACCTACTACAGCGAGTTCATTTCCAAACTGGCAAGAATCAGGTTTGCAGGTAAGACCTGGGAGCTTCTTTCTCTGTCCCTGATACTCTCAGAGCCCGTGTGTACCCACTGGGGCTGGGGACATCCTCAGCCCAGCCCAGCCCAGGGCAGTGGGGAAGGTGCTCAGGGCAGCAATAAATACATCCTGGAGGTCTGTGCAATGCACTGCAGCACCAAATATCAGCTTCCTGCAGCCTGCCCACCCACTAATGCCTCCTGGGAGCACCCCCAGGGACTGGCAGAGCACTGAGAGCAGCTGCCAGCCCCAGGACCCAGATATCTCTGACCGACAAACCACAGAGCCAAAAGGGCCATTCCTTCCTCTCCATCTCCATCCAGGTCCACCAAAGGTCTAATGAGCCAGTGCTCTGGGCAGAGGGATTTGCCACCCCCAGCCCTAAGAGCACTTTCACCTCTCTTCCCTCCCCATTAACCTCTAATCTCACCTCTCTGCTTCCTTTTGAGGTCAATCTACAACACTCAGCTCTCTGGACATCCAGGCCATGCTGCCAGAAAACCTCGCACACTTCTACAGGTACCAGGGCTCCCTGACCACCCCCCCGTGCTCCGAGAGCGTCATCTGGACCATCTTCCACTCCCCCATTGTCCTGTCACACACACAGGTCAGTGCTGGCTGTCACCAGCTTCTCTTCCCTCCACACGCTTCCTTTTCTGTCCTCCAGGGAGCCTGGGAACAGGAGAGCTCTTGGGGCGTCTCTCGTACGGAGCTTTTGGGATGGATTCCTGAGCAACTGGAATTACAGGTGGCTGTGATTGTACATCACAGCAGGGTCAGGCTGTGTAGCAGCTGACCCGAGGCCTCATGACTGATAACAAAATTCTCTGCTCACTTAATCTCAGCCACCCTGAAGCACTGTAAAAAGGAAGAGAGCAGTGAGAATTAACAAGGCAAAAACTACTGCAAGAGAGTCCCCCTGAAAAAAAACCCAAAAAAAGAGCCATTCATAACATTAAAATAATTACAGAATAATTGGCAGATTTTAGAAGGTATTTCAGGGGTTTTCCTCAGCTAGACTTACACTGAAAGTAATGCTTTTAAGTTAATAAATAATAAAGAAGCATCAGAAACATTTTCTTCCAGGAGAAGAACAAGATAAAACTGAGACCACAGTAGTGGGGGATCACAGTGTGCTCTCTTTGAAAAAGAAACACTCTTGTTGGCAGGGAAGGCTGGAAGGCACTTGTGAGAAAGGTACAGAATAGCAGCACAATCTCCATCCATGCATATCATCAGGCAGGTGTTCAGAACTCCCCCCAGGCCAGACGCCTTTATCATGAATTAGCTGATAAGAGCCTTCACGTTCTGCTCCTTTCCCTGGGAGAGACCCTGAGGATTCCTCTCTAACGAGTTGCTCGGTCTAATCCCGAGCTGCAGGATGGGCACTGCAGCTGCAGGCAGAGTCCCCGTGCCCTCTGTGATGTCCCTGTCCCATCCCCAGATCCTGCTCCTGGAGAACTCCTTGCTGGACTGGCACAACCGCACGCTGCGCAATGACTACCGCCACGTGCAGCCGCTGCAGGGCCGCGTGGTGGAGGCCTCCTTCCGAGCCCACCGTGCCCAGGGTAAGGGCCATGGCACCCAGCACACCTTGGGGGGGGACAAACACCCACGGGGAAGGGGTCAAACTGCAGATCATTTCAGCTGGATGTGCTGGAACCCCCTGTCTGGGAGCAGCAGTGCCCTGCTGGGGTGGAGGTGTCCCATGTGCCTCCCTGCTGGCACCCAGGTGTGTGCCAGCCCTGCCTTCTGAGTGTCACACACCTGGGGCTGCCTGGCACCGCGGCAGGACACTCAGCTCAGGCGTGTCTGGTGCTTGGAGCAGGTGGGAACAGCTCTGGCTGAGCAGCCAGGCACCACTCAGAGGAAAGGAGCTGCATTTCAAAACAAAGGGTTTGCTCAGACTAGAAAATGTACCACGTGTAGGTGCCAGCCTTCTGTAAGTTCAGCTGTCTGATTGCTCTAGCACAGTGTCATCCAGAGGAATTCACCCTCAGGCTGGACCAGATCCAGATGCAGCTCCAAGACATGAAGACAGAGCTGCTGAACGGACTGAGCCACACAGGTGAGAAACACAGCCTGAGTCCAGCTTACCTTGTGAGGAGAAGAGCCCCTGCCCTGCTCACCTTGGTGGCCTAAATCACTGACAGCTTTGGTACTGACACTCACAGGTGGGATTTTGTCCCATATCTGGGCCTGCTGATGGGAATCCTTCACCTACAGCACCATCAAGGCCAGCCCTAACCCAGCTGCTCTCTTTCTCCTGCCACATGGGAGCACATTTTTACAGACACCGAAAAATTTCAGCTCACAGTTCCCCCAGGATAAACAATCATCCCCTCTATTTTACACAACATGAGAAAAGGGGAGGAAGGAGGGAAAAATGTGATTTTCCCAAACATTTTGGGTGGGGGAGCTCAGCTCAGCTTTTCATCATTTCAAACCCCTTCCCTGCTGGCACAACACACACCAGGAACTGGAAAGCTCAAACTGCACAGCCCTCGGTTCTGTGGGTGAATTCTCGATGATTTGGGCTTATTTACAGGAAACGTAACTGCTGGCTTTTTGGTTATTTCAGGTACGAAATCCAGCACCTTTCCAGCCTTCTACTTCCCCGTGGAAAACATTGAGAGCTTTGTGGAGGTTCATCCCCTCCGTGCCCTGTCCCTCCAAGCCTTCACCCTGTGCTTCTGGAGCAGAGCCCAGCCTGCGGGCAGCCAGACCATCCTGTCCTACTCCACCGGGGAGAGTGACCACGAGCTGGTGGTGACCGTGGGCACAGAGCTGGGGCTGTGGATCGGGGGCCACTTCCTCAGCTTCCCCCTGCAGCACGGGGCCCAGGGCTGGCTGCACCACTGCGTGGCCTGGGCCTCCCCCATGGGAACAGCCAACATCTGGCTCAACGGGGCAGCTGGCAAAGCAAAGAGTGTCCAGAAGGGCTATGTGAGCCAGGCCGGGGGCACGCTGGTCCTTGGCAAAGCCAGGGACGCTCTGCTGGGGACGTTCTCCAATGGCTTTGCGGGGTGGATGACGCAGGTGAACCTGTGGAGCCGAGTCCTGGGCGCCGCAGAGGTTCGGGCGCTGGCGCTCTGCAAACCGGGGCAGCTGCAGGGGGATGTCATAGCCTGGGGACAGACCCCCATGGCCCTCCTCGGGGGGGTGCTTCTGCAGCCTGACACCAGCTGCCACTGATCCCAACCTTGGTTTTCTCAAGGCATCCAGGGAATCCGAACTGTTTGTTGGGAAAACTGAGGAAAACTGAGGTTGCTCACTTGTTTCTGCTCCTGCTCTGTGTGGGCTCACTGTGCACCTGCTGGTGCTCTGGGATGTTCTTCCAAGAGAGCAAAGCCTCCATCAGTGAGATAGAGGCAAAGAACTGCAGAATTTGGCACAGTCCAGCACCCTGGGTTGTTACATCCCTACCAAGGGGTTGATTTGGATCCCCATACGTGGATCTTTCTTCATGCCAAAGAGCTGCTCTCTGGTCAAAGGAGCTGCTTTCTCAAATAAAATTTCTCTCCCATCCTTCACCCAATCTCAGTTTCTCACCATCTTTTCCCTGCTTGTCCCTCCTTCTGTTTGTCACCATCAACTCACCAGCCCTTCCCTTGCAGTCGTATCCCACAGGAGGGGGGATGTAAAGCCCTGGCAGGACAGGTCCTAGGACAGGTCCTGTGCAATCCCTGTGCCTTGGTGAGGACAGGACTTTGCCTTCTTTTCTATAATGGATGTAGAGACAGAGCATAGGAACAGCTCCTTTCCCAACACTTACATGTCACAAATTTGAGGGCAGGGCTATTATATATGTAAACTAATTTTCTAAGGTTAAAGTAAATCATGTGAAGGATTCTCCATCAACCACACAAAATCTGTGCCAGGCTGTTCAACAATTCTGCTCTTTTCAAAACAGAGGGCAGCACACTGATACAACAAATTAAATTTAATTTCCCCTTGCTGGACCCTCAAACACACAAGTAACAGTTCCTCAGAGGAATTTAGTGCACTCCTTGCACACAACTGCCCCACACCCAGGCCAGGGGCTGGCTTGCGTGCCCTGGGATGTGTCAGCCAGGACACCAGGGACATGAATCACCTCGTGCCATCTGCTACTTGGTCACAGAACTGAGCTGGCTGAGGACATTTCCCTTTCCTTGGGACAAGAGGAGGACTTGGCAGCATCAGGTTTGCAGCTGGATTTGACTTTAAATGTCTTTTCCAGCTTTAACAGTTTGGTGATTCTCAGATCAGCATCACAGGAGGAATCCCTCTATTTGTTTTCCTGCTGAACAGATCCTGTCAGGCCAAGCCCAGCTGGGTCACATCTCACTGCTGGAGAGCACTTTCTTCTCTTCCTGCTTGCCATGGGGGAAGGCATCTTTAAGCTCTTTGCTTTCCTGCATCTCCACTTTGTTCCTCTTGGCCATGATCCTGTTGATTTCCATGAAGGTTTTATTCTTGGTCTCAGGAACAATGAAGAAGATGTAGACCATGGTGGCGAGGCAGATGGCACAGAAGATGAGGAAGCTGTAGGGCCCCAGCCCAGCCTAGGGCAGTGACAGGAGAGAGCAGGGATCAGGGCAGCATTCCAGGTGGGAATTACCTGCTCTGGACACACTGAACCCTGCACTGGCTACAGAAAATGCAGCTCATAGTTTTTGGTTCAACGACTCAAAGTTGGAGTGGGTTCTGTCAGTGAGTTCTGTCTTCTCAAACCACCCCCAAGGGTTTGTTGGAAACTTACTGGGAAAGGAGGGTGAGGGTCAGAAATCAAACTAAACTCAGCAGCTCCCTTTGCCCAGGTCAGGGTCAGGGACTGCAGCAGTTTATGGGTCAGTGCTGCTGGGGTCAGTGTGAACTGGGCACCCAGATTTCAGAAGCTGAAGTTGTCCCCCCGAGGCACATCCTGCAGTGGAAGATGGGGAATTTGCCATCTTTTCCTGAGCTCAGGATGAAACATTTACCTGACAAAGAAACTGCTTTCTGTTAAAGCCTGTGCAACAGCCAGGTGTGATGAGAAAATGCCAATGAGCATCAATCTCCTGCCCTTAGCACAATCCCACACACGGGTTCTGGGAACCATTTACAGCTCCTCAAAGCCTCTCTGCAACAGCTCAGGGTGAAGAGGCCGATTTTCAGGCGAGGTTTTGCCCCGTGGTTGGTCCTTACCTCCATGTAGAGGAACACCAGCCCCACGGTGAAGTTGCTCAGCCAGTGCACAGAGCCCCCCACCATGAACGCCGCGGGTCGCGACGACTGCAGGAACATCTCCGTGATCATCACAGCAGGGATGGGACCTGCAAGGCAGCTGCAGGTGAGGAAATCCCAGAGGCAACCCCCTCACTCAGAGTTCCCAATCAGACTGCTCATTTCAGTGGCAGACAGTGGTTTCTAAGTACCAGTGTTTAGAAGCGCCCAGTAAATCGAACAAGGATTAAATTTAAAGAAAAAAACGGGGCAATTAAATGACCTGCACAGGGCATGGCCACACGGAGATGAAATTCAGCCTCCCTGGATGAGCTCCACAAAGGTTTTGGGTTGAAATTGAACACAGCACTTGGCTTTACCCAGCTTGTGGGGGAGACTGGGCAGGCTGTGGGTACTTACTGGGGCCAATGGCGTGTCCAATGATGTAGACAATGACACAGGCTATGCTGAGGTAGGACATCCAGGAGACAGTGGACTGCGAGGATTGAATCACAGGTTAGATGTGGTTCCTGTCTGAACATCACCAGCACACTCAAGGCACTATTCCCAGTGAGATGTGAAGGCATTCTGAAGGCAGTGCCACCCTCCAGTGCCAGGTGTGTCCAGAATTAGACACAGAAATCCCAGCCTGGGTATGATCCTTGCTGCCAAAGGGATGCAGCAGGAGCTATGAATGTGACACCCTGGAGGGAGCACTCGGGCACGCAGGATCACAGCTTTTCCTGGCTTCACTCTTGGTAGATACACAGGTACAGACACCTTTCTTACTGTCCCCTCCTCCCCAGGGTGTAGAAGCATCCCCAAAATATTCCAATGTCCTGCTCCCCGGGAAGTCCAGAAATCATGGGTGGGACCACCTGAGCCATTGAGACACACCTGGAGATTGAGGGCCAGAGTTAACACTGCACACGAGGCAGAGCACAGCACAAAGCCAGCCAGGAGAAGGATCCTCCTCCCCAGGGATTCCACAATGAAAACCTGGAAGGGACAGGAGAGGGGTGACACCAGGGGCTCAGCACTTGCTGCAGGTGTTTTCATCCAAGGGCACCACAGGGCATCTGTCATGGAAAGCATCTCCCAGCAAACAGCTCTCTAGTGGAAGGTTTTGGGACGAGATGATCTTTAAGGTCCCTTCTAACCCGAACCATTCTGTGACTGTAGGATTCCATGAGCACAACCCCATTGAAACAGGGCCAGGGGAGACTGCACAAGTCTGAACTCAGAGAGCCCCAGCACAAACTTACAGCAAGCAAAGTCATGACGACGTTGATGGCCCCTATTGACACCGTGACATACTGAATGCTGCTGCTGTCCACTCCTGCTGACTCGAAGATTCTGTCTGCGTAGTAGAAGACCTGCAGCAGAACCACAGCTGTGTTTGTACGTGGCCAGAGGCAGAACATGGGAATCCCCTTTTGGCTGCTTTAAATCCTGGCACTGGTGCACAGAAGGCTGAGGACTGAATTAGTCCCTTTCTGGAGACACTGGTGTTTGGATCTGGGCACAAGCACTTTGCTCTAAAAACATTCCAATCATCCTTAACAGGGCAGCTTGACCCTGTACCTCCATGGATTTGCTACTGGCCAGGGTGGACCCACCCCAGCGTGGCACTGGGTGTGTCCTGGGTTTGGGGGCACTCCCAGGTTCTCTGTCCTGTGTCAGCAGTGCCCCCATCACCCCCTGTGCAGTCCCAGCCCCTCGTCTGTACCCCCCTGGCCTTCCCCACTCACCGCATTGACCCCCGAGAGCTGCTGGCCCATCATCATGACAATGATGGAGATGAGCTGCCACCTGAGGCCCCTGAAGGTGCACAGGCTGAGCACAGAGAACTGCCCCTCCTCCTTCTCTGACCGGTCCTCTTGGTACATCTCCTCTATCTCCTCATCCACGTCCTCCCAGCCCCTCAGCCTCTGCAGAGCTGGTGGGGAGAGCACAGTGAGTTTACAGAGAGCTGTCCTGCTTCAGGCCAGGACAGAGCCATGTGTGACCCTGGGCCTCGGTGCTTCCGTGGTGGGAACCTGGGGATCCACGCACGCAGGGAAAGGAGCAGTGTTCCAAGGGTTCCACCCCCCAGCAACACGTCAGTGGAGGATTTCACACTCTCTTGCTGTCCCCCAGTCAGATCCATCCCACCCCAGCTCCCCTTCCATGGAAGCATGGACTGTACCTCTCCGTGCCTGCTCCTCGTTGCCCTTCTGTATGAGCAGGTACCTGGGGCTCTCGGGGAAAAAGGGCAGTGCCAGGAGCTGAATCAGGGATGGGATCCCAGTGAGCCCCAGCAGCACAGGCCACCCTGCAGCAAGGACACGAGACAGCAGCTGAGAGAAATCCTCCCCCTGTGGAGCCCACGGAGAGGTGCTGAGCCAGAGCTTTACCTTTAGCATTGCCAAGGATGCTGCTGAGACCAAGGATCTGAGCTACGAGGATGCCAATGGTGATGAAGAGCTGTGGGACCACCCCAATGGCACCTCTCAGGTTTTTGGGGGACATTTCTCCAAGGAACATGGGAACCACATTGGAAGCCAGACCTAGCAGTTAAGAGAGCAATGTCAGAAATGCAGCTCTGATTTCCCATGGGGACAAAAGAGATTCCTGGTGAACCACAGGATGTGCAGAAACTTCACACTCAGACCCTTCTGCTTTGAGTGCCTGGATTACCAGCTGCTGGGCAGCAAAGCATTTCTGGAGTCTGACAGGAGCCTGCCTTGCCTACAGAGCCAGCAGATGATTTGGGGGCTCTCAGTGTTCATCCTCCTAAAAGCAGCTTTCTCCCAGCAGGGTCTGCCAGGAGCAGCACAAGACACACAAAGAAGAATCGTGCTGCTTCAGGTTTGGAAACAAACTCCAAAAGAGGAACTTTTGCTTCCTCTAAAACGAGAAGAGAAATCAGTATCCAAACAAGCTGATGTGAAAGTGGAAGGAAATGACTTTGTGCCGGCTTTTAGAAATTCCCTGCTCAGGAATGCAGTGCTGAGAGCTTTGCTGGCCTGAGGTGGCTTGCAGGTGGCTTGCTGGAACAGGTATTTATGCTCTAATAAGGACACCAGGGACATGGGTTATTTTGAGGAACATTCTAGGGCTGCCCCCAGTGACCCCAGCGAGCTGCCAGCTCCTGTGCTTACGCTGTAAATCCTGGCAGCCCCCAAATTCCTGGAATCAAATGACCACAGGAGACTCTTCTCTGACATTTCTAGAGTTCCTAGGCTTCAGGAGCCGGGGGTTACAAAGGTGATCGGGCTGATATTCAAAAGCTAAAAGGCCTAAAAGGCACAGAAACAAGTGCCACCAGTGCTGGAGGGTGACACTCGGATCCTCCCAGATCCTCCCCGGGCACAACGTCCACAGTTCAGGTGAGGTCAGCCTCAGAAGGACGAGTCAGGGCAGCCAGGCTGGATTTGTTTGTGGGTTATAAATAACTGGAAAGAGGGATCACATTTAACAAGACCCTTAGCATTTATTCCAAGCTCCAGTGCTGAGAGCAGCTGCCAGGTTTAAGAGAGTCAAAAGCCAAAATAAAACCATTGGACTAAAAAACATTGGAAAACAAGAAACTGGCTTGGGAAAGAACTTGATCTGTACATGCAGCAATTACAATTGGTGAGCTAAGGCAGAAAATTTATCTTTACAGGCTGTCCCAGCTCATTAACAAACCATGGAGTGTGCCAGTCTCGCCAGCCCAAAGCCAATTAATTGAGCCTAAATGCTCTTAGGACCCTTATAGACCTGGCTGTGCTGGGGTACCCAGCATGGTTCTGTTTGTCCCCTGTTACTGCAGCTCCAATAAAGCCATTTACACAGCAATACACAGATATCCTTGGCTTCCCTCTGCAGGAAATCCAGTGGCTCTGAGCCCTTTGCTCTCCCTTTTAACATTTCTTTTCTCCTGCAGGAGGAACAGTCAGTTCCAGGAGTGGATTATTGGATCTGGCAATGATTTTGATGGATTATTCTGGTTATGTTAAAAAGGAAAAAAGTAGACTATCTGCTTTAGGTTGTCTGGGAAAACAGATTATCCTCAGCAGGTTTGCTGGCTGTGGGGGCTGCGATGCCCAGCAGATGTTTACTGCTGCATTTACAGGCACACATCTCCTTCCTACAGCTTCAATTCCAGTCCCAGGGCCATTATCTCCCAAAGATCTTTAGTGCTTCTGCACCACTGCTAAAGCACAGCCTTGTCATGCAGATTCTGAAGTGTGCTACCTGTGAAAGCATCTGCTGGGAGAATAAAACACCTTTACACAGCCCAGGGACTACTTATTGCTCTCCCTTTACCATCCACTTACCAGCAAATATTCCCATGATAAAACGGGAAAGGATGATTACTTCAAAGGTTTTTGCCAGCTCTGAGGTTCCCATCAGGATTGCAGCAGCGATGGAAAAGAGGTTATTTATCAGCAAAGTGCCCTTTCTGCAAAGTAACAGGAAAGGAGACGGAGTCAGCTGGGTGTTTCTAAGTTGCAGATAGATCCCCTCTGTGTCCAAAACTCAAATGAATCATCATCCCAATCACTGGGCAAGGAGAAAATGGCAATTGTCACATTTTTCCTGCAGGCAATGAAGGCTTCCAGAAAGAAGTGGAGTTTCTCAGGAAACCTGAGCAGCAGAAGCTGGGCCTGATCTGGGATCCCAGGACTTTTGTCCCTGCTCTGTCTGGCTCAGTGCCCAGCCCACAGCCCAGCCTTGGCCATACCAGAGCCACATAAATTCCTGTACACTGGGGAGAACAAGCTCGTGGCTGAGCCCAGCAATTCACCCTCATCCCACCTGCTTTAGCCCCAAGGTGTGTGTGGCAATTTCATGCTCCTGAAGGGCTGGGCAAGGTGGAGTCACCCCGGGATGAGTCTTATCTGATCCCAAAGCAGGGCCAGGACCTCGGGCACGGCTCTCACGTACCGGCCACAGTTGT
Source organism: Falcunculus frontatus (assembly GCA_013398115.1). Taxonomy (NCBI): domain Eukaryota; kingdom Metazoa; phylum Chordata; class Aves; order Passeriformes; genus Falcunculus; species Falcunculus frontatus. Next base: position 49,068 of record VZRV01010923.1, on the reverse strand, counting down.
TGACCAGGGGCCACACCATGAGGGACCCAAAGAGGCCACCCAGGGGGTACATGGACACCGTGAGGGACCAGAGCAGCGTCTGGAAGCTGCTGTCCATGGGCACTCCAGTCCTGTCCAGGTAGGTTCTGTTGTAAAAGTCCTGCATGTACTGGAATGAAACACAAAGCATGTTCAGAACAACAAATGCAATTTCATGCTGTAAAAGCCAGATAACAACAAGCACCATAAAGCTCTAAACAACTGTCTTGATAAAAAAAGCAGATTGGGTGAGCTGGGAAATGAATGCAAGGGAGGGATGGAGAAGCCTGGGGTGGACAACTGTTCCTGCAGGGTGTCCTGCCCCATAGGACAGGCTTCCAGAGGGGGAGGCACCCCTCAGCTCGTCTGTCCTGGGCACAAAGAGGGGACAAGCCCCTGCCCACAGACACCCACACAGTGCATTTAATGTGCAATAATGTCCATAATGCTGCATCTGCCCTGCCCTGAGCCTGATCCCCAGCCCGACCCACCGGGGCAGGAGAGTTGATCACAGACACGTTGTAGCCGTACTGGAAGGAAGATCCAAATGCAGAAATCAGAGCTACCAGGGTCAGGGAAAGCGTCGTTTTCTGCAGAGGGAAAGAAAAAAAACATAACCACCACCTCAGAAGTGGGTCTGGCTTTTAGGCCTTAATAACATTCAGTAAAAACAAAGAAATACCCCAAGTCTTGCTTTCTGTGTTTTTCCCTTCGTTTTACTGCATATAAAAGCCCAATGGGTTGTTTTCATTACAACTCATTTTGTTCTGCTTGATATGCCCACAGTCATTACAGTAATTCGCTCTGCTTTGCTGGTATTGATGAATCATTTGGATGATTAATTTTTTTCAAGTTATCATTCTTAAAACACCACCCCGCAGGGAAAAATGTTGTATGCAATTATTCTTTTTCCAACATGCAAATTGGGTAGTGGAATAACACAGGATATTGGCACAGGAAAGCTTTAAAAAGAAGTGATTCTTGCACCAAGTGGCAAAACCCCTTTCCTGTTCATTTTCCCTTCCTCTGCATTTTGGGATAGAGCTATTTGTGGATCGAATGATTGCCACTGAAGCCAATTAGAACTTATCCAAGCAGCTCACGGAGGCCTCGGTTGAGGGGTACAAGAAGTGCACTTTGCACTTGAGCAGAGGAGGGCAATCGCCATCTGGAGCGGGATCAAACACCCTGCTGTGGGCACACAGTCCCAGCGTCACAAACAGCTCAAACAACTCGCTTTTTGCAACAGTTTAGTTGCTGTTCAGCCCCCAGGCTGTGTTGACAGAGCTGGGTTGTTGGGGTTTTGTTTGGCTGGGTTTTATGGCTCACTAGTGCATCTCATTGCTGCTACATCAATAAAGTCATTTTTCATTTTCATCTCGTTTTCTGCCACCGTCACCAGCCTTAAGGTCTGCGAGGTTTCCTGCCCCAGCACTCAGCTCAGGTCCCACATGAGGGCTCTGTCATTTCCCTAATTGAACATTTGTCCAAAAAGCTGCTGGTGCTTCCTTCTATTCCTCAGAATCTCTGGCAGTTCAGCTCCAGGCAGCTGCAGAGTTTAAGGTGTTACGGGAGATCGAAATTCAGGTTGATCTCAGACAAAGAATCAGGAGGAAGCTGAGGCTTCCAGATCCATTTTCTAGGAGTACACTGCTGACATTCTCTCACTGGTGCTGAAAAGCAGCTGCCTTGCTCCCATTAACCAAATCCCAGGAGCTCGAAAGAGCCGCTGGTGTTAATTATTGACATCCAGCACTTTCAGGAAAACCTTTGGCATCCCCGAGCAGTGCCTTGTGCAAGACTCCCCAAACACTGCTGTGAAGGGCAGCCCCATCCAGAAGCATTTGCAGCCTAAAACTGATTAGAAAGTAGGAAAGAAAACACACACAGAAGGGGAAAGTGACACAGAAGTTACAGGGTGGGAGAGCTGCAGACAATCAGACACAACCTGGGCTCCAGAACAGAAACATCTCTGCTCTCCCTGTGGGTATCTCAAACCCAAAACATCACGGTCTTTTCACAGGAGCCCACAGATCTCCAGTGCTTGTTCTGTATCCCTGTGGTTGGAAGTCAGCAGCCACCATACTCACCCCCTTTGCACCTTCGCTGCCCTCGGAGCCCTCCTGCTTCTCTCCTTGCAGCTTCATTTTGGTGTGTGAATCTCAGATGCTGAGCACAGGTTCCTCCAGCCAAGGCAGCCACGGCAGGGGATGGAAACGCCCTGCACAGAAAAACCCCTTCTGTGACTCTTCCAAACGCATCCAATCACCTCCAGGAGCTATCGGCCGGGCTGAGGCACTGGAGCTGATCCCTTCCTCTGCCCGACTCTCCCACGTCTCCAATTTAGTTTTCTCTCAAGGCTGTTCACTGTCAGATGTCCTTTTACCAGATCCTGTCTCAACCAGAGCTGCTGCCCAGTTCCAGGGGGCACAGGCTCATCTCTCCAACCAGAAGGGACAGCCTAATCACCAAAGTCACTAAAACGAGGTCAATTCATCGATTTCCCCCGATATCTCTGCGTGGACAAGGTGAGTCTACAGAGCCACAGCTCCTGGGCAGCTGAGGATGGCACAGCCCGAGATGTTGCCCAGCAACTGCAGCATCAGGGAACACGGGGAGCAGCCCTGGCAACACAGAGGGTGTTTGCCCTGAGCCCCCTGAACCCCCTGCAGCCGCAGCTCCACATCTGCTCTTGTCCTTACCTCTCCCGGAGCAGCTGGCTCAGGCACTCCTGCACTGCTCACAGCCCATCCTGCCAGGGCTGGGCTTTCCCAGAGCCTCCTCCAGAGCTCCTCTCCCTCCTCATGCAGAAGGTGCACCACGTGCTGCTGGCTCGCTATTAACCTCCTCTGTTACGGGCTTGCTTTAACAGCCCAGGACCTCGTTAATCATCCACTACAACTCCTAGGGTTTATCAGAGAGATGCAAAGTTCACAGACATCCCCAGCAGCTGGAGAAACTGGAACCAAACCTCCTGTTCATTGGTCTATCTTTATCAGCCAGCTCAAAAAAAAGGCATCCTCTTGAGCAGCAACTCTTTTCCACGTGTCCTGCACGTGTTCCCTGGCTGGCTGCAGCATCCCTTCCTCCACGTGGAAGCATCGTGCCCCAAAGCAGGAAGAGGAACAGAGCCCTGCTGCTCTCAGGGTAGTGGAATTTAGTCCCCAGGCTCCCTGGCATTTCTCTTTTATTGCATTTATTCTCAGTGAACAGCCTGAAGGACACTGTTCCCAGGTATCTTGATGGGGATCACACCACAGCTCACTCAGCAACTCCTCTCGTCCCCACCTTTACAGATCTTCAGCCAAGGGGGAAAATTCTGCCCCAGAGGTGGGCAAAGTGCAAAGAGGACAAATTTCTGTCATGGAATTCCAGTTCTTTAAAGACAGTATCAATCTCTGGGAGCTCTTGGCAGAACGACAGCTCCTCTGAGACTCAGTAAATACAGGGAAGGAGAATTCTCTACTATGGTCTTTAAACTCTATTCCTGAACTTGAAGAAATAATCTTGAAATATACAGGAATCAAAGAGAACACATATGTTTGTCATCAAAAACCCTTCATCAGAGTAAATATTTGCTTATGGCAGCAGAACAGTTTGAATGTTTTCCAAACACAGCAAGGATCTGGTAACAACATCTGTAAGGTTGTAACTGGCACTGGGATGATGTTGGAAGAGGTCGATGAAGGAGACAGGACAGTAAATCAGCTTCTTGGATTTTCAAAGCAATTGCAGGGGTGTGACATCTTCAGCAGCTGGGATCCTGTTGGACTTGGGCAAAGGACAAAGCCAGGAACAAGCAAAAAGCTGATTTTACAGGCATTTTACAAGCACATTTTCCATTTCAGCTGCAGCACCTATCAAGGCTGTTCCATCTGCTCTTCACCCCAGAGTGTGTTTGCCTGGAGACTTTAATTCCACTCAGGTGTCTCCTCTGCCCTCACCCACCTCATGCTAAGAGTTCCCCTTTATTTATTTATTTACTCTCAGCCAAATGGTCTGTGCTCAAGGCTGGATCCTATGAAACCCTGATACCTTTGGGGGGAAAAAAAATTATTAAGAGGGCAAGCTTAGGCTCCAGGATAGTAAATCTGCTGGAGAACGTTAATGGTGAGCTCTAAAAGGTGATGTTTGAGCAGGAGCTGGCAGCCAGCTGTGCTGCAGGGTGCTCATTGCAACACCCACCCCGAGGAGACATCCCACAGAACACATCCACGAGTGACACCAGCACCTTCTCACCTGCATTTTGGGAAGGAATTGCATGTTCAGGCAAGGCCAATTCAATGCTCTGGGCCCCTGAGCTACAACGGGCCTTGGGGTGAAACAAGGATTTAAGAAATAAATTATCTGCCTGAAAACAAATCATACACTGCTTTATCAGCTGTACAAATGGCTCCCAATCAAACAGGGAAGAGGCAGATTTGGCAGTCTGATCCCCCAGCAATAGGAAAGGGCTGGATCCATACGGACTCAGCAGGGAACAGCAGCAGAGCTGCAGCTCTGGAACCAAGAACCAAACCAGATCCTATTTCTGCTGCACAAATGCAACGCTGGGCAGGGTCCTGGTGAGGAAACAGAACTTTATTTCACAAAAGTTGGAGAAAATACTTAAAAACCAAGCAAGTGAGGAGCTGTGAATAAGGCACAACATTACCTCCAAACAGCAAACAAAGCCCCATCCCCTCCCCGTCCGAAACAACACTCCCAAGGCACAGGCAAAGCAGAGCACCTCGGGGGCTCAGAGCCAGGCTCTGTCCTGCTCCCGGCAGGGGCTGGAGCCTGGGGAACATCCCGAAATCCCTGAGCACCAAGGGAGCCTGCAGGGCTCCAATTCCCTCGGGAGACGACCCCGTGCTGCCACCACAAAGCCCAGCAGTGACGGTCCCCAGCCACCAAAGAGGAGGGAAAAACCATCCGGAGGCACCACCCATCACCAACACAAACCAAACTCATTGGCACAGTGCTGTCCACGTCCAGGTGGAGAACAGGAGCCAGGCTGGAGCTCCTGGGAAGGATCACACCCCACGACATGCCCAGGACAGTCATCCAGCAGCTCCTCAAGTTTTCCTGTCCCCACGGTGTTTGTCCACCTCAGAACTCACCGCGCGTCCGCCGCGTCAGGCAGAAAAGCAAAACCCCAAACAAGTTTTCAGATTTACAGTGGAGGGTGAGGGGAAGGAGGGGAGATAAAGCAGGAAACCGGAGTAGAGCCTCTCCCTGAGGATCCTGAGCTCAGCTGAAGACCCAAGGCTGTGGTGTGTGATGAGGAGGAGCAGGACACCTCTGCTCCCCTCGGCCTCTCCAGCGGCGCCTTCCCCGGGCTGCAGTTCCCTCCGTGGGGCTCTGGCTCCATCCCACACCTGCACAGAACGGGGCACAGTCACACCCGGGGCTGTGCCACCGCCCTGCAGCCCCTGCATGGCCCAGGAGAACGGGCTGGCTGCAGCTCGGGGGTCCCAGGGATGTCACCTTGCAGCAGCTGGATGGGCTCAGCCTGGCACCCCGACCCCAGCACCTCTGGAAACATCCCTGCTGAAATCCCTGACCCCAGCCCCTCTGGAAACATCCCTGCTAAAATCCCTGACCTCAGCCCCTCCAGAAACATCCCTGCTAAAATCCCTGACCCCAGCCCCTCCAGAAACATCCCTGCTAAAATCCCTGACCCCAGCCCCTCCAAAAACATCCCTGCTAAAATCCCTGACCCCAGCCTCTCCAGAAACATCCCTGCTAAAATCTCCAACCTCAGCCCCTCCAGAAACATCCCTGCTTAAATCTCCAACCTCAGCCCCTCCAAAAACATCCCTGCTAAAATCCCTGACCCCAGCCCCTCTGGAAACATCCCTGTTAACATCCCCCAGCCCACACCAGACAGGGGGGCTCTGGTCAGAGACCCCTTCAGAGGCAGCAGAGGCACCTCCCCTGCCCTCACACCTGGTCCAGGGACAGAGGGGGCCCTGCCAGGAGCAGCCAGGCACTGCCACCCCCCTTCCCTGCTATTCCTCCTCTGCTCATATTTAGGCTGTGGTGTTGGGAACCACAGACATTTCTAAGAGGTTTCCTGTTGGCTGTTTTTCTCTCTCGGGCCTCTCTGAGCTGAGGATGTCAGAGGTGTCCCAGACCTGCCCCGTGTGTCAGTGCAGGTGCTGCAGCCCACGGCTGGTGTTCACAACCCAGCGCTTCCCTGAACCCCTGGAGCTGGAAATGGAACCATGGCACATTCCTCCAAAAGCATTTCTCAGAGCTCTGTAATGGAAAAAGGCAAGCTGAGAACATGGGCTCTGTTTTGATTAATTTTTTGTGTTGTTTTTTCTGCTGTTTTGTTTTCCCTTAAGCCAAATTGGTGACAATCTTACTTTCTTCAGGGCTGACTCCAAAAAAAAATGAACACAGCATAATACTAAGTCTGACAAAATTTAAAAATTTCTATCCTACCTTTCTGCAAGAAGTTTAACACAGCTCCTCTTTCCAAGCCTTGTGGGATTCACAAGAGGTTGAGCTATCAAGGTTTCTATTTAGCTTTCAGAAGTTTTTAAAAGCCTTTTGAAAGGAGAAAAAAACCTCTTGAAGTCATCTGTGGCAAAGATAAGATGCTTCCATCTACCTTTCAAAGACTCCAGGGATGCTGAGAAGCAGAGCCATTCAGCAGCCCCATGAAATGGGCTCGTGAGCTCTTGAGGACTCCCTGTGTTTACACAGCCTGTGCACAATAGGGCTTAAATATACTAATATAATTACAAAGTTAATGCCAAGGCTTCAGGAGATAGCAGGACTCACCTCTGCCCACAGTCCCCTAGGACTCTGCACCACGAAGCCGTGCTGCCTGCTGTAAACTTGACTAAAATGTGCCAATAAAGCAGCTTTGGAACAGCTGGGGGCCTGCAGCAGCTGCCCTCCCTCCCCAGACAGCTCGGGAGGCTCCTGTTCCCTTTGCAAAAACCTCTTCTACAAATTAAAAATGTCAACTGATGACAAATAAAAAGTCCTTTGTTTTTATGGGCTGTGTGGTCTGGGGGGAGGAGAAACAGGTGTATGACAGGTCTGCTCAGAGCCCTGCCATTCCCAGCAGCCTGCCTTCTTCCCAGGACTCTGATCCCTGCCGTGCCCCCATGGCATCCTGCCCTCCAGACTCACCCTTGGGACTGTGACCTGCAGGGTGAGCACAAAAAAGTGCCCTTTCACTGAGGGTTTCACACCCTGCCTGAGGAGACAGCAGATCCCAGCACATCCCTGCACATCTATCCGAGCAGCCAGGACAGCTGCTCTGGGTTTTACCTCCTTCAGCTGCACTCTGGGACTGAAAAGAGCTCCATCAATATCTGATTCACAGACAGGAGCCCACACAGCACCCCAGCCCCAAGTGCTGTGCCATGGGTCAAGTTTGACACTCCTGTAAATTCTGCCATGGTCACTCCTGAGGTCAGGCTGCAGGAAATGATGTGCTTACACAACCAGACCAGTGCAAGGACATCAGTGCCCAGTCCTGCACCTGCAATGAAGAGCTTCTGTCAAATTTTTGCTCCCAGACACTTTCTAGGCAAGCCTGGGCGAATCACTTCCCCTCTGCTCCCTTCTGTGATGATGGCAGCAGGGGCTGCATCCCCTTGTGGGGAGAACTTGGGGCACTGAACATCTGCTCTGGGCAGTACTGACGAAATGTGTGTGCACGTGGCATTTCACACTAAAAAGAGCCACCAATTCCTCTTCAGTTTTGACTCTGGTGTCCTGTCCCTGTGGGCCACACAGCCCTGCAGTTTAGTTCCTCGTTTTTCAGGCTCGAGGAACAGCTCAGGGGGAAGGGGCAGAGCACTTCTGTGAATGGTTTGGGAGCGTGATGGGGGCTGCAGGGTCACACAGGGACCCCCAGAGCAGCAGCAGGAGCCCCTTGTCACTGCTCCCACCCCTCAGATCTGAGCAGGCAGGGCAGGAGGAAAGGCTCACTCTGGGCTTTTACCACGAGAGAAGGAATCAGCAGCAGACAGGGGCAGCTCAGGTGCTGGAGAGCAGCGGCTTGGTCTGCTCGGGGCCGGGCACGTCCTTGTCCTTGTGGGGCCGTGGGCGCTGCCAGGAGCTGCTGGATCCCTGCACAGCCCAGTCCAGCTCGTCACAGTGACCACAGCACAGGAGGGAGAGCAGCCGAGCCCGGACCACCCGAGTGCACAGCACGAACATGATGCAGTTGGCTCCTCCTTGGAACGTGTTCCCAATTCCCTGCAAAGGCAGAAAAGGAATCACCCAGGGCTGCTCCCACGGGCACCGCCAGAGAGGAGCAAACACCGCCTCAGAGCAGCTGCAGTACCCACAGTCACCGACTTTGACCTCAGTGAGAACAACAAACCCAGAAAAATGAGCTTTCTTTCTCCCAAAGAGCACCCTAGAGCAGACCAGGGCGCTGCTGTGGGCTGGCACCGGTGGTGGGCAGGAGCAGGCTGAGCCCTGCTGGAGGACGGGCACCCAGCACTCCCTCCGGAGCTGCTCTCCCTGCCGGCAGCCGGNCCATCCCTGTCCATCCCTGTCCCTCCTTGCCCATCCCTGTCCCTCCCTGTCCCTCCCTGTCCATCTCTGCCCCTCCCTGCCCATCCCTGCCCCTCCCTGTCCATCCCTGCCCATCCCTGTCCCTCCCTGCCCGTGCAGCTTTCCCCTGCAGCCACTAGATGCTGCTGGAACAGCTCCTGCTGCACTTTCTGTCACGGCCGGAGCGCTGCTGCTGCTGCTGGGCGTCCCAGGCAGCGCTCGTCCATGGGCAGCAGCTGCTCCTGAACCCTCCATCCTGCCAGGAAAAGCGACAGTGGGAGCACCAAACCCTCACCTCCCTCCCAGGTGCCCCCCCAGATGCATTTCGTGGCAAACACTCACATGCAGGACCACCAGGACGGAGTTCTGCACGGCGGGGGAGTTGCAGAGGGTCAGGACGAAGCGCACCGTGCTCCAGATGCGGAGGAAGATGAAGATGACGGGGATGAGGATCAGCTTCTTGTCCGCTACGGAGGTGCGGGGTTGGGGGGCCGGGGCTGCCGACAGGAGGGGCCGATATTCCGAGAGAGCAGCGTGCTTCGGGAAGGGCAGAGACAGGGCGTGAGCAAAGCCCACGGACACGGCACAACCCCGCTCCAGGGGCTCCTCCCGGGGCACACCGAGCCCCTGCCTCCTGCAGGGGGGTGACAGGGGCACGGGGAAGAGCGGCAGCCACGCTCTGCCTTTGGAAACACGAACATTGCTGCTGCAGCAAGGAGCGACAGCGCGGGAGGCTCCGTGTGCTGCTGCTGCTCTGAACACGCAGACCCTCGAGCAGAGACCCACACTCTGCTCCCACAGCGGAGTGGGGAGGGACAGCAGCGTGCCCAGGAATCCCTGGCACAGGCAGAGGCAGCGGCCCGGCCCGGTCGGGTTCCAGGAGGTCACGCTGCTGTCTGTGACCACGGCTGGGACAGCGTGTGCTGCCCGCTGCGCGTCAGGTGATGCTGACGGGCACCAGCAAACCCTGCCCGGCTCCCCTTCCTTCCCAGCACGCTCGGGGCTGCTGGAAAACTGCCTCCTTCTTCCAAATCATCGGCAGAATCCTGCCCTAAGCAGGGCTGCGTTTATCCCCACCACCGCTGCAGCTGCTCCGTAAGCAGAGGCAGAAATTTCCTAAAGGACATCTCTCCATACGAGGGGCTTTTTTCCCCTAACAGAACCCAGAGAAAAAAAGGAATCTCCGGATGCAGCTCCTTCTGCCACTCTCATCTGGATTTGTCTGTTATGCAAATGCTGTCCTAGATGCCTGGATTCTGTGTGTTGACAAGGAACAGCAACGACTGAACCTCTGAATTCCAAACCCCTGCTAGGACAGGGAGTCTCCTCCGTGGTGCCCAAAGCCATCCAGTGCCTGGACTCCCAAATGGAGCTTTAAGCTCCAGTACAAAATAAATTCATAAACACAAACTGTTGTTAGAGATACCAAAAGGACTGAGGTTTGAGAATTCCAATCTTGGTACAAGTGGAACTGCAGAAAACTGATTAAAGCTGAATTTGTCCTTCACATTCTGTTTCAATTCTTACTGTAGCATTGAACATTTCCCTCATGAACATCCCAAAGCCCTGCTCGTTTTCAAAGGGCTTTCACATCCTGCTCGTGCTAAGTCACTGTGTGATGGTGCTGCTGGATCAGGGCTTCTCCCAGGGGTGGGGACATCTCAGTGTCACGAAGCAGCTCCTGCCCGTGCAGCTGCTAATCACGGAGCAAGAGTGCAGAGCTTGGGGGAATGGATTCACCCAGGAAAATACTCACTGCTCTGTTAATGTGCTTCTTGATGAGGATGTAGAGCACTGGCAGAGTCACATAGGCCAGGATCTCCCAGACCTTCCCCGTCAGCAGCATCCACAGGAGCCGATCCTCAGCGTCCAGGTTGACCCAGCACCAGCCCACAGAAACATTGGAGGCGTCGTAGCCAATCTTCTTCAGAGCCACAGCCGCCACCGTGATGGCCAGGGGGACACCCCAGCTGAGGGGGGGACACAGAGAACGAGGTTAAGCCAAGAACATCCTCAGCTGAGCCCCCCACACCTCAGGAAATGGGGGGCAGACCCAGGGATTCTTCCCCAGACAGGATCCCAGTGCTGGTCCCAGACCACGGGCGCTGCTGCAGCTGCTGAGGGGAAGGGGCAGACAGGTGTTGGGCAGTGTGTGAACGAGGACTGCAAATCCCCCTCCTGGGGAGCCTCTGGGGGAACGTGGACCCCAGCCCCAAAGGCAGAGAGGGGCTGCACTCCCACCTGGCCTGCACAGCACAGCCAGGGCACAGGACCCAGCCCACCTCCTGCCCTTCTCCCACTCCCTCCTGGGCTCAGGGAGGTCGAGGATCTGACAAGGCCAGGCAAGTCCAAGGTGATTTTCCTGCAGGACCCGGCCAGCTGATCCCGAGCTTTCCGAGCACAAGCGGCCACGTCCCACCTTCTGACTCCAAAGTGAAACTTAGCACACAAAGAAACCCACGACTTCATTCTGTCACTGGTTTGTTTGTTTGCTTTGAAGTGGAGTCAGTATTTTGGGAGCAAAAGTATAATTTCTGAAGGACAAAGAGCCAGGGAAAAGTACTGGCAGTAACAGCAAAGAGCTAAGAAAGCAAAGAGGAGCCACATTCACATCACCTGGAGCTGTGACTTTGGCTTCTCACTTGACGGCAGAGGCAAATACAGGGAAGCATTTAGAAGAAAAATAACTGTGGTGACACATGAACTAAGTCACTCAGCAGCGTGGGCTGCCCACAAGAAACCATGAGGAAGAACAGAAAAATCCCACCAACAGTGCCCTGCATCCTGCTGAATGTGTCACAGCCACCCCAGAGAGAGGGACAGGGGCCCCTGCTCCAATAAAGGATACAAATGCTTCAGAGTGAGCTTCCAGCACAACCCTCCTGGTCTCCCCAGGTGCAGAGAAAACAAATTCATGACTGTCTTGCTCTCATACAGTCTTCCACTGACAGCCTGGAGCAGCTGCAGGGAGCATGGAAAGGCTCTTCCCCCCAAAAATCAGCCTCAGAGACACCAGACTGTAGGCAAACAGCAGGTGCCTTGACCAGATTCTCTGAAATTCCAGAGCCAGCAGGTGCCTTGACCAGATTATCTGAAACTCCATAGCCCAACTGTAGAATCAGAGATAATCCCATGATATTAGATTTCAAAAATACCCCCTTTCCTACCCTTAAATAATGCCTGGATTCACCGACTCGCAAGAGAAACAGAAGTAAATATAATACTGCAAAAGAATTCAGAGTCAGCTCTCAAGCACGTTTAGAACATTTTGTTTCAAGGTTCAGCTCAGAACAGGCAGTGCTAATCCAAGCCAGTGCTGTTATTTAGGGACAGTTGTGCTGCAGGAAGCCCTCCCCACTCTGTTATCAGAGCAGGCTTTCTAAAAACATCCCAAACGTCACCACCACCATGAAAGCTTCCACACACTTCAGGAGTCATTTCGGTTAAACTGGGGATTTCTCAGAAAACAACTGCAGATGCAAAGACATTCCATTGTCAGCACTCCTGGAAGAACCAAGCACTAAGGTAAAGAATTCAAGAGAACTGGCACTTCCTTAGAGAAACCATTTTAAGGCACACAGGCACCAAGAAAAAGGAAGTGAATTAAGAAACGAATTTGCCTAAATAATGGTCTCAACAGCGACCTGAAGCTGAAAGAGAATTAAGATAAAAGCAGGTGAAATTACGGTGTGTGGATGTAAGACAGGACAGTGCAAGTACACACTCAGAGAGGCCACAGGAGGAAATAACTCACCACTGAGCAAGGGACTTAAAACCCTTCAGGAGACAACTGGTGAAAGGAAGAATAAAACTGTTGCTTCAACTGGAAGTTAATTTTCGCTGGAATAGCGTTCTGGGATCAGATGGATATTTACCACTAACACCAAGCACAAGGGATTACCAACTCAAAGTGAAATTAGAAAGGATCTAGAAAGGAATCAGACATTTCTGTGAACTTCAGCTCTGTTTTAGCAGACTGGAAAGGAGAACTGAGACTGGTGATCTGGCTGTTCTTAAGAGCTCCTAAATGACAGATTCAGGAGGGCTGCAAAATGTCAAAGCTTTTACTGAGCTAGGAGAATGGAGGAACTGAAGAATCAGGATTCATCACCCAAGGTGTGAGTAAGGACTGGCATAAAAAGGATCCAAGATAACAGAGAGGCAGAAATATTCCTGAGCCCCAAAGAGCAGTTATGCGGGCTGGGCCTCTCCAAAGCACACCTGGATCCAAACACATTGGGGAGAGAAGGGAAGATGATTCCTCCTTCCTGTAAAAAGGCTGGAAATCCCACCTGAAAGGCAGACACAACTGTAGTTACTCCTCCAATCCAGCTCCTGGCCATCTATGGATAAAAAAATCATCCAAGCCAGCATATCTTTGCACAGTCACACCAAAACAAGGCAAGGTGAGGACCTTTCAGCTCCAGCAGTGCTCGACTTGCCCTGGTTTTCTTGGGTCAGATTGGGTCAAATTTTCTTGGGTCAATAACCACATTTTGATTTATTCTGCACAGCTGCTTTTTCCTCCCTGGAGGCTCTCACAAGAGGTGATTTGCTGTCACCTGCCTGCACAGGTTAGACGAGGAGCCATCCTGCCAGCAGGCCTGCAGGCAGTTCCTTCTGGGGACAGGAATTCTTGCTCTGTAAGGAGGGAAAAATCAGGCTCCTGGATATCCCAGGCAGTTCCTGGAAGGAGCTCTGAGCACCCACTGTAACCAGAACTCCAAATCTGCCCCAGTTTAATCGTGCAGGAGGCAGCCCATGGAGGGCTGAGATGAACAATGCATGAAAGGACCCCAGGCACTCCATGGACATGCATATATACGCATGGTTATAAATGTAAATATATATATAAACATATATATTTTAATATAGAAGCACACATATGTTGTATATATTTTTTTTAAAGTATATTTATGCTTATAATGATCTGCACATCCCGATCATTAAACAAAAACCCTTCAAGCGTCGTCAGCAATTGGTATCAAAAGCCAAGCAGGAAACAATCCCCAGGTGGGTTCTGTCTGTCTGCTCCATTCCTCAGCCCGAGTTTGGACCAATTTCTCTCACAACAAAGGTGACATTATCCAACCAGATGATACCTGACACTTGGGAACTCAGGACCAGTGAGGCAGCCTGGTCATTTGCACTCTGGATGCCAGAACTCACACTTTACAACTACGTAAGTATTTCCAAAGCTGATGTAGACTTGTTTTCAAAGCTCATCTGAGCTCAACAAGTTTAAAACCAAAGCAGAGGCTGCAGCTCTCCTATCCAGAACTGGTGGATGTGTTACCACAGGAATCCCTGTGGCACAAACCTGTCTGACAGGTCTGATCTGCTGTGACATCCTCAGGAGAATTCCGGGTACTGATTCCCAACATATATTTAGTCAGCTCCACTCTAAAGAATCAGGAGTCTCTGGCTGGAGCCAACATCAGCCAAATACTCGTCTTTACAAGCACTTGTCCCTTAGGAGCTTGTGCAGAACAGGGAACCTGCCTGACAAACCCCATCCCACCTTGGTCCCTCCCAGGGGTGTCTGGGGAGGACGCTCACACCACGGTCACTGCACGGCTGCACTGGCAACCTACAAAGCCAGGAAGGGGAAAAAATTCCAGACTCTTGCCTAGGCTGAAATACTGGAAATTTAACTTTAAATCCTGAAATCCATCTGCGTTTGCCACCTTCCCTTTTGCCCTAGACAGCTCTCCCTCACCCACCTCTTCCAACTCACATGCAAAAAGATGCTCTCCATACATTGCTTGAAGCACTTCTACCTGCATGGTTCTAACATATTTTTAGGCTGCCAGCACCACAGCCAGGGGGACCCTGAAATGCTGGAAGGGGTGAGGGGGAACCATCTACAAGCATTGTGTCCAGAATTCTATTTCTCAGGTAACTCCAAAGGTGCAGGGAAGGAAAGCAGGATGATGTGTCACGAGGGGATGGGCAGGGAACACGTCCTCATTTGTTTTCTCTGGCTCTTCAGACAGATCATAAAGCAGAAGCAGCTTTAAACACTGGCTCTGCACAGAACAGGAGGCATTTACAAAGCAGAACCTGATCAGAGGTGCCTTTAAAAAGAGCAAGTGGTGCTGATCAATTCCAAGGACTGAAGATGGCATTTCACTTTCATTGTTAAGAACCGAAAATAAACCTAACAAATTCACCCAGAAGCAGCTCAGTCTGAGCATCTCTCCCTCCGTGTCGCGGGGTTGGAGCAATCTTCCAGGACGTTTACAGCTTTTAGAGAGTGCACAGATTGCAGCTAACGCTGTTTCAGTGGCTCTGTTTCTTTCCACCCTCGGTAGCTGCTGAGGCTGAGGAGCATTAAACCAGATGGAGAAACTGAAGTACAGACAAAAGCCACACAAGCAATTAGCAGACGGGAAAATTACAAACAGGCCAGATTTGTCTGAGCTCTTTGATGTGCCTGATGGAGCCAGAATGCCCAGGAAGGAGTCAGACTTGTTTTTTACACCCATTAAGCAACATGTGGCTCTTTACCAGCACCCTGTCCTCACCACAGCTCTCAGAGTGCAGCTCTCTGTTTACTGGAGATGAAATAACCTCAGTACCCCTCCACTGCATCTTCTCTCAGCTTCACCACCAGCCTGGTGTGCCCA
Organism: Falcunculus frontatus; assembly: GCA_013398115.1. Taxonomy (NCBI): domain Eukaryota; kingdom Metazoa; phylum Chordata; class Aves; order Passeriformes; genus Falcunculus; species Falcunculus frontatus. The sequence goes on along the minus strand of VZRV01010923.1, from coordinate 33,910 downwards.
GGGCCATGTGCAGTCCCCTCAGGCTCCCTCTCACAGCCCCTGCTGCCAAGCAGCAATTCCAACAGGCAGGGCAGGAACTGAAGCTCCTCTCTGGTTCATACTCAGCCTCAAAGTCTCTCTCTCTGACCCATCCTCACCTGGACTCAGCTCCAGTTCAATCCTCTGCCAGACGATGCTGTTTGAAACTCAAAGGTGACAAATATTTGACTAAGAAACCAAAGAAAATTCTGTACTTGTCCTGAGGGCTTCTTTTCCTTTTAAACCAGATCGCTCCTCTTATAATTTATTGCAAAAGCTTGGCAACACGGAGGACTAAAGGATCACTGTTTTGCTCGGCGTGGATGTAGCACATGATTCCACAAGCTCCAATTGCATAATGAAAGCTTTTACTAAACATGATGTGGAAAATCAGCGCCCTAAATAGCAGAAACTGAGACATAAAGCTACACTGTGGTCTGGTTTGTCTTGCTTTCAATCAAACATGCCAAAACAACCTTCAGAGTGCTTTTCTAGCAGTTTCATCACTTGTAGACAACATTCTCCTATGAGTATGGAATTACAGCAACCTGCCTGGGGAGAAGGGAAGGATCCACAGACCAGGCTGACAGGGGGAAGGTGGGGACCCGTGGAAACAGATCCCAAACATGGAAACTTGGGCAGCAGCAGACCGGTATCACAGACACAAGTTTTGTTATATTATTTCTGGAACATCAGAGCAGACTGGCGGGAAAGCAGAAGCCAGGATTTTCAGTCATCAGAACTTGCCGGAGATTTTTCTAAGTGACCTTGAACAAAAAAATTTTAACTTCCCCACGTCTCCAACTCTTCACTTGGGAAGGGAAAGGGGAAACGAGCAGGGTCTTTAACCAGCACTTAAAAGACAGCGAAATCCCTGTTGAAAAGGAACTTGAGAGGAAGAAGAGGAGAAGGAAAGCACGGAGAACTCAAGCGACACCCGAGGCTCCATCCCGAGCGGAGCACACGGCAGGAGCGGGGGTGCCCGGGGGTCCCAGCAGCACACAGCACCCACCTCACGGCGTGGAAGCACCAGAGCAAGCCCGTGCCCGTGGGCGAGCCCCTGACGATGGTGAGGTACAGGTAGAGCGCGATGGCCATGGTCCAGAAGAAGGAGCTGGTGTTGGCGAAGGTGGACAGGGCGCCCTGCAGGACGCAGTCCCACGAGGTGCGCTCGAAGTCCTGCAGCACCCCGTAGAAGTAGGAGAGGGCCGAGAGCAGGTCCGCCAGGGACAGGTAGAGCAGCAGCTGCCGCGGCCGCGTCCGCAGCTCCGGCCACTGCGCGTGGGTGCAGAGCAGCAGCGCGGAGCCCACGCAGGACAGCGAGCAGGACACCAGCACGGCCCCGCGCTCCGCCGCGAACAGCGGCGTGGGGGGCAGCGGGGCGGCCATGGCCCGGCCCGAGCCGGGGGACAGCCGGGGGACAGCGGGGGGACAGCGGGGGGACAGCGGAGAGGAGCGGGGGGACAGCGGAGAGGAGACGGGGGGACAGCGGAGAGGAGCCGGAGGGACAGC
>VZRV01010923.1:18255-31896 GCA_013398115.1 Falcunculus frontatus | reverse complement strand
GGGACCGGGAGCCGCTCCCGCCGGGGCGCACGGAGCGAACCCACCGCGGCCCCGCAGCCCAGAAAATCCCTTTTTTCTTTCAGTCAAAAAAACCGCCCTGGCCGCCGAGAGCAGCGTGACAGCAGGGAGCGAGACAGAAATAAACGCCTGGGTTGCTGCCGTCTCCTTTCCTTTACTATCGACACCGCACAACTCATCTCCCTGCTGAGCCGGAGCTGCCGGGGTTTGCACACACACGAGCACCCAGGGAGTGCTCTTCCCCCTCCTCTTCACAGAACTCCCAAGCTGGAATCCCGTCCTTGTTTGCTCCTAACCTGCCTGATCCCTCAGTGGCATCACTCACACTTGACACCTCTGATGTGCAGAGGGATGTGCTCCGTTTCCAAAGGACAGGGTTGTTGTTTCAGGTGTCTTGTTCTCTCAAATGGTTTAATCGTTTCCCAGCCACCCAGCCATGAAGGATCCCCACTGAACTCAGCTTCTGACAAAGTTTATTCTGACCTGTAAAACCAGGTGTCTTAGCCCCACCCAAGCTTCTCCCAGCACCCTGAAGCCATCTACCACACCCTTGAAAAAACACCCGACTAAAACATCTTAAAAAACTACAAATGATTTCACGTTCTCATATTACCTTTGGCCATTGTGTTCTTTCAGTTTTACATTCCCATCTTCCAAACTGAGAGAGGATTCTCCACATTTTAAATCGCTCTGCCAGTTCACAAGGAGGTTTTCACTGACATCCAGCTCTGCCTTGGCTGCCGTGGGTTGGGTGCCAGTGCTGAATGAAGCCTTTAGAGCTCTCATCGTGTTGATTTAAATCAGTTTTGCCACAGCACGTAAAGGGGTGCCCATGGGTCAGCACCTCACAAATGGAGCATCTTAGAGCTGCCTTCCCTGTGCCACCCAAAGACGTTCCTGCTGCTCCAGAGAGGCAGCTCCAGGGACAAGTCACACCAAAACCTTTCCTAGAAGACGCTGGATAGAACTTCAGAGCCTTTTAAAACTCTCTTCACTAATTGCTGACCTGTATCTAGGCCTGCTGTGCTGCCTCTTGCTCACCTTGATGCACCTGCTGGTTGAAGTTGCTTCCTTTGGAAACAAGATCTTCTTTCAACGGACCTTAATTACCCCTCAGTTAAACTTCAGTCAAGCAGGCTACACTTTTTTAGGAATTTATTTTTGAGCCTGATGCCCTCTGCATGTTCTTTATAGAAAAAGGAAGCTGCAGCAACTTGCATTTCCCGCCCACACAATCTGACACCAAGAGCTTTTTTAACTTTATCATTGTTCCAGGCTTTCTTTAGCTACCATCTGACCCCTCAAAAAAACCCCACGAGACAAAGCTTTATCAAGGCTGCCTTCCCAGTTGTTGCTCTTATACATTCGTGGCTTCTTCCTTGTTCCCTGGTTTCCCTTTTCCCCACTTTTATAGCACAGGACTCACCTATCACAGACATCCAGACACACCATATCAGCAAACACCCTGGCTGCTCAGTGCTGCTTTTATTTTGGGTGATGGATGTGGCTCCACAACACAGCTTAATTAAGTCTTGCCAGATAAAGAATCAAGATAAATCCAGAATTTGCATTTCCACTAACTTGTGGCTGTGATTCAGATATTCCTTCCTTCTCACTTCTAAAAAAAATGGCTTATCAGGTCATCATAAATTGTGGAAATAAAAACCTGAGAAATGGATCTTTGCCTTAACCATCAGCAACAGGACAGGCAGAGGGTTTTCTGCTGGGTCTCTCCCTGCTTTCTAAAATAGGAGCATGGTGAGTTCTGGCACACAGAAGCCACCACTCGACAGCAGGGCACACTCAGAGTTTGTGCTTCAAAACTGAGCAACAAAAGGCAAATAATTCTTACTGAAGATTCCCATCACCCTCCGTTTTCTCAGCCCCTCCACGTGCCAGACATTCAGCATCTCTGTGGCATTCCTGTCACTTGGTGTTGTCACCTCCTCACCGCAGGGCAGGGGAGCAGCTGTCCCTGCCCAAACACACATTCCTCCCTCCAGCCCCAAGGAATCTGCAGTTGCCCAGAGAACAGAAATATTTGGAAACTGCCCAAAGACACATCTCAGTTCAAAGGCAGCATTGTCTGCAGCTCAGGAATAAAAATCTAAGGAAGTAGCTTGTCATATAGCAACACACACAATGAAAATTCTCCCTTCAAAATTTCACCTTCAGATGCTTTTTACAGCACAGGGAGATAAAGCAATGTGGTATTTGGTGAAAAGACACAGAAAATCTTTTTTAATGACTTGAATTCACCCCACCAACTACTAAAAGAGCTTTCTGACACACAGGCTACACTCTGCATCTTATAAAGCGCTGGTTGAGCTGTAACTACGTAAATTTACCTCCACTGTGAGACAGAATGTACTGACACAGCCTTTTAATTTTTTTTTTTTTTAAATGGCTTCAACAAGAAGTTTTTACTTTGCAGCTGGGCAGGAAGCTGGGCTGAGGCACAGCTCTCCATTAACTGGGAACCTGGTCCTATGCCTTGGGGCTTTTAAGTGATGATTAGGAGCTGAGACCCCACAGCACCTCTGCATATCACAGGCAGTGCCTTCACAGGGCCTGTTCCTCTCCTGGATTTAGTGCCACAGCAGTGAGACGCTTTCATCAGAGATGAAGACACTCCGTGGGAAAAGCACACGAGCAGAAGTTCTGCTCTCGCTCTGTTTCACTCCCCTGAAACGCTCAAAGGCCAGCTCTGGGCTCGCCAGGGAGAGGAGTCTGGGCTTCTCCCGAGCCATTAAGACACCGTCTCACATCCCAGCTTCGGGGCACAGGCTGTGAGGCAGAAAAGACCCTGCACCGTTCACAGCTGCTGGTTTCTGATAGATCCAAGGCAGGAGGACCCGAGCTGCCTTCACCACACTCCCTTTAAGGGCACGGATGGAGTCACAGCCTGTGCTCCAGCTGCCAGCACCCCCAGGGTCCCCTGCCAGCCTCACCACCCACAAGAGGTCACTGCTGGGCCAGGCAAGGGATTGTCTTCCCCATCACCTCTGTCCTGCTCTAACCGGCTCTTCTCCACCTCTGATGGAGGCAGCTGCCTCTAACAAAAGGACCTTGGTCACCTTTTCCCGTCCCTGCATCATTCCCACAGCTCAGACAGCACTTTCAAGTAGCAGCCTGGAAAAGGAGTCGAGTCCAGTTTCATTGAACCCATTTAAAAAAAGTAAAAAGCAGATGAGCACTGCAGTAAGCAGAACCCTTTAATGTTTTAGCTCTCAAACCAGCATGCAGCTAATTCCAATCAAGGAAGCCAGAACAACTGCTTGTTACACTCATTAGCTGCTGAGGGCTCAGCCTGAGAACAATTAAGGCACTCAACTCCCACCCTTCTCAGAGGAACCCAAAATTAAATGCACCCTGCACAAGTTTCCCTGGCACAGCCCAGCTGTGCCCACGCAGGGCACGGGCTCTGTGTGAGACCCCAGCCAGGAGTGAAAAAACCTGAAACTCTGGAACTGTAACACTATTTAAAGAAAAAAAACAACCCAGCCAAGAGTTTTACCAGCACCTGAGCTCTTCATTTCCAGGAGAATGGGACCATTTTTCTAAGTCATCACCTGATCCTTGGGGTCACTGCACCAGTGGAAAGGGAAGCCCAGGGAGCACGGCTAAGAGAAGGCTTCTGAGAGAGGTGAAAATCCTCATGCTTGTCCTTTGTTGCTTTTTCTAGCATGTGACAAAAAAAAAGTCCACATTTCTTGCACTCCTGGCACAGATTAAGGACCTAATCCTTGACTTCATTAACCCCTTCCCTTCCATTTTGGATAGACACTGACAGCTTTTGATACAGCACTGCTGGGACACATCCAGGGCTGCTCAGAAAATCCCAGAACGATCACTCAGAGCCTTCAGAACCATCTCTCATCAGCTGCCCCCTCCAGACACCCTTCTGCAGGGAGATTGAGAAGACCCAAGTAAAAACCCCACAAGGAAATGCTTTCCCTACGTACCCAGCCAGAAAAAGGAGCAACGAGGCAGGCAGGCAGTTAAAGAGGTGCAGACATTCCATTCCACCCACCCTGAATCCCACCTGCTCCCACTCTCCTCCAGGAGCCAGATGTGTCACACAATAAAAGCAAAGGTGGGGGCAGCACCACCCAAGGTGCCCTCATGTCATTACACCGACTGAAAATAAGTGGAATTAAAGCGAGTTTTAGTTTATTCCAAGTCCTCTGGATACACTAACTGAAAATAAGTTGAATTAAAAGTAGTTTTAACTTATTCCCAGTCCTCTGGGATTAGCAAATGCTGTATGAATGAATTCCTATTTCATCTTGATCATGCAAGACCAACCATCACGACTTTACTGCTGCTGCTGCAGGTCAATACCCCCCTTCTCCTGCCCCCCACCCCTCTGCTGAGGAGCAGTGACACAGCACAGAGCCCCCCACGGCAGCCAGCTCTGCTGCCAGGGCTCAGAACTGACTCTGGCACCTGAACTCCTCTCCAACCCAGCTCCCTGGGGCTCCTTGGAGCCTGAAATCCCCTTTAACCAGACTGACACAGAGGCAGCTCTCAAAGACACACAGCATCCATCCCAAGCACTCCCCCAGGGGCTTTTTTCCCAGCAAGCAGAGATGCTCAGTCATTTTTTAAATGGTTCCATCAGCACAAAAACGTGGAGTCAGGCTGCAGAGACGGCACAAGAATTCAAGCCAGCAGCTCTCAAAAAAAAGCCACGAGCAATGAGGATTTTTTTGCAGGCAGAATGTAATTAGTGACACTGCTGGAACCAAGCCAGCAACAATCAATGGATTAAAGGATGCTCCAAGTGTTGTGATAGTTATTAATTTCAAATTTAAATTAGGGGATTAATATGGGATATTCCTTCGTGCTGCGGCTGTGTGGAGAAAAATAAAGATATTAATATTGTACATTCATAATGAAACAGAGCATGCCACCAACAAACATCAAAAATTACATTTAAGACCTGATCATAAGGTCCCTCCAGCATGGAGGGAGGGGTGGCACTTTGAGAAAGGGCATTGGAAAGGGCATTTCCACAGAATGCAGAGACGCTGCCTCTGCACTGATCTTCGTGGAATTTTTCAATGCTATTTTTCTAATATTCTCATTCCCTATAATAGCAAGGTATGGACCGCACCTCTTATATTTAGCAGTTGGAAAATAGGCCAGATTGTAGGATTTTTGGGGTGCAGCTTTTGCTGTAAATCAAACACACCATGCAGCAGAAAAGGGGCTGCCCACAGCCTGTGCTTTCAGCACAGGTGAGACAGAAAAAATGAGAGCCTCAGGCTGGAAAAAGTCATGATGCACATCAGCTTCCCTGAAGCCTCACTGGAGGTGTTCCACACCAGTGATTTGGAACAGGAGAAGTGCAGAGCAGCAAAAGGACAGCTCTGCTGCAGGGCCAGGGTGCAGCAGAGCCCTCCAGAGGCACTCGGGAAGGACAGAGAAAGAACAGAACTTGCAGCAGCGTGTTCCTCTTCCCTTCTGCTTCCTCTCCTCTCTGCTGCAGTGACATTGGCATCCCAGGGCGCTCCCCACAGCAGCTCCAGCTCCACACAGGTCCCACCTGGGCACATCCCAGCCCTGGATCCTGGCAGGGGCAGGGAGGTGAGGCAGCCCAACAACGTGCAGCACTTCTAGGGCAGTATACTTGCTGATTGCTTCCTCGACCATTGCTCACAACAACCAGCTAAGACACTGCCAAAGAAACACTCACAGCTGGCATCTCACAAGGGGGGAGTTGGGGCAGGGCGGGTGAAATCCTCCTCTCTTCTCATCCACAGAAGGTCAGAGCCTGGGGACAAACAAAGAGTCAGGGAAGCAACTGCAGCAGTACTGAAGAAAAAGCTTTCCAGGGAGAAGAGGCTCAAACTCATAAATCAACAGTTATCCTGTCCCTTACCCCCAGATCTTGGTTAGGGCCTCTAAAAGTTACCAGTATTAACAAGATGAGCACAGCTGACTTGTCTGTAATCCACATTTATCTCAACGAGTTCCCAAGTCTCCCACAGCACCATTCAGGCAAGACAGTGAAGCAATAAAGTGTTTCCAAATGCTGAATAGTTGAAGATACAAACCTGTTTGAACTGTTGGTGTGTTCACTGCACTGCACAGCTCTGCTCTGGGGTCACACATGCTGGACAGGAAGAGAATTCACTGGGAGCACAAAGGAGGAAGGCACCAATACTCACTTATGCTAAAGCCAGTGGACTTTGCTGCTGTACACTGGAACAGCCTGGGGTACATGGGATATGGGTTATCCAGCATTCCTGCAGCCCTCAGTTCCTGGAAACACACCAACATGTGAGAAGACAACCTTCAGGACAAAGAACTCCCCAACTCTTGCCCCACAGCCTCAGGAGCAGGGGATTGCTCAGGGCATCTTGTGCAACACCTGGGTGCAAATGTTCTGCACAGGAGGAGCCCCGTGGCTTTCACCAGCCTCTGATTCCTGCCAGGGATCCACAGGCAACACCACACCTGTGGATTCTGAGACAGCTAAGCCTCCATTCCCCCTCCCAATGCGCCAGGTTTTGAATTCCAAAACCTCCAGAAGTTGGTTTGTGTTTGGATGGCAAGCCAGAGTGAGCTGAGACTTTTGGTTCTTTTTTGCTCTCACTCTGTTTTGCTCACAGTGAAATTACATTTCCTCTTCTGACAGGTTACCAGAACCCTGCCATCCTGCAGAGAAAGGGGTGAGCACCAGCTGAAAGGCAAGAGGGGGATGTCAAACCCCCAAACCCTGGCTCCCACCAAGTGCCCAGCACGGTCCATGTTTGGGAGCAGATGTTTTTGCAAAACACATAAAGTGATTCAAGACAAAACCCTTGGGTTTCTTGCCAGAATCACCACAAAGTTCAGTGGCTTCTCTGGCACAGGATGGCAGTGCAGGTGGTGGGGACAGCTCCTGCCCTCGGTCTGACATCACAGGGGGCAGACAAAGGACAAAGGTGACACCAAGTGCTGCAAGGGCCCCTCCAACCAGGACAGCAGAGAGCAGCGATACCCACCGAGCCCTGTGAGGGCAGAACAAGGGCTCCATTCCCAGGAGACTGCACCACTTAATTAAAAAATCACTTCTTGACTGTGAACTTCTCACCCTGTGGAAGCAAACAGGTCCAACACATCAGAATCAAGACCTGACAGCAGCACCCACCTGCCCCTCCTGCAAACACGTCCCATCCTGGAAGGAGCTGCCTTGTTTAAACAATGACCTCATCATCCCTCCAACATTTCCCACCAGGACCAGGACAAAGCAGACTATCTCAAAGGCAATTAACAGGTCAGGGACAAGCACAGCCATAGGAGAGCAAAACAATCTGGTACAGAAGAGGAAGATCCTGCTTTATCTTTCCTCCTCCTCGGGGGACAGACGAAGCTGCAGAATTGCTGTTTTGGGAACTGTAAAACTTTCCTCTGAGCCACTAAAAACTGAGCATCACAGGGCCACGGAAAGATGTTCTGGGGAACATCTTTGCAGCGGGATAATGATCCCACTTTTAATTTTTCAAATCATTTTAGCTCCCCTTTGCTGCTTGCTACCTATAAAAATCCCTAATGGTTTAGGAGAGGAGGAAACAAATAAATTCACAAGCACAGTTTAAAGAGGTGCCACTCCAAGTTTACCTGGTCATGCACATTTAGTTGAATTTTCCATTTAAGGCTCAGTTTGCCCCCAAAAAGGCAATTTTCCCTTTAGAGAAAAGATAACCCATGACCTGTTTTACTTCTCGTTGACTGTTGGGGTGCTTTGCCTGCAGAGAGGTGCCCCAGCCTGCACAAATCACACCTACTCACCCCCAGCTGCTGGGGTAGGTGGCTGGATGCCAGCTCGAGCTAAATCTCACTGTAGGGGTGAGAAAGCAGCAGGAAAAAGCTGCTTGGTGGATCATGCAACAGTGCAGGGAATTAGCCTATGAGGAAATCATCCCCATAGAACAACAAGCTGAGGGGTGTGGAAGGTGGAAAGATTCTCCTGTTGCAGAAACTCTGCATTCCAAGAAAGGTAAAAGGTCCTGTCAGGTAAGATCTGCAGCAATCCCTTTGTCAGCACAGAAATATGTGATACCACAAGCTTCATTTAATTCAGCACATTTGCTTCAGTTCACTCCCAGCATTGTGTCTTCCTCCTCTTGTCAACAAGTGGAGTTTTACACTCTCACCAAGCCAGCCACAAGCCCTGAGCTGGGAACTGAAGAATTGCACAGTTTCACTAAAGATTTGAGCAACTCCCACTGAAAACCTGATGTAAACAGATCCTCTGCCCCTGGAAGCTTCAAATAATTCCTGCTGTAAGGCAAAACAAAGCTGAATTTTCATCTGCGAAATGTTTGGGTGAAACCCAGCAAGAGGAGAAAGTTTGAGTGAGAAAGACAAAGCAGCAGTTTTCACACCTCAGAAAGGTTTGGGTTGAAATCAGCTCCTTCAGCTGCCTGTTTTAAACCAGGCTGACTTCAAAACTACCCCAGGATGCTCAGGGTCTTTTATTCAGGCTGTTCTAACCAAGCCTTCCTAGTTCTAAGCCATGGAATTAGCAGTGATGTCTAAACTGGGTGCATTATGCTCACCAGGATGAACTGCCATTCCAGAGAAAAAACAGACTAAACAAACAATTCCATGATTCCAGAACCACTCGTGGTGGTGGCAGAATGAGAGCAAACTCTCTCCTTTTTCCCAAAGATATCAACCTTTCCTGTTGTGAACCTTCAGGTAGGAGAGGAAGGGTCCTGCTTCTCCAAAGACACTCACTTTTCCTGACTTTCAACCTCACAGACAGGCTTCTCTTTTTAAGCTAAGAACACATTTGATAAATTCTGCCTTTGGTTTGACACAAATCCTACAATATGTGGGTCCTGAGTTTCAGGTTAGTCTCCCCAGAGGTTTTCAGGTTTGTGCTGTATTCGCCCACCTCCTGCTGCAACTCCTGCAATATCCCACCAAGCCATCCAGAAAATGGTTCTGGGCTTTCACTCTTGGCAGTGCTTATTAATCACTGTTATTATTGTATTTTTCCTGTTGCTTCCTTCTCCTCCAAACTCCCCAAAGCATCCTAATTCCCCAAATACAAGGCACCAGCTTAACAACTCCTGTTTGCCTCTCTTTAATTAATCACAGGGCAGAAACTTCCCTTAAGAGATGAATTGACGCTCCCTGGAGAGGAGAGAGATTTACCAGTTCCCTCCAGGGCTGTGGCAGGAGCTGATCTGGCTGGCAGCAGTCCCTCAGGTCCATCTGGAGGCACAGGTGGTCCCACCTTGGTGCTCCCGAGGCAGAGCAGAGGCTCTGGGAGGTGCAGGCACCTGCTCAGAGCTCACTCCCAGCTCAGAACCCAGCTCAGTTCCACCCCTCCGATGGAGCTGTGGCTCCTCCCAGCACTGCCCCAGCTCCTGGGCCGAGCTGGGGCTGGGAAATGGGGATGGGAAATGGAAATGGGGCTGGGAAATGGAAATGGGAAATGGAAATGGGAAATGGAAATGGGAAATGGAAATGGGGCAGGGAAATGGAAATGGGAAATGGAAATGGGAAATGGAAATGGGAAATAGAAATGGGAAATGGGGCTGAGAAATGGAAATGGGGCTGGGAAATGGAAATGGGGCTGGGAAATGGAAATGGGGCTGGGAAATGGGGCTGAGAAATGGGGCTGGGAAATGATGCAGGACCTTTGCCCCGAGTCACGGGTGGCTGAGAACGGAGCAGAGCTGAGAGGAGCAGAGCCAGAAGCAGCAGCTGCTTGCTGTAAACCACAGCAGAACAGGCACAAACCACACAAAAAGGACAAGGGAAGAGTCCCATGAGACCGGCCAGAGTTCTGCCTGTAGGACAGCTGCATCCCGAGCCCAGCTGATGCTCAGCTGGTCACTGGGCTCAGAGGGACACTCGGGTTCATTTGGTAGCCCTGGGATCACATCGCTGCTGGAAGCTCCCAGTAGCCCCTCTCCACAAACTTTCCTGCACTCTCCAATGTAACAGGGAACATTCAGGAAGGATTTCAGGTTATTGCAATCCCCAAGCTCTGCAGGACAGCTCTGTTTTGTCACTCAATCCCCTACTCCAGGTAATACAGACACCAAAGTTCCATAAAACACGGTGCAGTTAAGGATACTATGAAGAAAACCTAAAGCAACAGTATCCTCCCACCCCTTAAAAGGCTCATATTGAAAATCCATCTCATCTCACCAAAGCAAATCCTCATTTGGGATCTCACTGGGCCTGGCTAATATCACTGGCTTAAGCAATATTAAATCCCCACATCAAAACAAGCTGAAGCCACAGAATCAATCCACACATCACTCACTGAATTTCTCCACGTTCTGTGCAGGGAGGAACACGCTCACACAGTACCTCAGACCTGGGCCTTCTTCCACAGCAGGGTTAAACAATTCATTCTTTGCCAGATTCAGTGCAACTTCTTCCTTTCTTTTAGATTTAGTTTTTCTTTTTACATGAAGACAAGGAAAAAAGCCCTTTGCTTTCCACATTGCAGGAAATTCTGTTCTTCCCCTTGCAGTAACAACGAGTAACAGAGCTGTCATCACCTTTTTCCATTCTCTTCTCTCCCAAATGGGATCAGAGATGTCCAGCAGCAGCATCCTAAGCTTTGCCTGCAAGCTCTTTAAAGCAGCCCTGTCTCAGTGACCACAAGAGCACCCCTGTGCCACCCAGAATGTATTTCACACATGAGAGCATGAACTCAGCGTGTGTTCTCTTCCCTTTACACCATCCCCTCCCTGTATCTTATCTAACTTAGATAAAACACGCAGACTGAACCCAAAGGTTTAAGCAGGAGCCGAAACACTGCTAAAGCTGCTCCGTGGTCACTTGTCACACACCATAAACACCAGTTCTGCCTGCACTGCACCCAGAGAAGGTCTTTGAGGAGCTCACAGCTCCAGCAGCAGCTGAGTCAGAGCTGCTGATGGTTGTGCAGACACAGCCCAGGCACCCTCCAGCCCCGGGCTGAGCAGCAGAGCCCGGTGCCAGCCCCAGCCGAGGCTGCGGGGATGCTCCTGGAGGCAAAGCTGCCCCTGCTCCCCGCCAGCTGCGCTCTGCAGAGCCCGTCCAGCCTAAGGACAGCCGGCTGAGCCATCCTGCTGATTCAGGAGCTCGGGAGCAGCCTGGGCAGAGTCCGGGCCATTGCAGCCGGGGAGGAGCGGCAGAGCCGTGACTCATTAACCCAGCTCCGACTGCCAGGCAGAGACCAGCAGCCAGGAGCCAGGCAGGGCTCTCAGCATCCCACCCCTGCTCCAGCGTGTCAGCCCAAACAGGAGCCGAGGTGGGCCCGGAAAAACAAGTTTATCCAACTCCAGAAGTTCCTGACCTGGCCCCCCAGCTCAGTCTGCTGGGGCAGAGGATGCTGCCACGCTGATCCAGAGCAGAGATTTTACCGTCACAGCACCTTTTTTAACGTGTTAAACTCAAGCTCTTCCTTGAAGGATCTTTAGAGAACCTCCTGGACATGCCTCTCTCCTTTTTTCCAAGGCCAGACCCACCTGTTTGTACATTTGTTACCCTCAGATGTGCCCCACATCTTCCTCCCCAGCCTGGCCTGGGCTACACAACAGAAAGGACCATCACCCCTGGATGATGCATTTATCAGTTCCCCAGGGGTGCACTGCATTATCCCAGACAAGGAAAGAGCCCTGCACCCCTGTAAAGGGGTACAACAGCAGACTTCCATCACCAGGGAGGCTCCACAGAAAAGATCCCAACTCCATCTTCAGTAGTATACGATTTTTTAACTCTAATTCCTCTTACCAAAGCCTTCTCTGGTCCACTGGGTGAAGGATTCTTTTTTCAGGGAGAAGGTTGCTCCAGACAGCCTGGGCATAGGTTGAATTCCTGGTCACTTCTCCTACGATGTATTCAAGTGAAAACAAAAAGAAATATATAAAACTGAAGGCTGAATTAGATCCCCACTGTTGTATAAGCCCCTTCAGCTGAGTCTCTCTTTGGAAACAAAACAATGGCTCATGTGTTATTAACTTCTCTCCATTTGCATTAAGAAATGATCTGTACCAGTTACTGGAAGATTACTGGTGTTTTACCTTCAAAATACAAGGAAACACAGACTTGCCTATAAAATGGACTAACAAGTTTCATTGTACACTCAAAACATTTTTTTTCTCCTCAGATTTCTAAAGCTGCTTCAAATAGATCAATTAACTTCCTCAGGGGACAAAACACAATGTGAGGTGACAAGACAGAGGGTGGTCACCAGAGCTGCCTGTCTGCAGCATCCTTGGGCCAGGTGCCCTGGGAGGGAAGGAAAAAGGAGCCTCGTTATTTAAGAATCCTTTGCCCCTCTGATCTACCAAAATGAACAAAAAACCCACCTTACAGCACTTAAAAATTACAAAGCCAATAACAATCAACCAAACTCACCCTCTGCAGGTGGAAACTCCAAAATACCCAGGCAGATACACAGCTAATAAAACACCAAACAGACTGTACAGATGAGAGGCAGGCTGCTTACAAATGAATATATTTTATATCAGCGATACAAAGCATGGGTGGGCCTGTCTCCAAAATAAAGGCAAACCAGAGCTGTCCTCCCCCATGTGAGGATTTGAGCTGTGTTATTTATCCTTTCCATCGCAAAGGGAATGTGGAGGCAACACACCGAGGCAGGTACCAGCGCTGGAAACAGGCTGGAGAGGGCAGTTTGTGCCAAGTGTGGCAGGAGAGGGGAGCAGCTGCCAGCTCCTTACAAAGAATTAAGCATTCAGCTCTGTGTTCCCTGTGTAAGCGCTTGACACGACAATGCATCACGGAGAGCCTAATTCCACATCAATGCAGGTACCTGGTGTCAGGCAGCTCCTCAGCATCACTCCAGCGCTCGGGAGCACCCAGCTCTGCCCGCGCAGCTCCAGCACGTTCGGTGTGAGCACACAGCTGCTTGCTGGGACCCCCCAAAAACCAGACCAGCACCCCCAAATCCAGTGTGCATTTCTGCACGAGGGGCTTGAAGGAAAAAAGCTACAGAAGAGGCAAGGAAAGAAAAGGAAAAGGAAACATTCTTTACCCGGGCATGACGGAGAGGCAGCTCCTGTAATGTTCTCCGTGATTTCCCGAGCTCTGAGAGCCCACCCGGGTTTACAGACCACCAGCAGCTCCTGCCACGGCCCCCAGGCACGGACAGGGCTCTGCGAGCAGCTGCAGGGAGTGCAGGAACCATCGGCGGGCAGGAGAGCAACCACGGACCGCGCTTACCTGGGCACAGGGAGGGCACGGGGAGGGCACAGGGAGCGCAAAGGGACCGCAAAGGGAGCGCAAAGGGAGCGCACAGGGCTCCGCTCCTGCTCCCGGCGGAGTCTCCAGAGCGGCCGCAGACCCAGGAGCCGGATCCCCCGCGGTCCCCCCGCTCCCGGACCGCACAGACAAAGGCGGGCTCAGGCCTGAACAAGCCCGGACAAGCCCCGGGGAAGGCTCTTCCTGAGCCTGCCCGGCCGGAGGCAGCGCCAGCCCCGCGGTGTCACCGCGCGGAGCCGCCCGGGGGCAGCGGGGACACGGGGATACGGGGACATGAGGACACGGGGACACGGGGACACGGGGATACGGGGACATGGGGACATGGGGACATGGGGACATGGGAACACGGGGGCATGGGAACATGGGGACATGGGGACACGGGGGCCGTCC
>VZRV01010923.1:0-18007 GCA_013398115.1 Falcunculus frontatus | reverse complement strand
ACGGGGACACGGGGACATGGGGATGTGGGGACACGGGGACATGGGGATACGGGGACATGGGGACAGCCCCGCACGCACCGAGCCCGGACACGGCACCGATCTCTGCCGCAGCGCCGGGCTCCTGCCACAGCTCCGGATTTGTGCCACTGCTCCGGATTTGTGCCACGGCTCCGGATTTGTGCCACGGCTCCTGATTTCTGTCACAGCTCCGGATTTGTGCCACGGCTCCGGATTTGTGCCACGGCTCCCGATTTCTGCCCCAGCACTTAGGCCAGGGGAGCTCGAACACCCCGAAATGCCACACACTGTGCCAGGGCAGAATCCAATCCATTCCACTGAGAAAGCCCACTTGAGGAGGAGAAATGCAAGATTCCTCCAGGATTCCTCCCGGCAAAGGGATGTTACCCGCAACTTTGCAATCCCCTCAGAGGCTCCAGGAACTGGGAAAGGGAACTGGGAGCTGGGATCCGTCGTGCAGCGAGCACGGCAGAGCACCTGGGTGCAGGACACTCCAAACTCACCCCACAGGCTCTGCACGATTTCCTCTGCCAGTCCTGAAGCTCAAGGACACCCATCTCCCGAGAAGCTGCCCCTCTCCCCCCAGCACCGGTTGCCCCAAATGCGGGTTGTGGAGGGAGGCGAAGGCACCTGGTTCACTCCGGAGAAGCACTTGCTGTGCACGGAGCTAATTAATAACGAGCCCTTCAGAGACAGAGCTGCAGCAGCCTCCTCCCCACACACAACGCAGACCTTTCCCCTCTCCTTTGTAGCAGCGAGGCTCCGCTTTACTTTTCTTAATAAAACTGCAGGGCCGGATGCAGATGTCAGCTCAGCACAAGCTCAGGGTGCCCCTGGTGCCTCGCTGGATGATCCCACGATTCCCCACCTTTCTCCAGGTGCCCTGGCTTCCCTTCCCTGCTCTCACCTGAAGATGCAGCTGGGGGAAAAAGAGGGTCAGGATACCCAGTGTGACAGGGGTGAGTGGGATATCTGCCAGCTCCAAAGCATTGTTTTTCTTTTTCAATGCACTTTTACAAATAGATTTTAAAATAAACTAGCTTTATGCACAGACTGCTCTAAGCTCATACTGCAAGGGGATGAGCCCTTCACCCTTTCCCCTTCATCATCTGGGGAAAGATGCAGAGCAGAGTCCCCTGGGGTGGAGTGTGAGGGCTTGAACGGTGTTAAGAGCAACAGGCAGCAAAAAGGGCCAGTTCTGCACTTGTTCATGCCATTCCTCAGGGCTCTCCTACTTCAGACTGAAGCGTCCACCTTCCTCATCCATTCCAACCCTTTCCCACCAGTGGTACCCCTGTGGAGGCAGAGTCCTGTGTGCTCGTGCAAACTGCCAGTCA
Source organism: Falcunculus frontatus (assembly GCA_013398115.1). Classification (NCBI taxonomy): domain Eukaryota; kingdom Metazoa; phylum Chordata; class Aves; order Passeriformes; genus Falcunculus; species Falcunculus frontatus. Next base: position 16,652 of record VZRV01010923.1, on the reverse strand, counting down.
CAAGTCACTAATATACGACTTCTTTCCCCTCAAAACCCATCACTTCAACATAGAGATGGCAAAATTCTCGATAAAGAGGAGAAAAAAATTCCGGCTTTCCCCAAAGTACGTCCAGATCTCTTTTGCAAGGGCAGATAAGATGAGGACTTTGTAGCTGTGCTCCTGTAATGAGCAGAGGATCCAATTGCCTTAATTGCAGCAAAGTGGCCTGCTAACAAAAACCAGAAATATTATGTGTATAACACCAGTTCCTGTGCTCGTGCTTGTATTTATCACGTAAATACCTTGTGCCTGCTCCACAGGCCCTTTCCCTTTGTGTGATGAGTAAAACCTGCCCAAGGTCTTCACAGAAACCTGACAAACCTCAATAACCTGTTTGGCACCTTCCCCTGCAGAAACACCCCGGGCAGCACCAGAGCTGGGAAACGTCAGCAGCGAGTGAGTGTGGAAGGCATCCAACTGCAGTGCCATGTGTTTGGACAAATTCCTCAGCTGGGAGCACTCCCTGCTGCAGCAGGGCTGGGTTCCCTGCCCACGAGCCTGTGCTAGCAGGGGTTAACAGCACACAGCAGCCCCGAGCGTGCCCCAGTGTGAGAGTGCAAAGGCACCTTTCACCCAAACAGCCTGAACCTGGCATTGCTTCACCCTTGCAGCTGTTACTGACGGCGATGAGGGGCACAAGGGCTGGTGACTGGGGCACATCAACCAGCTGGAACTTGAGCAGCAGCACAGGAGAAGCCCTCGGGCTGCTCGAGGAACACGAGCTGTCGTGAACCCACTGCCTGGAGCACTCAGGTGCAGGTCCAGCTCTCCCCAGCTCCTCTGCAGATCCCTCTGGCACCTCTGCTGCAGCCATGCACGGCTGCACACACACTCTGCAGAGGCAAATCACAGATGATGAGATGGGCACCAAGTCTCTTCAGCTGCACAGGTGTGAACACAGGGCAGAGTGACCGGGGTCAGGGAGCTCTGGGATCACTGGCAGAAGCTCTCCCAAAGCTCCGTGGGTAGAACAGCCTGGGAACATTTCCCCTTTTGCAGAAACAGGAAACAGAAGGGTCAGCACGAGGAACTGGAGCAGTTCAAGCACAGAGCAAGGGATGATGTTCCAGGCAGCTGAGCGTGCTCCCAGTGACAGTGAAACATCTGAGTGCTCAGACTCGAGTGCCTCCTTCCCTCGGACAGCCTGGTCTGGCTCAGGCCTGTGCCAGTTGCAAGATGAGGACTTTTGTTCCTTAGGAAGATTCGGCTGCCGGGTGCAGCTGCATCCCAGCACACTGCCATGTCTTGTGCTGTCCTGCCAGAAAGGACTCGCACCACTGAGGAACTGAGGGACTGAATTCTGCTAGGCTGCAAAAACCCAAAGTAGAGGGACTCACACATCTTTTCTGCTTCTTTTCTGCAGTGGAAAAACCTGTTCCTGTAGTCTCAGGGGGGAAAATGCTGCCGAGGACACAGCAGCCACATTAATGTTCCACCACACAGACACCCCTTAAACAGCTGCTGATCTCCTCCTGGACTGTGTCACTCCTCTCCAGGGTCACACTGTCACAGGAGCAGGGCTTGGATGGCACAGGGATTCTGCCAATTAGCTGATGGAAAAAATGGAGAGCGGCAAGCTGGAGACCCAGTTTCAGATCCAAAAAAAAGGCAAAAAGACACAAGAGAGACTTCTGGACTAAGGTCATAAGAGCAAAGAGTCACAAGAAACTGAAGTCATTCAGTTTGCTCCCTTGGGCTGAGTTAGGGCCAGCTACAGCTCCCCAAGTTCATCCATCTGCATTTCCAGCACTTTCTTAGCATTTCCACCAGCACTGGACTTATTTCCCCCAGAAAAGCAGGGTCTCCATTATTCTCCTGCATAATGGAGAATAAAAGGGAAGATCCTTCCCAATCCACTCATCCCACTGATCTATCCAGAGGCACAGACCAAGCCTCAGCATTTGCTCTGTCAGGAATCCAGCAGGGACTGAACTAAGAATAGCACCTGAGGTGAAGGACAGAGCTCACAGGTAGGATTAGCTGCTGCAATTACAGGTAGCAATTCCCTGCTACTGAAAAGCTTTGCTATTAAGCAGCAAGATAAATTAATCTTTACTTGGGGAGGTGTTGGGGGGTTTTGTTTGGTTGTTTCAATGACACCGAGGCTGGAGGAGCACAGAGCAGCTCAGGGCTGCAGGTTGGTGAGCTGCTGCTTCCCTCTGCTGGGAGCCAGGCAGAGGGGACACCTTGTCCTGGGAATGACATATCCTGGCCTCCTCCAAGCTGCTGGAGAGACATCCCCCACCCAGGGCCTCTGCAGGCACCCAAGGTGATGGGGGTACAGATGGGACAGTCTCCTCCAGTGACATCTGGGAGAAGTTCTGACTGAGAGGGGGAAACAAAGGCTTTCTTTGGTTGATCAGTTTAAGAAAACTGGGCTTTTTGCTGTCAGCTTTTCTCCCTCCCCCATGCCCACTAGACTGCAGGTATTTTTATTTTGTTCCACGCTCACATCTGCACAACCAAGAGAGTTTCCATCAAGAAAAGGGGTCAGGCTCAGTTCCTCACAGGCAGAGGTGCTTAGGGAGGGGGCAGTCTGTGCAGCAGCATCTGCCTTTGCACCCAGGGGTGCTGCAAGGCCAGCAGAAAGCTGCCAGCTCTGTCACCTGTCCACACTTCCTCTCCTGCCACGGCAACCCCTCGATTCTTCTTGAACTGACAGCCATGGAAAGAAATGCTTTTCCTAATCCACCCTTCTCCAAACTCCCTGCCTGCTCCTGCCTAAGGAAAAGCAGTGGCACTGCACAGAACAAGCATCAGGAGCAGAACCAAAAGGTTTTTCTGCCTCCAGGGGCTCCTGCAAACTTTGCTTCCCCAATGCCAAAGCATCAATCACTGGCACCTGGAGAAGCTGCCCCTCAGGTAACATCAGCAAGCACTCCCTTCTCTTCCTCACTGTTTTTCCTGTAGTATAAGGAGTTAACACGTTCCCTTTGAGGCACTGAGTTGAAAAGCCTTACCACACTCCCTTGCAACTCCTTCCAGAGCAAGGTGGCCAAACTCTGCTCTGTTGTGCTGCCAAGAGGTCCAGCCTGGAAGCAGAGTAGCAGGATGCCCACCCTCCCGAGCACTCCTGTGATCCCTGGCAGGCTGTGGCCAGCAGCCCTGCACCTGCCCAGAGACCAGGGGGATCTTCTTCCATCCTTGAGTTGCCAAGGATGATCCTTGGAATGCCACTTTGGGTGTAATTCCCCCAAGGGAGGCAGAACAGATCACCTGATGGGGTGGCCTGCAGGTTGCAGTCCTCATCTGCAGCAACAGGAAATTAATCGGTGGTCAGAAAGGGCTCTTGCCAACTGAAGAGCTTTAACCCCTTTAGATAAGATGCGTGAGCTGCCCCTTATCTCCCCTTTGCCCCGCAGTCCAGGCAGGGTGCCCTGCACGTGCTGCAACAGCGGGCCCAGGATCACCTGCACTGCATCAGCAGGAGGCTTCTCTCTGGTGCTCAGCCTCCCTTCAGCACTGCTGCTCCTCCAGCGCTGCCTCTGTCACTGCTGTCCCCACGGCGCTGGAGCAGCCTGGCCGAGGCCACTGCAGAGCGCCTGCTGCAGTGGTGCCTTCTCACCCAAGCTCACCTCAGCTCCTGGAGCTGCTCCCTCGCCCTGGCTGCTCCCTGAATCGCCACCCTGAGCCCCTGGGGATGCACCAGCACCGAGTCCCGTCCCCCCTGCACCTGAAGGGCATCCGGGGAAAGGACGCTGCATTCCACCCACGGACACAAGGCAATGGGCTTGGCCAACTCAATCACCAAATGGGTGCAGGGGAAGCAGCACAGGCCAGGCTTGGCTGGCACAGCACTTGCAGCAGCATCTTTGTGTCCTGGGCGTCCATCGTCCCCCCTCCCCTTCCCCTGCAATGTCCTTTTTGCTGAGGAGTTTTCAGACAGGGCTTTTGCTGCAGTGCATCAAAGAGCGGGTGACTTGCCAGCAAACCACAGAGTGTTCCCTCCTCTCCCCCAGACACGGAGCTGATGCTCAGTAACCGGACACCGAGTCCCTGAGTGAGTGCCCAGCGCTGGGCAGGGCTGAGCCTTCCAGGAGGAGCAGGTCTGGTTTGCACCACCCTCCCCTGAGCTCCCTGCTCCGTGTCACCCTCTCTGTGCCACAGCCACTCTGCCACAGCTCCTCTGCAGAGTGCCTCTGCCCTGGGCACGCTGAGTTACCAGCCTCGGAGCCTGGGATGTTGCCCAGCCCCAGGTCTGGCTCCTCAGGACTGCAGCCAGGGCTCCAACTCCCACACCTCCACAGTCCAGGCTACTTCCAAGCCTTCAGCGTCCACTTTCTCCTGCCCTTCACCTCAAGGACCTTTACCTGAGGCCCCTCTTTGCCTCGAGCGGGTCAGGGGGTGCTCTCTGAGCACTGTCAAACTCTTGCACAAACCCTGCAAGGGGCACAGGTGAAGTCACACGCTCTGCCACGGCAGTGCCACTGCATTAGCACAGTGACCAACAAAAGGGCTCTTTACCGTGTGTAAAGGCACACTTTGGTGTCCCCTGGGAGAAGGGGGGTGTGGGGAAACATCCCAGAGCCTGGGAGCTGCAGGGGAGCCAAAACGCAGCACCTGAGCCGTGACCTCAGCCACCAACCTCCTCCCTGCTCTGCCCAGTCTGACAGCGACCTTCAAAGTGGAAAATGGCTCTCCACATCCTTTCCCTTTGTTTAATCAAATGGTACCAACCAGCCAAGCCTTTTTGAGTGACAGGACTGGCAAAGGGCTTGTGAGTGATGCTCATTACAATCCACCAAAGATTTCACCAACAACTCAAGGTCAACAGACAGCTCAAGGCCATTTCCACTCTTTTCTTGAATAAGCTCTTGTCTGTGAGCTTTCTAGGGCAGGGACCTTATTTTGTTTCCACAGGATTCAACACAATTTCTGCTGCCAAACCAAGTGAAAGGCATCTTCGATAAGCACATCCCTCACTGAATTCTGTACTTTCAGACAAGAGCAGAGTACTTCCAATTCATCCCAAGAAAGCTCTTGAAATGTGGTAAGTTTGCCCTCTGATTTCAAAAGTGCAGAGCTATTTGCTGCAGAATATTGACGCAAATGAAAACTCATTTAGATTCGCCAAATTTTAGTTCTCCCTCACTCAGCAGCGGGGACTGTCCCTTCTCAAAAGCTCAGTTGTCTGGGAAGCAGGGGAAAGGCACAAGGGCAGCCGGATGGCAGCCCCACTGCAGCTCAGCTCTCCTGGCATAATTAGAAATTCTGAAGGCTGAGCTGGAAAAATTACATCTTAAGGACATTTATACCCAGGCACAGAGGTAGGAGAAGGAAACATTAAGATTCTCAGCACATGGGAATTCTTGTGTTCACGTGTCAGACAGGGATGGGCAGAAAGCAATTTACAGCAGCTGGTGAGGCTTTTTAATACCTTGGTGCATCACAGCACAGGACTGAGCCAACAAACCCCCCCATCCCCTGCACTCCCCATCACTCTGATTCTGCAGGGGAAAAGCCAGCTGGAAGAACCTGCAGAGGTTTTGCAAGAAGCAGCCTCTCTCCTTGCCCCAGTCTGAGAGTTTCAGGTCTGCAGGAAAGTGGCCAAAACTGCTCTACGTTAATCAAGAAGGAAAAGTGCATCTTCCCCTTCCCTCATAGGAACAGACATTGCCAGTGACCCTCCACTGGGGTCCAGGAGCAGCTCCTAAATTCCACTTCGTACAGAAGACCCTTCCTCACAGCACTTCTGGGTTTCCTCACTCATGATAACACCAGAGCTCTTGGAAGAAAGAAACTTGGAGCACGTGGGTTTGCTGCAGTGCTGCTCAATACCCACAGAGTCTGTCGTAAATTAAGGGAGGGAATAAGAAGCAGAAATTAGCCTGGAAAGAAGCTCCATCCCTGCAGCCGAGCACAGAGCCTGCTGCTGCACTGCACTGCCTCTGCCTGAGCAGCACCAAGGAGTTAAAACAAGTACACCCAGATATTTATTGGCTCTCTGCCCTTTGCAGTGGGGCACCAGGCACAGGATCCGTGACCTTCTCCAAAAATATATGCTGTCACTTGACCCAACCCTTCAAAAACATTTCTATACCAGCCCCTGGAAAACAGAACTGAAAAGTCAAGCAGCAACAAGCAAACCACAATTCAAGTCCCACTCCTTAAACATGTGGTGAAGCAGAGTCATCTGAGGCTCTGGTAGCAGTGCTGGCTGTAACCAGAGGATTTCAGATGGCATCTCCCTGTGCAAGCTCATCAGCACCAGGAATAAACCTCCTTACATTTTATAAAGCTCCTGCTTTCTCAAGACACTTTACTCTTATTAAAACAGAAGACTCCAGCAAGAGCAAATACCCCAGGCAGCCCAAAATGCTAAAACTCACTATGGCAGCCAGGAAAAGATCACTGCTCTCCAGATCAGAGACTGGCATTAAAGGAGGAAATCAGCTGAAATCTGGCCTTTCATCAGGCACAGCACAGCCGAGGTGTTGGAGGCACTGAATCTCTGCACTCGGCTGCTCGGTGCCTGGCTGGTGTTACATTCACACTGCCTGGGGATCTGTCAGGGGCTGCAGTAGGCACAGCACAGCAGTTTGGGGTGGCACTGGAGGTGCTGAGAATTCCTTTAAAGATTTAACGTGTGCTGGGGGCACCTTCCCAGGTGTGCAAAGCAAGAACTGCTGGAGGAGCAGAGGATGTAAGAGGAGAAACAGCACTGAGAGCATCCTCCCTCCCCAGCCTTCGCACTCTGGTGTTATTTTGTCTTTTGGAACTCTTCCTCCCACTGCTCAGCACTGAAGGCTTCTTTGCATTAATTTCCCTACGACAGCAGTTACACATCCCCTGATGACCAGGACAGGGACACTTCAGTACAGGGGCTTCTATCTGAGACTCACAGTTCTTTGATTTGTCTCATTTTTACCCTCTGTAACCATTCTTATTTTCCCTCTGTTGGACAGACTCACGCCAGGTTTGCAGGGGACAGGACACGAGGAGAACCCTTTCAAGAGGGTCTCTGCCCAGCTCTGGAGAGCAGAACTCCAGGGAATGTGGCAGCTTCCCCCCTCGTACCACCTTCAGGGAGTCTGTTCTGCTCAATTTCACAGCAGTTGTGTGTTTTTCCTTAAGGCAGAGACTGATATTTGTTTATGCTGAGAACCCTTCCACAGCATCCAAAGGCAGGAACACCCTGGCACAGCCATTGCCCCTTGGTGATTTACACCGAGCCTGCTGGAAACTCAGTTACTTTTACTTTGTTCCTATTCTGCCAATTAGAGAGTTCTTCATAAATGCCACAAACATTAGCACTTTGCATAAAAGTAAAGCATAAGTACTTTACAGACGAATTTGAGTCTCCCCTTGCTCGTTAAGATGATGATGTAAGGAACAGAAGCAGCACGGTGTTTGTGTGCTGCATAAAGTCTGCATTAAATCACACCAAATTCAGGGTTTTGTCCTTACATCTGACTCCCCTTGTGCCTCCATGACTTGGGGCCAGAGACATCTCTGAAGGAAGATATGAAAGTTTCACTGAATTTCAAGCTGGGGGCTGAGGGTGCCAAGGGCTTGTCTCTACCATCAGCTGGCACTGTGTGACCTTGAGAGATCACACTTCAGTCCCAGCTCCCCCGTGCCGAGGATAACTCTCACCTTTCCTACAGATCCGAGTGACTTCTCTTGGTCCTTGTGCAAGCACACGACAAAAGCCCACCCCAATTACAGCTCTAATCAGTGTAAACACTCACTACTACTCTCAAACAGAGTCGCAGACATCAGTAATTGCCTCAGCCTCGGTGGGGATGAGAACACCCTTCCTGGTGTCAAGAGACATCACCGAAATAGGGAAGTCAAATATTTAGTCATTTCAGATGCTGCTAATGTCATCCAGCACCAGCTCCAGGCTGCAGCGAGGCCCTGGCCTGGGATGTGCTGTAGGCACTGAGCAGCCTCCCCCCTCGCCCCCAGACACGGAATATCAGACCCGGGTCTGCAGGGATTCCAGCACAGCTGACTTCACTGCTATTGCAACAGAATTGATAATTGCACAAACTGCATTTTTCCCCCTTGCCCCATACAGTTCCCAAGGCTCTGGAAATGCTAAGAAGCTGTATTTCAATTAATAGATATTTTTATACTAGGAAAACGCAAGTTGGTAGCAGATATTTATGTCAAAGTGATTTTTTTTTTTTTTTACTTTATAGTTGAAAAAACCAACCAGTCCTTGCGCCATTAATAAATCAGACTGCACATGCCTGCAGAAAATGCAAGTTAAACTTCTGCAGTGAGAGGCTGTGCTGACACATCCCCATGCAAATTCAACTTTTGACGGCTGTAGAAAGGCAGCAGCGCCCGGAGGTCACGAGCCCGCTTTTCTCAGATTCATCCAACACTTTGTGAGCTCGGCTCGGCACAGGTACAAGGACACGCTGTGTCGGGAGGAGGCTGCTGGAGCTGAGCTCCGACCCTGCACATTTCAAGACACAACAGTTTTGGGTGGTGGGGTTTTTTTTTAACCTATTGCTTGGAAATGCGGGGTAAAAGCATCCTTCGGGGCTGCGAACCGCTGAGCAGGGGAATCCCTCGCTGGCCGAGGATGCTGCTCTGCAGATCCCTTGGAGGAGAAGAGCTCGGGCACCTCCGCACTCTTAAAGCGGCAGCGCCGCATTCCCCCCGCGCCCTCCGCCAGCCCCGCTCCGGCCGGGGCACGGCACGGCGGGGACACGGCGGGGACACGGCGGGGACACGGCGGGGACACGGCGGGGAAGGGCCGGGGGCTGCAGGGAGGCTAAGGGGGGCTCCCAAGGGCTGCAGCAGCAGCAGCAGCGCGTCCTGCTGCACTCCTGCAAAGCTCCGCAGCCAGCACAGGGCTCGGACTGCAGCACAACTGCACCAGCAGCCAGCCAGGAAAATCCCACCACCTGCCTGCGAATCGTCAGCCAGCACGAAAAAACACAGGTCCTCACTAGTCCTTGGGCTGGGTTTGGTTCTGAGGGTGGTTTTTGAAAAATTATTGTATTATTTTATTTGGTTCTGTCGGCTTGTTTTAAAAAAGCAGAATGGGGGAAAAAAAAGCCTTCACTGATTCAGCCTCCCTCATCTTGGTCCCAAGGAGAATTTAAAAGGCAGGAAAGAAACGAAGCGAATGAAGTTTAATTAGCAAGCACACAGCAGAAGTTGCACTTTTTAATCTTTTAGCAATCGTAGAAGACAGCCCTGCAGGAGGGACTGCAGCCTCTTTAAAATGCCTCCCTTCCTGAAAGAGCATGCAAAGGAAAGAGCTTCCATTAAAGCAGGTTAGGAAACCTTCCCTCCCTCCCGAGTTGTCTCTTCTTACCCCGAATCCGCTCCGAGGAGCTCTGCTTTCCCAGGGATGCGGCGTTGTCTGGAGCAGCAAAAGTTGCAGACGCTTCTCCGGGAGGGAGGCAGGACCTGGCAGAAGCGGTGTCAGACGGGTCCTCGCACTGAAGTGATGCCGGGAGAGCCCGGAGCTGCTCAGACAGGCGAGGAAAAAAAAACGGGGGAGGGGGAGTTAAAAAGTCTTAAATCCCTGACACTGCAAGAACCCTGATCCTATCGGATTGGGTCTAAAAAGCCGGCACCGGCTCCTTGTGCAGCCGGATTTCCCAGCGAGGTGGGGACTCAGGCGTTTGATCGCTGCCGGCTTTTCTCACCTGGAGACGTTGCTCTTCCAAGAGCAAAAACGAAGAGCAAACCAGACATCTGCAGAGGCATCTCAAGCGCACTCTGCTCCCACCTGAGCTGGTCTCAATTTGGGGAACAGGCTGCAACTTATCCAGGAGTCAGCAGTGTCTTCTCCGGTGGGAGACGCAGGGAATGCGCCCTCGGATTGTGACAGTGAGGACAGGGGGTGACAGAAAGAGCAGGGGGAAATCTCATCCTCCACGGCACTGCTAAGAGGTCTTAACCACATCAAGAATTCAGACAGAAGCTGCAAGTATAAATAATACATTTGAAAAAAATAAAATAAACACCCCAAACAAAAAGCTCGTGCATCCCCCTAGCACTTGACAGGTCCATTTTTTTTCCTGATACACAGAACAGTGCAATGCCTCATCCAAAGACCTGTCACTAACTTCAGCTAAACTACGTTGTTTTAAACCAGCTCAGGCCTAGAAATGCTTTTTGCCCCGTGTAATTTAATTCCTGCCCCTTGTTGGTTTGACAAAATGCACACTTCATCCCCAGCTATTCCATTGATTCAGGCCCTGGAAGGCTACAGCCAATGATGCTGTGCAGAACCTGCATTTCGTGGGGATTCAGCACGAATGTTGTCTCTTCCATGGCAGAGACAACAGGCACCAGCCCATTTTCCTTCTGTTCCACGGAAGTGAAGCGTCCAGAGGAACAAGTGTCCAGAGAACACACTTGACTTTACATCCTGGAATTACCAACCACAGGGATTCCCGTTTTTCTTGTTCTGGTCTTCAGTGAGACTGAGGCAGGGGAAACCACCATAAGCTCAAGGTTATTGAAGGACATTTCCAGGGGCACAGAGCATTTAAAATGCTTGGGTGAGAGTTCTGCAGTGCGCTGGCTCTGGAACCAAGAGCTGCAAAGGGATAATTTTGAAACATCTTAATTTTTCATCTACACACTCCAGCGCATCACAGCAAAACACCAAGTGTACCTCAGGGTCAATCTCAATTTATTACTGCCTTTTGCTACCCCCCTTGAAAGCTTTCAGATCAAGTTTTCAGATCTGCAGATTATCTGCATCCGAGAGAGTCCTGGCGCTGCCCTGGAGCCTTTTCCTCCCCTTTCACCGTCACTGCTTTTCCATTTGGAGATTAGTTTTTTGACTGGACCACTTACACCCACCAGCTGTACAACCCAAGGCACAGGGTGCCCGTTCTTTGCCTGGGGAGATGGAGATTCAGGTCTGCACCCAGCACTCCACTCATCACCACCCCCTCTGCAGAGCTCAGGATCAGTTTTTACTTCATACCTGTTGCTTAAGGTAACAGTGCTCAATAATCCTGGTTTTACACCACCCCACAAGGGCACAGAGAGACAAACCTGGGTACTCAGCGTTGTATTTACAGTTCTTTGTGCCTTGCTACCAGCATTGCATTGCACTGCTGCAGCTCCTGCATGGCAGGGTGAGCATTCACAGCAGGATGTTCCCAGCCCACCCCTCCGTGGCACCTGGAAGTGCTGAAACCAGCAGCGAGAGGAGAATCCCCTGAGCGGCAAAAAAATTTCACTGAAATTTTACCTGTCTTTGCCCAGGCTTAGGAAACACTGATTTACTGAGACATTTCACAGTGTTTCAAGGGTGCTGAGCCCACAAACCAGGAGCACAGAGTTAATCTGCAGCAGACAGGGTGAGGAAAAGCACCAGTGGAGAGGCTGGGGCTGCGTGCTGGGTGCCAGGGATGCAGCGCACAACACGCACCATCCCAAACTCTGCACCAATTCCCTGCTGCACCACAGTCCATTTATAGCAACATGCTCATGCATTTTGGTGCATTTCACTCTGCTATAGGAGAGCGAGGATGTTACAATGAAGGATTTTGGTTTTAAGCTTTATCAGCGAGGCTAATCTTAATAGGACATAGAGATAAGAGCAGAGCGACGTCTTCTCAACTTTGCCTTCCCATTCAGCTGTCAGATGCTCAGAGAAAACCTCTGACTTCGCACAGCTGCATTTGTGCTCAGAGTGCAGCAGCCTGGGCTGATCAGCTCTGGCAGGCAGTGCAGCCCTGCTCTGCTGCAGCGTTACACTGCCAGACACTGCCCAGACCTCTGCTTGTGTCAGAGCATAGAGGGGCTCGGCAGATATGGGGGTTATTTTTATTACAGTTTCCAAAACTTCTCACAGGGAAGAAACAACCCTGCTGCAATAGTTAAACCTGTATCACTCAATCAGAGTTCAAGATAAAGGTGGACATTGGCTTTCAGGGCTGCACTGTCCACTCTGAGCGATAAAAACCTTGGGCTGAAGATGTGAAAGTCAAATCAAGAGCTAAGACGCACTCAGACTAGGAAGCCTCCACATATTTGAACGTTTCTTCTCACAAGTGTGCCATTTTAAACCACTCATATTTTGCTGTTATTGTTCAGTTTTGTTTGTTTTCCAATCTAAGACAATACATCCAGTACTAATTGGTCAGGAAACTGATAACCAGGACAACATTATGAAGTTCAAAGGCTCAGTGTGTCAACCTTCATCAATCAATATTTATCTAAGATGCAGTAACTATTAAAGGCCAATCAAGTACATTTGGGGAAGCTTCAATTACCTCAATGATGACAGCACTTCCTACACGCCTGTCTTGTGTCCACCCCTTACATCACAAGAAAAGTAACTTCTGTCCAAAGCTGTCAGAGCCAGCCAGGCAGCAGCACGAGGTACCCACCCTGCACTTCTTTCTGAAGTGGATGAACATTTTATGGTACAGACCCAAAGCTGCTGAAGCTCTGAATCAGTCTGGACCACACTGAGGGCGGTTCACACCAGAGAACCAACAAGGATGGTTTTTCTTTACACCGTGGGCAGAGGGGAGGCAGCCCCCTCACCCGTGAGCTACCTTTGCTTCTTTGAGCAGACAGATTTTAGCCCATCTCTGCGTATTTATGTCTGCAACAACGGCAATCAGTCATTGCTTTATGATTGTTTTTTCTCACCTTGGACAGGTACAGGTCACTCTTTTGGTTAATGCACCAGGAGTCCTCAGGACACACAGCAAAGCTGCCTGAAGTGCTCTGCCCCCATGCACGGGAGGATTTTTTTGTTTCCCTATTTTACAATGAAGGAACAGCATGTTTAGCCTGTAACTTCCATTCTCACCCTCCTGTAGTCCAAGCAGTCTTGCTTGGACAAGTCTTGCTTGGAGGAGACAGAAGGCAGCTTGTCCCAGTGCAGGGAAGATGCCAGCACTCAATCTTTAATCTGCTGATCAAGCCCATGAGAGCATCACTTCCTTAGAACCAAAGGCAGAACGCAGGCACAGCTCACTCGATTGATCAGCTGTGTTTGATTCAAGCAGAGTACTTGGTGAAGATGAGCTCTCCTCCTCCCCACCCCCACCTCCCTTGCCCCTGTCGCTGCTTTTATGGAGTGTTCAGTGTCAGCTGCATCCCCCGGTGCACCAGGGCTCCCCTAGTCCCGGTGACAGGGCCTTACAGCGGGCACTAAGTCGGGCTTTAGTGCCAGGACTGGCTGGGGAAGCAGCAGAGAGGGGATGGAAGGAGGCAGCGAGGCCATCTCCTGCAGCCTCACAGCAAGGCAGCTGTGTTCACTCCCCACTCCAGCTGCACACCCGAGAGCTGCTCCCTGGACGTGGCTTCTGTCGTTTAAAAGCCACAGGCTGGAGAGGAAGGCCAACAAACAATAGAAACAAAAGCTCTTAAGAGGCAGCATTACACTAATACTCCCTCACCTTGGAGTGTCTCAGCTGTACTTTGATGCTAAGCTCTTTAAGAGCTGAGCTGTCCATGCAGAACACCAGAGCAGAAGGGTCTTGGGAACACTGCTCCTGTGTGGATCAGCTTTCCAGCCTCTGGACGTAGTTTGGATGCACAGAAGGGGCATTGGTTAACCCCAAACAGGCTGAGGTATTTAAATCTGAACTTCTTAAACTGGATTGGAGATTTCTCTGTCGGGCTGAGCACACCTAACCTCAAACCAGCTCCACGCTCCAGAAAGCAGGTAAAGTGTTCACTTACCCCAGCAGCCATAACAAAGCCCCTCTTCCTTATTCTCCCCCACACCAGTTTAGGAGCTGCTGTTATCATTTCTGCAGTCTGGTTTTCGAGAAGTCACAAGGCAGTAATTTTATTTTCTAAGAACCCCAGCTGCTGTACAGCTGTTCTTTATTGCTTCACAGCAGAAGTTAACAGCCTTACCCAAAGCCATGCGAACTTGATAGCCCAGAACTTGAGAGCTTTCCTGGAAGCTCGTCCCCCAGCACAGCCACTGACCCAGCTCCACCAGCTCTGCAGCAGCAGCACCAAACAGGGCTCACAGAACAGCACACGAGAACCAGGGAACTAAAATCCCCATCCCCAGAAATTCCTCTGACATTTACAGCCACAGTTCATTGGCAGTGAATGCCTTTGCAGAGGCTGATAAATTTGGCAGGTATCAGGCAAGTTTCCTCTAAGGTTTCCTCACCAAAGTCTTGCTCTCCTGAAGCACACTTTGCCTCTCCAGAGCTGTGCAAGCCCCAGCTCAGTGTCACCTCTCCACACCTCGAGTCGGGTCTGCAGCTGCAACACCAAAGGGCAACAAAGCCCCACTGCAGCAAACTCACTTCTTACATTGTTTTCCCCACTCCTAAAGAAGGAACCCCTGGCTGTGGAACAGATTTCCACTGCAAGGCCAAAGCACAGCCACTGCCCAGGGTTCATAGAGGCTCTGAATTGATAAGCTGCTCTCTGCAGCCTAATGCTTCCTCCTCTGAAATACCATCTTCAAACACCACCCAGAACAGCTTTTCTCCTCCAGAGCTTTTATTTGCTTGTAGAACATCTGTCTCCCTACTGCCCCTTTCCTTGCTAGCTGCCTTTTATTCCTTTATTGGCATCACATGTCTCATCTGCCACACTGGACCTTTTTCCCTTAAAGGCACATGCAGCTGAGGAAGTCTGAAAAGGCTCTGACAAAAGCACATTCTGATCCAAACCATCATCCTCACAAAATCTTACTTGCCCCAAATTATGAGATGTTAGAGCTCCTTAATGAAACAGCTGAGATATTTTTAACATGGTCAAAAAACCTATTTTATCTTCTGACCTTCAGCTCGGAAATAGCTGCACTATTTTTTTTTCAGTTTTCAAAAAAATGACTGCATAAAGCAAAGCACCCCTACAATTTCAGCCTCAGTATTTAAAGTTTGGCTTCACATAACAAGCTGAAAACATGGTCTCTCAACAGAAGACGTTAAACAACTGCTGCTACTCCCAACTTCCAGCTCTGTCTATAATAATAACAAGCTTAAGTGACCAGGGCCTCAGCTGTTCATCTCATTCCATGTGCCAGAAATATGCAGCGGGGAGATTTGTTCTTCAATGGTTTCTGCTAGAGCAGGTGGCAGACCCCCTTTTCCTTCCAGAACAGAGCACAGATTACAGGAGGGGACCCCCAGGAACCTCCTCTCCCTGCCTGCTGTGCCCAAACAGGCCCAGAGAGCTTCTGAGAGCTGAGCTTTGGCATCAGGGCACTCACGGGTTAAACACAGAGCTGTGGGGTACAGCACTGCTCCCCCTGAGCTGCTTGCTGAGTGCTGTGCAGTCACCTCATGTCACCTGGAGCAGGGAAGGGACACCTCCAGCCCTGGGCTACCTGCCCAGCTGGCCCTTTCAGGTGGGTTACTGACCCCCTGACCCGGTTTGCTTTGTTCAGTGGCATCCTTCGGGCCGTGCTGCGATGGATCCAGCAGGGCTGGAATCCCAAAGCGTGCCCGTGGTGGGGGTGAGCAGGGCTCACTGCAGTCCCCCTGCTCCAGGACACAAGCCCCGGGCTCACACGGGGTCACTCCAGCCTCTGCAGAGCCTCACAGGGACTCCCACCTGTGCTGGGGGAATGACTGCCACGGCAGGTCTGGGGAGGTTACAGAATCGAGAGGTTATACTGGGAATAAAACCCAGAGCTATGTCATAGGAGCACAGAATGGTCTGGGTTGGAAAGGACCTTAAAGCTCCAACCTCCACCGTGGGCAGGGACCTTCCTCTAGACCAGATTGCTCAAAATTATATATATATATATCTCAAACATAATGCAAGGCTTGTCGTAGGTATAATTCCATCTCAGGTACCAGCCCGAGCCACCCCAGCTCTGTGCCCGGTTCTGCCAAGGTGGCTCCGTTTCCCCACCTGTAAAGCAGTGCTGGTAAAGTGCATCCACTTGTATCAAATGACTGGAGACCTCGGAGCGGAACAGACAGCAGGAACGGTGTGTGCTGCCGTGGAATGCAATGCCATCCGTTCTGAACGCATTCTGCAGTCCGAGGCTGCTTTTGCAGCTCCTTGCTGCTGCCACACACGTGCAAAGACACTTCCCCTGCTCCTCTCCTGTCTGATCACTCCCCCTGCCTTCACAGAACCTGATGTGCCTAAAAGCATTGTCAGGCTGATCTGAAACGCACCCCAGGAGGTTCACAAGGTAATTCCTTCTTTTAGAAAACACAGGAGCGGAGCTGTGGGCACGCGTGTGCTTAGGAGGGGGATGCCAGAGTCATTCCAGGACACAAAGCAATGCGAGGGCTGTAGACAAATATACCTACACGTATCGGTGTAAAATTAGAACAGCCACTCAGCTGGGGACAGCAGATACTTTTTCTTTTAGAATGAATCCTAGAATCATGAAATGGTTTGGGTTGGAGGGGTGCTTAAAGCTCATCTTGCTCCAGCCCCCTTCCCCTCGGCCGGGTCGCTGATGCCGCATCCCATTTGGCCTTGAAGGTGACCAAAGGCCGGGTTTCGGTCACGGTTTTGGTGTCACGGTGCATTCCGAACATTTCCAGCCCAAATACCCGAATGGAGAACGCCCCACACCCCATCCAGGGACACGCCTGATGCAGCCCCCAGGCGTCAAAAGGGTGCGAGCCGTGTCCAGGCGCATTCCTGGCGCCGGTGCCCAGCGGTGCCCAGCGGGTCCGTGTCCCCCTGGGGGGTGGGCTGTGTCCCGTGTCCCTGTGTCC
>VZRV01010922.1:425216-435713 GCA_013398115.1 Falcunculus frontatus | reverse complement strand
AAGGAAAGGAAAGGAAAGAAGAGAGGAGAAGAGAAAGAGAAGAGGAAGGGGAGAGAACAAAAGAGGAAGGGGAGAGAGAAGAGAAGAGAAGAGAAGAGAAGAGAAGAGAAGAGAAGAGAAGAGAAGAGAAGAGAAGAGAAGAGAAGAGAAGAGAAGAGAAGAGAAAAGAGAAGAGAAGAGAAGAGAAAAGAGAAGAGAAGAGAAGAGAAGAGAAGAGAAAGAAAAGAGAAGAGAAGAGAAAGAAAAGAGAAGAGAAGAGAAGAGAAGAGAAGAGAAGAGAAGAGAAGAGAAGAGAAGAGAAGAGAAGAGAAAAGAGAAGAGAAGAGAAGAGAGAAAAGAGAAGGAAAAATAAAATAAAAAAATAAAGAAAAGGGAGGAAAAGAAAAGAAAATAGAAGAAAGAGAAGAAAAAAGAAAAGAAAACAGAAAAGAAAAAAAAAGGAAAACAAAAGGTAAGAAAGAAAAGAAAAGAGAAAAAAGATGAAGGGGAAAAAAGAAAATAAAAGAGCCTTTAATTCTGTATCAGCTTGCAAAGACCATTTCTCTTCTCACTGGGGATCAACGGAAGTGACAGGGAGTAAAGAAACCCAACTTCCTTGGCTTCATCTCCTTTCTGAGAACTTTTGAGAGTGACCCTGCAAGATATTAGATGGTCTTTTCCCAGCAGACTGAAGTCACAGCTGAATGACAATTCCTTCCATCTGACTTTTGGCAGCTAAATGAGCTACCTAAATTATCAACATATTTGCCCTCTGGCTTCTGCTATAGTTGGTGGAAAGAAATAATCATCCATAGATATCAGATTCCTATGCTACACTTGTAACTCCTAAAGCAAAAAATGATACTCATTTTGTTTATAATTTTAACCTTAGTTAATAGTATAATTAACAGAATGGGAATCAATATAGAACTTGAAAATGGATTCCTAATGCTTAACTGTTCTGTAAGGTGTTTAATCACATTTGTGCAAAATGACTAATGAGTTAGCTCAGTTGAAACAGCAGCAACAAAGTGGCATGAACACTAGAACACTTGGTGAATTCAGCGAAAGATTCAAACTAAATTTTGGTATACTACAGCAGTTTCTGAAAGCTATGAATACTTTAAATCTTTATCATTGTTTTACTCAGTGCTGTCCCAAAGACTGGTGTATTTTTTTTCTATCTATTCTTCTGCTCAGAAATGTTTGGCCACCAACTTTCTAGAGTGTTCATCTTTTGTCCAAAATTTGCAGACATATAAAAATGCTTGAAGTGACTACAGAGCTCCAGAATGCATCTAACTTCTGCTTTCTTAATAGCCATGGGCTGAACTTGGTAGCTTTATCTACAGACTTCAAGGGATACTTGCTTAGAATCTTTGGTTAAAACAGTTTGCCAGGTGTAGAGTCAGGAAAACCAAATGAGAAAATTGCAGATTCAAGATATCCCTTTGACGAAAAGCTACATAAAACAAATGGAGGTTCACTCTTCTAAATTTCATCTGTGTTATTTTTATGATTTAATCAGATGGCAAATAAGTATCAGTCAGTCTCTTCCTCACTCTCCTATCTGCTCCCTAGTGAGAAGGAGAATCAGAAGAAGAGTAAAACTCATGGGTTCAGATAAGAACAGTTTAATAATTGAAACAAAGCAAAATACAGTGATGATGATAATAATATTTACAATTATAATAGTAGTAAACATAGAAAAAGAGGAATAAAACTGAAGAAAGACAAGTGATACCTGATAAAATTGGTCACTGTCTGTCCACTAACTGTCCCTGCTCAGAGATCAACCCTTTCCAGACACCTTTCTCCAGTTTGTATACAGAGCATGTTGTTCTATGGTATGGGATATCCCTTTGGACAATACAGGTCAGATTTCCTTTTCCAAAGAATTTTCATTAAAATTTTATGACATCTTCATTTGAAGAAACTCAATTTAGTTTTTGGGCTTTTTTTCTGCTAGGGAAAAAAAAACTGTTCAAAACCTGTTTTTGTTTTGTTTCCCTCCAAATTTAGATTTTAAGCTCAGTCTTGAGCCATAATATAGAAACCTGACTTTCTGATGTGCTGGTATTATCAACTAGAGTAAAGCATTCACTAATGACAAAATAACAAAGAAAGATCGTGGGTTTAAGAAGTGTAATTTTTGATTGTTCTGCTCTGCTTTTCACTGGGGCAGCCTCACCTCAAGTCCTGGGGGCAGTTCTGGGTGACATAATATAAGAAGGATATAAAACCACTAGAGAGTGTCCAAAGGAGGGACATGAGGATGGAGAATGGTCTAGAGGGGAAGCTGTGCAAGGGCAGGTCAGTCTGGTGAAGAGGAGACTGAGAGGAGACCTCATTGCAGTTACAGCTTTCTTGTGAGGGGAAGAGGAGGGCCGGGCACTGATCTCTGTGGTGACCAGTGACAGGGCCTGAGGGAACCTGTGTCAGGGGAGATTAAGGCTGGATGTCAGGAAAAGGTTCTTCACCCGGAGGGTGAAGGGTTACAGCATCAAGCCTGGGAGAGTTCAAGAAATGTTTGGACAATGCTCTCAGGGGCATGGTGTAACTCTTGTGGTGTCCTGTGCAGGCCCAGGAGCTGGACTCAATGACCCTAGTGCATCCCTTTCACTTCAGCTTATTCTGTGATTCTGTGATTCTGTTTATTGTCTGGAGCACCAGATTTTGCAGAATGAGTTTGAGCTGCTCAGTTGAATTTGTGTGCATGAATGCTATGGGATACCACAAGGAGTTAATTTTTTTATTTTTACTGAGTGATTCTTATTACATCTGATCCAAAATTGGAACTTTTGGAATGATTCAGTGCACTGGAGGATTGAATATAAATGTGGCTAATGAAAAGATCTGCTAGCCACAGCAATTCCAAACTTTGGCTGAAATCAAGGGATACTTTATCTGTTGATTCTTCATAGGATTTTTGAGTATTTCAGTGTAAAAGAAAGAAAAAGAAAACAGTTATTGAAACCAGATGGGTGCAGCAGGCAGAGCTGAATTATGAATTTATGAGGGAATGAAAAACAAGGTAAACTACAATGATTAAATTGCCACTGTCCTGTTCCCAAGACACTGAGAGGCTTTTTAATTTTCCCTGATACATAAAGCGGACAAGGTGTGGGAAGAAACAAAACAAAAGGAGCTCTACTCCGAATAAAGCCACTGCTAGGAGGAAAATGAGAATGCCGAGTAATTGGTGGGTATAGATGGTACCTGCCAACTAGCCGAGCTGTTTGATAGCACTCTTCTGTGGACCCAAGGGGGGCATTGGTAACACAAGGAAGAAGGGTTAGCAATACTTTCTAGGTCTTTTATGAGGCTTACTATCGATCACGAACTGTTGCTGTCCAGGAAAAAGGTAAAAGAATATCTAGATAAATAGGAATTGACAAAGCTAGGCAACTTAGAGAGAGAAATCTCTGGAGTCGTCTGTAACCGAAGAAGAGGTATTGAAAGTGATACAATCAATGTAGCCCAGGAAGACTCTAGGGAAAAACGAGCTTACCCATCAAGTAACCATACTTGGAGGCATGTGGCTGGTATGTTTGTTTGCATGATGGGCTCATTGAGGCTTCTATACCTTTTACATTTCATGCTGCAGTTTCGGGATTTATTTGGGATCTAATGACGACCATCTTAAAAACTCGCACAGTTCCACAGACCCTTTCAGTTTTAAGTAATTCAGCAGTATTTCCAGCATAAGGAGAATGTTCCAAAGTTTTTTGGGACAGGTGCAAAACAGAGGAAAGTAAAAATATGTTTATGCTGTGCCATTCATTTCTTTGCTTCTCCAGAGAAACAGAGAGTGAGTATAGCTGCCTTCAGAAGAATCTCTTAAAAATGAAGTTAATCAAAATGTGTACCTTAAAAACAATGAAAGTAAAGGAAGACAAAATGTAAACAGAATCTGGATTGAAAAGAGCTGTTAAATTCAGACCTCAGAGAACTAGAATAAGGAAAAAATCCCTGCATTTTCCACTAGTCTTGAGTTTTATAGTTTATCCATAAATGAGGCTGATCTCCCTGGCATACTCTGTGGTCATTGGTGAGAGACTTGTTTGTTTAGAGACCAGTTTGCAGACAGACTTTAATCTAGATCCTTTCTGGATCTCTGATCTCTTTAAATTGACAAATTTTCATTTGTTAGAAAAATGGTTAGATCACGAGGAACCTAACTGCAACTTAGCTGCAAAACCCGAGAGATTCTAGCTATGAGGTACTGTGCTTGAGCCACAGTGTGAGACACAATTTAGAAGGAGAAAGAAACCATTCCTCCTCTTCATATGTGCATAGGCCATACAGAGGAGTAGGCATCTGTTACTGGTTAGGCTGAAAAAGCAGACTTCTGTGCGTTTTTTGAGCTTGTGAGGATAGATTTAGAGATCTCATGTGCAATATGAAACTAGATTTCACAGTATTTTGGTAGCTGTCACAATACATGCTCAGCTTTGCCCTGAGTTGTAAAGATAGTCCTTTTATATACAGCAGCTGTGGTTTTCAATAGCAAATCCAGGTAGCATTCAATCTTGAGCATGAACTGAATTTAGTATGGTGTTGTTTCTAGCAGAGTATATAACCAAGCTGAGTTTGAACTGTCAAGAACTTCAGAAAGATGTGTACAGGCGTCTTCTGGCCATATTTAAAAACAGACCAGAAGAGTCCCTACTCCTCCTAAAAATCCTGCTATCCTGTAACTGTGGTATAAATGGCTAACTGAAATGATACTCATTATTTCGGGCGAAATGCCCACAGGAAAAGATCTTCACTGTTGTCTGTTGGCCAAGGAGAAGAATGTGGTAAAATGTCAGTTCCTTCAGTAGTCTAAGTTACAGCAAAATTTTGATGTGGGGAGAAGGGGACAAGGGAGCAGGAAGGACAAGGGAATGTCTGCAAATCTTGTGGAGTAATTGGACAACAAAGGAAAACACACAGTGGACAGAAAGGTTGGATTCACCTCCCGTTAAGCAGTGGCTTGTGGCTCCACAGACATGGAGATGTTCATCTCCCTCCATCTCCATCTCTCTCTCCCAGTTACAGAGGGATGTTAGGATGTCCGTTTCACTACCTTATATACTAAATTCTACACTTAAAATCAGCTGAGAAGAATCCAAACCTTTATTCATACAAACTTTGGTCTATCAAAAAGATCTCTCTTAAGCTCCATTCACCCTGACCCTGCTCCCAGACTCTCTGGGTTTCACATACATTAGTGAGTGCTTCTATGAAGGAATTACTGTCAACAAAAGGACCAACAGGCAAGTTGAATATTCAGTATTCAGTGGTTTTGATGTGTTTTGTTTGGAGTTTTTTTACTTTTGTTTATTTGTTTGTCTGGTTGTTTTGAGTTTTTCTTGTCAGTTTTGGGGGTTTTCCCTTCTCTGGGCTGGGAGCAGGCAATATTATTTCAAATTTTTTTCTTCAGCATTGCCATGAGAGTCAAGACTTCTAGCACTTGCAGTAAGGAGTATGCACATATGTCTCAGGGTCCAGCTGTAATTGTCTGTATCCGTGTAAGGATTCACCCGTGCCAGTCCAAAGGCAAAGATCAGGGTGCTGGGAATAGAACAATTTCAGCAGGATACACAGATCTGCATATAACTTTATGCTGAAAGGTACGAAATTACAGCTTCATTGGAAGAACCGCAGCGCTGAGAGTGGCCCTTAGGGCATAAAACCCTGCTGTATCACATGGTAGAGCCTCAGCATGTGAATATAAGGACCATAATATTGAAGGTTTTACATATTTAATTTCCTGGCAGAGACCAAGCTGTAGTGATTTAAGCACTTGTTTGCCTTATCCAGGGCCATTTGCCTATGCTGCTTTTAGCACCAATGATGATATACTAAAACCTTTTGTTTGTGGGGCTACAAAATAAGAACTTATCTCCTAATAGCAGCAGTTTAGCAATGTTTATGTCAGCGCTGCACTACATGAGGACTGGCATGTCTCTGCTGATTTAAATTCTCCTGAATACAAGCCTTCCAGAGCTGTAAATAGAGAGAGGTTAAGGCCAGATCTTCCAGCTCAGATGAAGTTGCTTTATCATTTATTATTGTTCAGTTACAATCAAATTATTGATGTTCTCAACATTGCTGGGGCTACTGAATGATGCAAGCCACATGAGTGAGATAGTGGGAAACAAAGAAGAGAAAAATAATAATAATGTAGAGAAGAATAGAGTTCTTAGCACTTGCATATACAATCATATGGGAAATAAAGCCCAGAATGGTGCAGCAAAACTATGCTGCTTTTTTTTTTCTCTTTCCCCTTGTTCATGCATGATTTGAAAACCTTTTGCATAGAAGAAGAAAAAGAAATAAAGTTAAACATTCTCGGGGATGTTAAGATGTCAGAGTACAGCTTTTTTCCCTTAAGCATATGAAATATTAAGAATGCTCAGCAAAAGCCAATAGGGAAGCTGCTTAGGTAAGAAGATGAAAAATTAATTTTAGTGCACAGAGGACTGAGTAATACACTTATTTCACAACCTCAATCAATTTTAATATTTTTGTATTTAAAATTTGTGTCTCTCCGATAATATTTTAAAAGTTGCTTGTGTTTTTTTATTAGTATTTCAAGTTGTTCTGTTTCTCTTTCTGCTTCTTTTGCTCTCATTCTTTCTTTCCAGTATGCATAAGAGAATGCCTTAGATGAATTTTCTTCTTGGCAGCTATCAGTATAGTCCTCTCTTTCGTGATGTGGAATTTCTTCTCTACTACTCTCACGTTTTAGAATAGAGGACTTTGGCAAATAAAAAGAGGCCAAATTCAGTGCATAGAAAACACTTGTCTTCAACAGCAGCCCAGCTAAGTTGTAGCAGAAGATTGCAAAGGCACAGTCAAAGTACTTCTCAGTTAATTACTTTGGAAAAGTAACCCACAGGAGCCAAGGTTTCAGTGCAGACTGTAAAAATGCAGCCAGGATCTCAAGTGAAGATAAATGTGTTCAGGCCAAGTATCTCCATGGCTTTGTGACTGTATTATCATTACTGCCCGGATTATGTAATTTAAACCTATCTCCTGTATATCAGCATGTGAGAGTTGTCCCTTTTAGGATACAATATACACATATTTGGAGAGGAAATTCTTCCAACTAAAATAAAAACAAAACCAAAAATGATGGTGAAGGGAAAAATAAAAAAACCCAAACAAATTCTTGATTTAGACATTGAGAGTCATGTCCAGAAATATGCTTAGGACAAAGGAAAAACAACGTCAAAAGTAAATTTAAAACCTACAGGTTCCATGCTGATTTCCAGGTGGATCCCTAAGATCAAGTAATCTTTCTTTGCTTCTAACACTGCTCCTATGAGGTGCCTGGGAAAATGTACCTATTACAGTCATTAAATGCTCAGCTATCACAGAAAGAGGTTTTCTGCCTTGTACCTACATTTAGGCATTTATCTCCACCACCTTACACCTGACTCTTTTTGTAACAGAGCTGGTGATGGGCAAGTCATTTCTCCTTCATTTTCCCCATAATTTTATTTGAAAGCAGCGCAGATTTAAGTTGATGTGAAGGGAGAACTCTCTGAAACCGGGTTCCTCTTAGGCAAAGAAATACTCTATTTGTACCTAACAATCTCAGACATAATTGGATAATATATAAACAGAGCACTACACATTAGAAAAATGGCCATGTGTGCTGTAGACAAATATATCAGCCTTTACGGATTATGTTTTCCTCTTCATTTTACTGCATTTCCTCATTATCATACTGTCACAGAACTCGGAGAAAGAAAAGATTGGCCAAATGTTATCTGTGATGTTATGGCAGAAAGGGCTGGTTTTTTTTGTTGTGGGGTTTTTTTTTTTTTTTTTAATTATTTTATTTTATTTTATTTTGGGGGTATTGCTTTATTTTACTTTGTTTTGTTTTGGTTTACTTTGGTTTTTTTTAATTTTTTAAATTTTATTTTGTTTTATTTTATTTTTTAACCTTCATCCAAAACAGATCTGAAAATTAAAATTACATTCAATCAGACACTTGGGAAAGCAGAAATATTTCTGCTGACAAATGTAGCTTCTAAAAAACAGAGTTGTATGTCTGACTGAGAACATTTCCACAGGAAACCGCTCTTATATGTTTGAAAGCATAGAACAAATCAAAATACCTTGCGATATCAACACACAGTAACTCCCAGATATGATGTAGTCTGTCATTATTTCCTGTTCCTTCTTGACAAATGTTCATCAGAATGGGAAGAATCTGATATGAAAAACATCCGTGGTTTTGTTTAGTTAAGTGCTTAGTAGGCAATGATGTTTCTGGAATTTCTCATACTATTCTACCTAAGTAATGGTAACTAAAATGCAGACCAATTATTCCTGACTCTGTATGCAGGGTGCTGTACATTCACTCTGATTCAATCTGTTACTCCTTCTTTTGCATTCTTGCAAATTTTTGTCAAAAAAGTATTTTCTTTTTTACAATACATGAAAAACTTCTAGCATTTTCCTTCAGTTGTTTATTGTACTGGGGTTTTTTGGGCTTTTTTTTCTTTTTTTTTTTTTTCTTTTCACTTCTCTTGGCACTAAGGTGTCTGACCTTGTTCATGACATCCTAAGAACAATCTCCTTAACGAGGTAGCTGCTTATGAAACACATCTCTCTGGAGTGTTATTATCATATGAACACTGGTAAAAATGTGTCTCTGCTTCAGAGAACCTCGTTCTGACACATCCAAGATGGATATGTAAGGAATCAGGCTAGAGCTAAACTGTTCTGATGAAAAATATTTGTTTGCTTGTATGTTTTTCCTTTGAAAAATGAGCTTTCATTATATTCAAACTTGTATGTAGGGACTGTCCATTCTGATGATCTTTCTGATTTTAAAAAGCAGTAGTTTGGAACAGAATAAAATATTTCTTTCAAAAGCTCCGTTCCAATTTAACCCTTTCCCTTTGAATTGGAATATGAGTTAAATTAGAATGTGTGTGGCATTTCAATTTATGATATTAATTTGATGCAAAATGTATGTTTCACATCAGCTTTTCAAAATGAAACCTTTAATTTCAAATCACTGTTTTCATTCAATGTTTCATTTTAACCTGGCAAAACATCTTGCTTTAATTGAAAAAAAAAAAGACACAAATTAAGCTACTTCGAGCTTCTCTATCCATTTCTTCCTGAAATTCAGATTTTTATAATTTCAACTTATTTATTAAAAAAAAAAAATTGAGACTGAATTTACAAACACACATAAAACCTATCTTAATTAATACTATTTATTCTTAAATAAATTAATTGTTATAAAATTCTGAAAAGACATTTGGAATGTTCAAGAAAAACCTTAACTATATCACATTCTAAAGAAATTTCTAATTTCCCCTTAATGAACACTGAATAAATGGGACAGGTTTATAAACACAGTGGTATGGTTAATTAACTCTCAGATACCTAAATGACCTAAAAACACTGTGAAAAATTCTTTTAACTATTTATAAAATAAGAAAATTTAAAAATAAGTATAATTATTATTATCAAGTGAATTATTTGCATATTTTAGAAACCAGAAAAAAAATAGCTAGGAAAGAATTAGAAGAAAAAAGGGTCTAAATTTTAGTACTAGTATTATTTATGTACCTTTTGAAGTCTGAATGGCATTAGAATTGGTATTTTTAAAAATATCCTCCAATTCTATTTATAGTTTGGAATGGATTTTTTAGAAAAAAAAAAAGGTATTTTTCTTACTCTTTTTTCCTTTAAACATGAAGTTTCATTGTTATTTTTCAATTTGTGATTAACTTTTTGAAAAGAGCAATTTCATGTACGAGTTCCCCAACAGAATAAACATACTTTGAAAGTAAAAATTTAAAAGGAAGCCATGGTTATCACATATACTTGTCTGAGGATACATTTCTTGTTAGCCATACCAGTCTGATCATCTTCCACAAGCAGTGTCTCTAAAACAGCATTAACTTTGGGTCACAGTCCTATTTGAGAACTATGTAACAGGAAAAATCTTATGTCATATTATATAGGAAAATAAAAGCAAAATAACCTTTACTCGAGCTTAGCTTTTATTTCAACTGCTTTGCTTGCATTCTTCATAACAGTGACTAATACTGCCCTGCACACTTATTGTGGACAATATTTTGCACATAAACCATAGTAATTGATAACTAAATTTTACCCGGATAAAACCCAAGCCTATTAAAATATTTACAAATCTAAGCAGAAATGAATATGCATAATAGACTTCATCCTATTCTGACAGCCATTTTGAGAAGCTCTTTTCTTTTTGCACAATGAATTAAAGCAATTATGGTTCATTCTATTGTAAGCCCCAGAGGCTCCATTATGCTACAAGTCTGGAAGGATGCTTGAAAACACAGTGCTTGTTCTGAAAACTTCATGGTCTACATGGGGAAAAAAGGAAAGGAAAAAAGGAGAGAAAAAAGATGGGAGAAGAGAAGAGGAGAGAAGAGAAAGAGAAGAGAAGAGAAGAGAAGAGAAGAGAAGAGAAGAGAAGAGAAGAGAAGAGAAGAGAAGAGAAGAGAAGAGAAGAGA
>VZRV01010922.1:391618-425167 GCA_013398115.1 Falcunculus frontatus | reverse complement strand
AGAAGAGAAGAGAAAAGAAAAGAAAAGAGAAGGGAAAAGAAAGGAGAGGAGAAGAGAAGAAGAGAAGAGAAGAGAAGAGAAGAGAAGAGAAGAGAAGAGAAGAGAAGAGAAGAGAAGAGAAGAGAAGAGAAGAGAAGAGAAGAGAAGAAAAAAAGAAAAGGGAAAAGAAGAAAAAAAAAGAAAAGAAAAGGAAAAGAAAAGAAAAGAAAAAAGAAAAAAGAAAAGAAAAGAAAAGGAAAGAAAAGGAAAGAAAAGAAAAAAAAAGAAAAAGAAAAGAGAAAAGAAAAAAAGAAAAAAAAAGAAAAAAAGAAAAGAGAAAAGAAAAAAGACAAAAAGAGAAAGAAAAAAAGAAAAAAGAAGAAAAGAAAAAAGAAAAAAGAAAAGAAAAAAAAGAAAAGAGAAAAGAGAAAAGATCCCCCACAAAAACTAACAAACAAAAAAAACCCAACAAAAACAGGCAAAAAGAAGAAAATTCAGACTGTTAAAAGATGTGCAGGAAATTAAACATTATTCTCACACTTTCACAGAAGACCTGTAGAACCTCCAAGGAGAAAATAGAGATTTCCTTCCTTAGTACATACTCCAAGACCACAGCTCAGTACTTGACGAGAAATTAAGAAATGAGATTTCAGCCACATTTTCTGTGTTTTTAAGCCAGAGAGAGACTGATCAACTTCCTAGACCAGTTGAGAGAGGTGATGTTGAGAACCTGTTGTTGATTTTGCCACTCACCTTTGCTCGTCCTATGAGCAGGTTTAGCAGTTGAGGGAAACTCATTCTCTGCCAACCCCGGCCTGGACTGACATACAAACAGGATGAAGACCCTGGCTACCCATCTAAACTCACCCTAGTGACCTCCCTTTGATCCACCAAACCTTTTCGGTAGTGTGCCTGCAGTACAGACAGTTGTTTCAGACCCTGTTCTACAAATGCAGAGAACGGTGTCACTGGGTGACAATTAAACCCTCCAGAAAGTCCATTTGCTCGAATAAAATGACATTCCTGGCCTCTTAAAACTGCATGTGACTTATAGAGACTGAGGTGAGAATAGGCTCACTACGAGTAAGTCTATTAACTGCTGGAATGGTTCCTGCCTGGAGTAACTAGATGTTGTTGAAGCAGTGGTAGATCTCCACTGATATCCACATGGTTTGGATTTTGTCTTTCACTGGCAAGAAAATGTTTCTATATCTCAGCACACAGACATTAAAAATGAATACTGTGTGGTTTTCTCACACAAAATCTCAGTTGATATCTAAACAGGCAGAAGGACGCGATGTTGCAATACTCCAAGAAACTCAAAAAATTATATTAAAGATTTGGGTTGTTTTTTACTGGCTTTTTGTTATTCACTCAAAGAGAAAAGCTAAACACAGAAGGACCCACTTTGCCTTAATCGAAACACAGCATTCAGTTTGGCTAAAGACTAAACATGTTTGAGGCCAATTGTAGGAAAAATAAGTAAAAAGGGTTTTTCCACTAATCTGCAACAAGTAGAAATATGTGGAAATGGTGGTATTTCTCACCAAAAAAACCCCAATATCCTCATCTTACTTACAGTCTTACCTTTCAGGTGGATATATTTTTTCTTTTGTTGTGATTTCAGGCCGGTGTTTTGAAGCTGTTTCTTTACTGTATAAAGCAAGTACTGAAATAAGTCCAGGAAGATTTTATAAAAATTACATACATGAATTGTTCTGCTCCTTATACTTTACTGTTCTTTTTAGTCCTCTTACTGCCTCCATTTAATTTGCTACCTTTGTAGTCTCTTATGAAACCTGCCAAATGCCAATTTTTAGTAAGTAGTTCCCTAAATTAATCACATACAAGTATTCAGTTTTCTTACCGGTAGAATTTCACTAAAGGAAAAAGAAAATAGTTAAAAGAGATAGTTTCACGCTTTATTTTGTTTTCTTCTTTTTGTTCTTTTCCATTGCTTATTTTCATCCAGCTTATTTTTCCTGGCAAGACAGAAACGTTCTCCAATTACTGTATTCTTTAAATGAAGAATCTTCTATCTTCTTCTATCTTAACTGATATAATTTTCAGTTCATTCTTAAAGTCAAAATGGCCAGATTATGTATTTATTTTGTATTTTATTTTTTTTATAGAAAGGGGCTCGAGAAGGTCAGAACATTCAATTACAGGAAAGGCTGGTAAAGCTTCCATGGACAGGGCATCATTACCGGAGTTTTTACTGCAATCCAGCTGACAGCCCCTGAGCTCAATTTCCTCCTTTCTGCTGCATGCAGAAAATTCTTGGAGATAGAGCCACATTTTAAAAAACTTTATCTCCTTTATTCTATGCTTCAGAAACCAAACTCTGCAGCTTTCTCCTGCTCCCCAGTGAGGGAGAAGCTGATCTCTCACTTTCTGCCCCATGCAGCACACAATGGGGCAAGCCCCACTTCATGGCACATGACAGATGTGGGATCCCACGGTGGACTGGATTAAATCACATACAATAATCTCTGACTTCAGCACTGCCTCAGTTTGCTTCTGGTGATATTTATTTAGCACACAAGGTAAGGAAAGAAGAAGCTTGTGCACAGTTGTTCTAGACTTGTAAATAATGCAAAACTTGGAAGGAATGATTAAAATTTGTTTTTCAAATAAGATTTATCATTCATTGCAAAAAAACCCCAAGCCTTCCATGTCTTCTTCAGAGTGAGTCTGAGTTTCCAGACTAAGTTTTGCAAGCTCAGTTTTCTACAGGAACAGCAGGTGTCTAAGCTTCTGTTACAGTCCCTGGAAGGTCTAGTCAATCTTGGATTCATCACAGAATCATAGAATAGTTTGGATTGGAACCTTAAAGATCATCTTGTTCCATGGGCAGGAACACCCTCCACTAGACCAGTTTGCTCAGAGCCCCATCCAGCTTGGCCTGCAAACATTCCAGGGAGCCAATTTCAATTTCAATACAGGCAAAAATTTCATTTAACCACAAAAGTGTACCCAGTAGCATCTGAGATATGTGGGGGTATAAGAGTTATCCACATGGGACTGATAAATATGATATGAGGCTATGCAATACTCTTAGCTGGAGGCCAGATAAAGATCTCTTAGGGCATCATGGTTATTTCAATGACCTGTGTTTTATAAGCTGAAGCAAGCTCTTCTAAATGTATGACTTAGAGCTCCTCTGAAAACGTTAGTTCACATGTAAGAAATTATGCAGTGACTTAATTCGTTTTATGCTGTGAATTGAATCTCACTGCTCTAAAGAGGCATGCCATGTGTGTTTTCACTGAGGAATATACATAACTTTCACTGGTGAATCAAAACTAAGGTCAAGGAATCATTCCCTGGAGGTGATGCTCTCTAAGAAACTTAGCAAACTTGAGAGATGTTTACTTTTTGGAAGGATGAACACAGGTGGTAGTGGCTATGAAAAACTCAACAACTAAACAGAAAATGGTTAGTTCAGAG
Source organism: Falcunculus frontatus (assembly GCA_013398115.1). Taxonomy (NCBI): domain Eukaryota; kingdom Metazoa; phylum Chordata; class Aves; order Passeriformes; genus Falcunculus; species Falcunculus frontatus. The sequence continues at coordinate 421,738 of VZRV01010922.1, read as the reverse complement.
ATGGTTTCCATTGCCATCTGAATGTAGCTGACTGAAAAGTGTGTGCCAAGACCAGTGAGTACAGCAGTTGAAGGCTCTGAAATGATGCTGAGGCCATTTTTGGCCAGCTGCCCATTTGAATCAAGCTGAGCTGAACTGGAACCTAGCACAACCTAGCATCTGGTGGTGGTTTATGGCAGTAGGTCTCACACAGCTTGCAGATCTCCAAAGTACAGGAAGGCAATGCATTGGGTTGAAGGGATTAAGCACAAAAAATAGTGTCCCACCAGCTAAATCTCTGTTGCTAAGGAGATCTTTCTGTGTTGATCTCTACAGGTGTGCCAGTGGTCCTATGCTCTCCAGTGCCATCTTATTTTTAAGAGTTGTTGGTACTAAAATCTTTCAGCTTTGTGTCTTAATTTCATCTTTTTCAGAGACACTACCAGAAAATGAGACAACCTGGGTGTCTGTTCTTACTGTTTGTAACGCAGTTAAAGCCTTGGATTTGAGAATTAGGTTTTTTCTAAGCATTCTTCTATTATTTCCTATTTCTTACTCTTCCTGGTTTTTTGGGTATGACACAAGTTAATTGATGGTCAGTGGTGTGGAGAACTCGTGACATGGATTATGGATGCTGTACATTGGATAGGACAAAATAATTAATTACTGCTCCACCATCATCAACTCCTTGCATTTGTAGTGTTTGTAATCTAACAACATTATGCTGGACATAAGTACTCTTCCTACCTTCTCCAACCAACCTATTTGAAAGAAATAATTAAACATGTAAGAGACATGTTAAATCACTGAATTTCCACTAGACACTAATGTAGTACAAACTATCCATGCAAATAGATATTTGGGCAAATTGTCTGCTGGTCCAGCTTCATTGGCTTCAATCAGTAAAGAACTCAGCTGAGGTTTCCCAAGGGAAGATGTTGGATTTCAAGCTGATGCTGTGTTTGAGTTTGGCCAAGAAGCCATGATAAATTAAATCTATACTCAAACATGCCGAAGAATTTCTCAGTTCTTCAAATGACATTTCAGGCTATTTCACTAACAAAAAAAAAAATAAGCACAATATTTTTATTGTGCAATATCCTCTATCCACATCCTGAATTCATGTAAATGTCCGTTTGTTAACGTTTATATAGAATTATTCGAGGTGGAATTGTCCAGAAAGGGGAAAAACACTAAGCTGTGATGAAGGAATGTGAAGTATAAAAGCATCGTCTTTTTCTCCATGAATGAATAAAAAGCCTTATTCTTCCTCTCACTTCCTTCTCCATGCCCCACAAAAGGAAAACAAAACAAAACAAAACAAAAAGTCCTAATAGTATGTAGGGAGAATTTTCCTTCACTAATGATATTCAATTGTTCTAAGAAGGAAAAAATGGTACTAAGTATAATGAGATGCCAAATACAAAAAAGCCATGCTGCTCATCTCTAAGCCCTTCTGTTCCTTGAAGTGAAAACTCATTTTAAGAAGATTATGCTGCATATATTAGAAGATGGGCTGATATTCTGCATTCATACTCTACTGGGGCTTTGGCAGTAAAATAGAGAGAGGAAGGGAAGGAAAAACAACCCAGCTAAAAAACAACATTTGTTCCTATTTACCTAATAGACTAATATGAGACATAAGTCTCTTTTCATTCATTTATCCTTGAATATTTATATTTTATATATATATACATATATATATATATACATATATATATATATACACATATGTATATATTTAATCCGATGGATTCTTCGGCTGAAAAGGAGTCATATAGGTTTTTTTAATTAGCAAGGAGGCTGCAGAGAGGAAGAAGGTAGTATTTGAATGAATTCCAAATTTAACATGAGTTACAAAATTTGTCTGATTTCAGGGAAAAAAAAATTCCTTTGACTGGAGAAGAAGGGCTCCAATTCCCCACAAAACCCTTCCAGAGTTTTAAAACTGTAAGAAGTTTTAATTCCTTTACTGCATGAGGGGCAGGGACTATATCTCCAAAGAATGGATGTCTGAATGCAAGTTTCTTAATGAATTTATAATGAACAAAACCTTTGCAATTCATACCCAAGGAAGATATTGTTGGGGGTGGTGATGAAATTTTAAATAAGAAATTCCGTATCTGCTCCTCACTTTAATGATCCCTTAGCAATATTTTTTCCATGGGAATTGGCTATACATTTTTAATCTAATTATTTGTTTAAGAAAAGAAAAATGTACAAGTCAGATTTTAGGTTAACGTTTGAATGTTTAGTATTCCCATTTAGGGCTAAGTTTATCTCTCCGTGTTTGGAAAGGCAAGACTTGGACTGTCCATATCTCTTTCCTAGATCCATCTAATTTATTTTTCTAAAAGAAATTAATACAAAACTGTGTTACTGACCTCATGTCATATTGAACTCATATTGTGTTAAGGTCCTGCTGTGAGTGAAGAGTTGGGCCAGATGACCTCCCACTCCTCTAACATAAATTATTCTGCTTGTTTGGCAGTTATTTCATCTAAAAATTTGTCACCTATTTTATTTCATTTTATTATTTCTTTTCCTTTCATTTCAGTAATGTCAGTAACAGTGTTCTAGGAAGAAATTAGGGTCTGATCCTGAATCATTATACTTTGAGTGATTTTTGCATTGTGCATGAGAGGAATTAATTTGAGTTGCAATTAGACAAAAATAAATTGGACAGTTTGTCTCTGTTACATTTCCCCCCCTTTTGTAAAACTGAAGCATAATTTACATTTTGTTTTCCTCATAAAAACAAAAAGACGAAAAATTTTCTTCACTATAATAGATTTATACATGCACACATCCCCTTACATTTACTTGTCTTATATGTATACCCATATACATAAATATATACATGCACATGGTATGACAGAAAACAAACATATTTAGCTGCAAAGAAGCTATATGTTTAAAAACCCCAGGTGCTTAACGGCGTTAGGGGACAATTTAAATTTCATTTGTGTCTCTCATGCTTAAAAGTCTCCTATTATTTTAAATACAAGGGATTTAGATTTCTGAATGCTGGGTTACCACTGAAAATTGAATTTAGTTTTCTAAGATCATTTATGAATTTTGAAAAAACAAAACCAAACCCTTCAAACGTTTAGACTGTGCATAGGTTTATTCAAGTTAAAAATATTTGAAATTAAAGTCTTCTATTATTAAACTTAAGTGCTCTGATTTTACTTGTGTAATGAAATGAAGAGGGAAGAAAATTATACTTTAAACTCATCAATATACGCTGGGTTTTTTTTAACAACAAGTTTTTAAGTTCAATTTTCTAACTGCCATCTAGGAAATTAATTGAAATAACTATTCTGTTTATAATGAGAAGAGATAATATATAATTTTACTGAGTTTTGTTGAGTTATTTCTCCCCGGGTTACTCCTCTACCAACTCCAAACCTATGGTGTCAGAGCTAAGGCACCCGATCAAAGTAACTTGAAATGCAGTTCATGGAAGTTGAGCAGTCCGGAAAACATACGATCCATCTAATGTTTTATGCATACCTATAGGTCGATAATGTTATTTATCATTACAGCATGCTGGCATATAGACAGAGCCTGAGAGAGGGCCACGGGGCTGTGAGCTGAAGGGAAGTACTAACAAATGACAGCCCAGCACTGCAGTGCATCTATTTGGTAGCAATTATCAATTTGTGAGTAACTACCGGAAAAAACTGCAGAAAAAATGACCTAATGACCGTGGGTGGTGTTCAGAGACCCCTGCAACTTGTGTGGAATAATACTGAAACAAGCTTGCTAGCTGTGGGATGAAGTAAGCTATTTCTTAACTAAGCAGTAATAAAACAACCCCCAAAGCTCTCATGTGTTACTTGCGGTGACATTACACAATGTCAAGGAATGCTTTAAAATTAACAAAAGAAACAAGTGTCACAATTAACGAGACTTTACTGAGTATTTTGTTTATTTATTGCTGCCACCTCAAATTTTAATCAGATAAATCAGTTAATGTCTTCCCAAGGAAGTAATAATAAAAGTAGTCAGGCTATATTGCCTAGCGTGTCACACATATGAAGGAAAGAATCACTGCAAATGCCCCTGCAGGAAAATAGGGTATTCACCTCTTGCAAACATTGCTGCACACAAAGGCTCAACTACAGTGAATTTTAGCCATGCTGATCACAATCCAGGGCTGGAATCAGGCTTTCCTTGCTGAAAGCTTGAGACAAGAAGAAATGTATTCCAATGCCTTGCCTACTCCTTGACTACTGATATAAGAAAAGTTGTGTTCTCCAAACTGAACTCCAGGGGATTAGGAAGAGAAGAGGGAAGACATGAAATGAACCCAACAGCGGAGGAGGAGTTACTGGGGGTCACACAATCAGTTGTCTTTGGAGCTCAGTGGTTTAGTAAATGCTTTCCTTTGTGCATTCCTCTGAACCATAGCTTTGTTAGCCCACAGAGTGCTTTTAGGTGTTCTCCAGAGAGTTTCCTCCCAAATGGCAAACTCAGTCTTACCATTTCTCAAGCTGACAATCCCTTCTTGTTGCAGCCCAGCCTGTTACCCCTGAAGAGCAGAATGGGACGTTATTCTATATTTCTCTTGGCAAGTTGTTTCAGTAGCAGGATTTTGACCGCAATTTCTGATGCAGAAGGCTTCACAGTTGGAAGGGCAGTCTACAAATCATTTGCTTGACAAATGAAGGATTCAAGCATCTAGAAGTCTTTTCTTCAGGAAAGTCCAGACCGATGCAAATAGGAGGTTATAGTTAGAAAATTCCATTAATATTCTTAGAAAAGGTTCATTTTATTAAAATTACTCTGGCCGTGCAACCCTTGTCACACACAAGGTAGAAGAATAAGCTCTCACTCATTTTGGAAAACACAGTAAGGTTTTAATTCCAGATGTGACCGGAGGTTCATATGCGTCTGAGATTTCCCTCTAGCTTTTTTAAATGACTTGCAATGACCACAGAGAAAGCCTAATTTAGGTGCTTCAGGTAAGTGCCTAAACTTGGATGGCATGAGCTGAGTCTTTAGAGATTGTGATTGTTCTTTGAAGAGTGGCTAGCAAAATGAAAAGGCTGAGTAAAATTCTAATACAAAATAATATATAGGAATAGGGCTCATAACGATAAGTGAAGTTGTTTATTACAAATCAAACCAAGTGGCATCTCTCAGCCGCGAACCTTGATTTATTTCCTTTTTCCTGGCATGGCTTATGGCATGTGTTAGCACTGTTATGCATGCATTATAAATATTTATTTATGTATTTATGTTTTATGCTTTTACAGGCCAGTAAAAACAAATAACTGAACAAGTTTACAGGCAGTTAATTTGGTGTTTAATGGAAATAATAGTCTGAAAATGTCCTGCTTTGTGAAAGCACTGAGCTGAGTTTCTCCAGGGAGCTGTTTGTAGCACCAGAGATTTTTCCCTCTGGGTGCTGGGAACCCAATCTTTAAGTCCTATTTTCTTACTTTGCAAAACAATGAAAACAACAAAATTCTGTCAATTCTGTGGAAAGTTCTCAGCAATTCTTCATTTCAAGGACATAATTGCTGTATCTGGATAAGAAAAATAAACAACAGCAATTTGCCATCATGATCTGAGAACAAGTAATTCAGACTCTGAATAGACTGATAAATAATATTAATGAAAATCTCAGTTCTTGGGGTTTTTTTTAATATAAATATAAAAATTTTCCAGTATTTTGGAAAAAATATTATTAAGACATTTAAAAACTAGATATTCACCTTTTTTTTTTTTTTAAATAAAAAGTGTCACAGAAAAATGAAGGGAAGAAGTGGGAAGATTTGGAAGGGAAAAAAAAGGGAATGTAAACACAGCAAAAGAGAGGACTTCCAAAAAATGTTAATTGTAGTAATTTCATTGGCCCTGTTTTTATTCGTTTCTTTGATCTTTTTAGTTGTGTTTTGCTGAAAATGAGAACATTTAGGGAACAATTTTTTTTATGGGAAACACATTTTTCTACCAAACCCCCCCCCCACCCCCCAAAAACCAGCCTTATTACTTAAAAACATTTATGTACAACAAATTTTTTTTTTTTTTTTGTCCCCCAGGTCTTACGTGGTCCAACTGTCTCCTTATTACAATTTTACCCTACAAAGGGGCTTTACTTCACTGAAAGATCACGTATCGTCTGGGATAATGCCCTGCTTAGGTTACAGCCAAATGCAGCTCCTCAGCATGGCAGGAAAGGCACAGAGAGGGAATGGCTGGGAACAGCATTGGGGGTTCAAGCCTGTGCTGGAGGCCGAGTGCCTTGTTTAAACCTTGACAAGCTCAATAAATCAAGACAGCAAAAAATGATGAAAAGACCAATCTCTTCCTCATTTCTGTTTGGAGGAGTATACATGATTATTAAGTTTCTTATGAGGCAAATAATGTGTAACAAGTTTCTTGCCACTGTGGTTATCTGCTGGTTCCAGAGTAATTTCCTTGAATAAGCATTTTGGTTTTGTTGTTTTTCTTGTTGTTGGTTTGCTTTGTTGGATTTTGAATTTTGTTTTTTAATTTTTTTGTGTTTGTTGTGATTATTATTATTATTATTACTATTATTATTATTATTATTATTATTATTATTATTTTAAAGATAGACCCTATTTTGACTTATTTTCAGTAGTCCTAAAAGAGAAAGGAAAAACCCACTGAATAGTCCTTTATTTTCTTCCACCTCCTCTAAACAGTTCAGAATTCAGCTTTCATTTTGATGATGCTTTAACAGCACTTGGTTAAAAAAAGTAAACTAATTACAATGGAAATGCAGCTCTGAAAACTTTTAGAAAAACACATTATTTTGTTTTAGGGTTCAGTTAATATACATTCATTTATCATCTTTATAAGAGATGTACAGGGCAATGATGAATAATCCCTGGCTTCCAATCAGGAAATGCAAATTATTCTTCTCTCTTTTTTTTTCTGTCTTTTTTTTTCCTCTTTTTTTTTCTTTTCCAATGAATAATGCATACTAGTAAAACTGAAGGAAAAAAAAAAAATAGGTGCCAGAAAGCTGGCAGGATGTAATGACAAGCAAGAAATGTAATGTGGTGTGTTACCAAAAAAGCCTCTAAAGAGAAGCCAAATGCTGCATTTCCTTTAGTCACAATTACATCATCAACCTTGAACTTAGGGGAAAGTCTGCAAAGTATAAAGCCCAGAAAGAATGGGGAGGGAAAATGTTAACCATGGGAAATTAAATAAATAAAAACCAACTCCTTGATTTGGGGGCTTTTTTTTAGTTTATACTGGAGCCCAAATCATGTACCCTAACCTGAGACTCCATCTGCCTACCTGAAACTCCTTAATCAAAGGTGTCAGCAATCTTGGCTTTCTTTGTAGAGAAACAAACCTGTGCTCTCACTGCATCACAGAGATGCTAGGTTGATTGAATTGGTTGAGCTCCCAAGCTTCCATCACTGTAGCTTGAAGGAGTTTTAGTCGATTGGACTTTTACTCTAGACCAAGGCTTTAGAAGCGTAAACTTGAATGGGTTGAATTTAGGTTGCAGTTTCATCCTGCTGTCACAGACAGGTGTCGACTATGACGAAACCAGTTGAATAATCACAGTTTAAACATAACACAAGAAGGTCTCAGTGGAAGATGTACAGTTTTGCTCGTAACACAAAAGAGCTATAAAGCAAGGTCTCAAGCTTTTCTCTGAAATGTTGAAACTCAGTGAAGGCTTATTGCTCTTAAGAGCTTGCCACTTTTAACTGAGGTCTTGATTTTAAAACACTTCGTTGTCATATCTGAATCATAAAGTTCATAGAGACGGTACAGCAATATGTTTTTTTCCTCTCTCTTTTTCTTTTTTTTTTGCCTTGATTTGGTTTGGTTTCATTTGAGTTAGTTAGTTTCAGTTTGGTTTCTTTTAATTTGGTTTCTTTTGGCTTGCTTCTTTTGGCCTAGTTTCTTGTGTTTTTTCTCACCAGTTCCTGAAAATCTTAAGGATGGAGAGTTATATAAACTTCAGACTACAGTGCCCATACCTGTCACAAATGTAATTACATGGTTTGAATTTCACCACATGTATTGAATTATAGTTTCTATAATGAAAATAAAGTACATTATCTCTAAGTTTAACCACGAGCTTTCTAACTGAAGGCTATCTTCTTCTTTGCTCTCTAAGTGTTGGTCTTTTCTCCTAAGTAACAAATGATAGAATGAGAGGCAATGCCAGGGGAGATTTAGACCGGATAGCAGGAAAAAGTTTTTCACTAAGGAGGTTGTCAAGCATTAGAACAGTGTGACTCAATGCTGGGAAGTGGTTGAGTCACCACCCCTGAAGATATTTAAAAGATGTAGAGTTGTGGGGCTTACAGACATGGTTTAGTGGTGGACTGGGCAGCTCTGTCTTAATGGTTGGACTTGATGTTCTTAGAGGACTTTTCTAATGTAAATGATTCCATGATTTCATGTGTGTCAAAAGCATCTGGATCACTAAGCTCCTGCAGATTTATTTAAATGTCTCAGCTCTCATTGCAGATCTATGAACCTGTCACACTGGTGAATAAGCACTTGAAGCACTCCTCCTACAAAACTGTTCCTGATCCAGACTTAGGGAGTGGCCATGTTTCACCCCTTATTCTACCTTCTGATAGTCACCAGCATTTCTAGAAGAGATATCACAGTTTATGAGTTTTTTACAGTTTGCAGGTATAGTTTCTAGTTCTACTGCTAAAGGACTATTTCAGTATTGAACATATGTCTTGACTCCTTCCTGTTGACCAAATTACACCCTCTTTCTTAGTCATATGTGTCCATTCAGGGCATGAACACTGTGATGTCTGCTGAGGAGCACATGCTGCTTCCAAAGCTAAGTTTTGTTCTCTTTTTGTAACGAGATAGAAATCATAATTTTTATTCTTTTGACTTGTTAGTTCTGTTGCTGCTGCTATTTATTTCTTCCCATCTCCCTCCTTTCGTCCCCAAGACGACCAAAAATTCCTGGCATCAGAAGCCTATGTAAAAACATATTTCATGGATGGATAAAGCCCAAAATCAGGTTATTTCATTAAGACACAGCAACATGTCTTCTGGCATACCTTTAAAAAAATCAATAAATTGAGGTAGGATGGGACCTCTCATTGTGTTAGAATCCAAAATATATTTATTGTCCAGATGTAATTTCAGTTTTATTGCCCAGATCACAGGTCATTGGTTAGCAGATGCTGGGCAGGGAATCTAGCCGGTCAGCTAATAGCCTCCCCACTGCTGAAATTAACTAACAGTCAAAAGGTTTAATAACCAAAGGTCACAATAGGCTGTTTGAAGAGTCAGTAGGAATCCATCTGATAAATTACCTTCTTCTGTTCTGGGGCAAATGCTGTTTCACCTCCCTCCGTGACATAAAATGAGAATTAGAAAAGTAAACTCTTTCTCCAGGCCAAAAAGTTGATTTTCACAGCTTGCTAACATCTTCCAAGGAAAACATGTCCTGTCTTAAACTCTTGTCTCTGTTGCTGCTGATTATTCTGAAACAAAAATTTATCAAATTTGGAAGTGGAGCAAAAGCACTCATTAATGGATTGGGGGTGGATGTAGATTTGGGGTTTAGTTTTTAAAATGTGTTTGATAATGTCAAACAAAATTCACCATGCAATAATGAAAATCCTTGTAATATTCAATTTAATTTTTGAACTTCAGTTATTTGTCCAATCTATCATGATAGGGTTAACAAAACCTACCTGAGTTAGGACTGGAGTCCTCAAATAGGTAAAAATATGAGAGTTTACCATCAAATTATGCCAACCCAGAAGTCTTGAATCTAATTGCTGGAGGCACATAGAAGTGTATTTTGTCACTTCTCTTGTTAACTTCATCATTTTCTTCTAAAACGCTGAGAAAATGACAGTCTGCAGCCTTGATAAGTTGCTGGTGTTTTCAGTAAAAATGACCATTAGTGAATAATGAATGCTTCCTGCTTATTAAAACTAATTTTTTTTTCCCCCTTTAACTTCTCCCTGAAGTAGGCAGAAGTTTATTTTGCACACCGTAGACCTTGGCCGTTCATCAAGGCCTGAAGTAAACATTACCATGACAGAGAAAATGCGAGTGAGTAGTGAGGAAAGGGGAAAACTTTTCTCTATTTTTTCTTTATTAACCTCTTCCCTATGGGATGCCTTATTCATACGATGGAATATTTGTCAGGTCACTTCAAGCTGTCATCGTGGAACTTTATTCATGCTTTCTAGAAAAGGTCTGAAGTGCAAAAGGATTAAAACCATGAAAATAATGCTAGTGGAGAGAGGCACCAGGTTCCACTATTCTCACTGTACTGTGATGATAGTCTTAGGCTTGAGCTTGGTCTGCACTCTAACTCAGCTCTCATCAGTCGAATCCATGCTTCCAACAGCAGGAAGAGCTTGCATCCAGATACTCAACATCTGGATTGATTCCTGTGCCTGAGTCTTCCTATATGGCTGGTCTCCCAGCTCGTTCTAGGTGGAAACCAAGTCCTCATCAGCTTGAATAAGTGATAAGCATGCTCTGGAGGCTGTGCCTGTGTACCACAAAGCATAAATGTAGAGCTGCAGTCTGAGAATGAGAACAGGACAAAGTAATAAGAGTGGACTTGCATAGTCATAAATTAATGATGGTCCAAAGGCAGTCACTGAGATTTGATTTTAAAGAACAAAAACCTCCCCTGCATGGAGAAATTTCATTCACAGCCTCTAGGATCACAACTTATTTTGTGCTTTTCTACAGTTTTTCATATCCCTGTGCTGCACTCAGGCTAAATTAATCATCTCCTTTCCATTTCAAATTCGTGCCCTGGTTCAAGGAGTTTGAGGGAAATGAAATAACATGTGAATCTCAAGACCAGTGCTGCAGAGACAGATGTAAAGGAGAGCTTGGGCATCATTGCAAACAAGTATAAAATGCTGCAGTAAACACACAAGCCCTTAGAAAAACAGTGAGCTCAGCTCCTCCATGTGAGCATGAGAAAATTGATGCAGTGAGCACTGGACTAAGAAATAAGTGAAGAACAGCTACAGGACAGGGCTTGTGTTACTGTAGCAAAGTATTGTCAGGAATTTGAAGTTTTCAACATGGCAAGAAAAGTGAGAGTTTAAAAAGACAGTGATAGTCATGGATCCTTATGAACTGCAGCCCAGAGTAGCAAAAAACGTCCTTTTTTCTTACATTTTAGGTGATATTCGTGGCTTCATTCATGGGAGTCATGGCACTGAAACTCATCTGACACCTACATATTAGAAGAAAAATGGCAATTTGCTGTGAATGAAGGCTGGAAAAGAAGAAAGAGAAGGGATGTATAAAGAAACAATTAGAAAGCTATGTTTCTGATGGAACAGTTTGGATTACTAGGTGGGACTCATTTGTCAGAACATAGATGAACTGATCAATAAATCCTTCCAGGAGTGATTGGCTCACTTTAAGATATATATCAAACCTAGATTAATACGAATCAATCTCTGGAAATGTCTGTTTCTCTCTATTCTGGACTGTCATGAAGGAATTCTTAGGTAATGAAATCAGACTCGGGCCTCTAAATTTTAGACAACTGAAGTTAGAGGAGATGAATCACATCCTTACTTATTTGTGATAAACTAGTCCTCAGGTAATCCAGCTCAAAGGGACACACACAACCCATTCAGATAATAGTACAGTCAGGAATATGGGGTTTACTCTATCAAAAAAAAGGACTGAGTAGCTTCGTTGCTCAACAGAGTACCTAATAATTAATTACCACTGTGGATATTGGTTCAATAAACACAGACCCCACAAACATCATTGGTGTTTAGGTTGCAAGTGACCAAAGTTACTCATTGCACTCATAAGACTGGGTGATGTACCCTCAGTTTCCCATTTAGGCAACAGCTTTACCAGAGAAATGCTGTGAAATACTTCAGAAACAGAAAATATGTAGAAGTCTAAGTTAGGTAAAGAGCAATTTGACTTTCAAAGATTTTCTCTGTACTTGAAGAGAGATTTTGGTGTCGGCTCTGATACAAATATCATATCAGCGTCCCTTTAAACCCTTCCTTTTCCTACTCAGCAGTTTTGCTCTTTTAGTCCCACACTTCCCCTGACCAATTACATTAGTGTGTATTTGTCAATACCGAATTTCATTTGCTGCGTAACAGCCCAGAGCCCAGCAAATCTTGTTGAATTTTCCTTGCCTCTTAAGCCTGAGTTCCTGCGTCTTCCCGGCTTTGTGTTGTCAGCAAAACTTAACACATTTACAATAGGTCTCTTGATCTAGGGCAATTACAGAGGGAAGCAATAGCAGGTGCAGGAAGTTTAACAAGAGACGGATGTTGTACTATCATTGTGGTCTCCGATCCTGTGTTAGTATAAGGGTTGTCAAATTGGTTCAAATTAAATTGACATCGCAGTGGAGCAGGTATCACACAGTTGTTGTAAATCTCAGACTTTCTTGGCTCCAATGCCCTGAGAGGAGACAAGGAGAGGGAGACAAGGAGGAGGGGACAAGCACGTGCAGAGGCAGCAGCAGCAGAAGGTGACAGTGAATGCAGGAAAAAAACAGGCAGAAAAGGCTTTAGCAGGCTTGCTACTGCATCTGTGAGTTGTCATAAGGAAACAGTCAATGAGGACTCGCATAGATCAGAACACATATACTGTTATGCAATAATTTTTGAATGAATGAACAGGCTAAAATTTATAAAGGATGAAATTCTCTGTAACTTCATGTCAAATCACCCAGATTTTCCCCATCAGGCCACCTGTGGAATGCAGGGCCCTGAAATGAGAGCACCTGGAGCACTTTCCTGGAAAGAGAGAGCTTCTAGGTGAAGAAGAAACTTCAGGAAGGTCTTCCATAACTTGAGTGATTCCTCTGGGTCATTATACTGCTGAAAAGTTGTCACTCTTTAAGTGTAATTAAATGCCTTGAGAGGTTTGATTCTTCAAAGGACTTATGGAAGGGATATTCCTTGTATGAAGTAAGAAAAAGGTAGAAAGCCTGTAAGACTGGTGCATTTCTGGGCACAAGCAGTGAGCAAACTTTGTTCTCCCAAATAGCCTGATGAAGCGTAGAATATTCATAAAGGTATTCAAGTTAGGAAGACAGTAACCTTGAAGTCCAGAAAAATAGATATTTCCAGAATAAGAAGGCCTAAAGAGAGAGCAAATGTAGTTCAACACAAGAAAATGTAAAGTCTTGAACTTGAAGAAGAATAACTCCAAGTACCAAGATGAGCTGGGAGCCAGCGTTTTGGGAAGCAGCATTGGCACAGAAGGACCTAGGGTGCTCCTCGTGGGCAAGAAATTAACTAAACAATCTGACTTTATAGTTAAGAAGACCAAAAATTTCCTGGCCTGTACTACCAAGAACATTACCAGAAGATTAAGGAGGGTGATCTTTCCCCTCTGCTCAGCACTGGTGAGACATCTCAAGTTCTGTGTCTGTTTCTGGGCCCTGTAGTTCAAGACAGACATGGGTACACTGGATAAAGTATAGTCATGGTCCAGGAAACAATGGAGACATTGGTGTTAAGCTCTCTACATAGAAAGGATATATTTAAACTTGCATAGTCATCCATAGATGTTAATTGAAATACAGATTGTCCACAAACCTATGTACTTAGTCCTAAAACCTACATGTAAACTTCATAAGCCAAATAGTTCTGTAGTTTTTATTGTGTTTATAAACAAAGAGGTTGCTTCAAGTGACTGAAGTAAAACATCTACTGTCATTTGAGATTATGAGAGAGTATGAAACATCCACATGGGTCTGGCAGGACTGCAAAATGCCTGCACCCCTCTGGACTGGAATTAGGAAGTCAGGAGCATTTATCTAAAACATATTGATTGCATTAGACACCTCCTTTTAACAGTCAGACCTCTGAGTTTTCTTGATGGTAACAGGAGCTGAGAAATCTAGTTCAGAGGCAAACCTTTACATCTAGATATTTACATGCATTTCTGCTCAAGTAAGAACAGTAAAGGCAATAAAAACCTCACCCCATGCATGAGAGAATTCTTTTTTTCTGTTCTATCACTTGGTTAGTCAGGAAGAAGTTTAGTTATTTCTGTTGTTCTAAGACCTTTTGCAGAACCACGTGGTCCTTGAGTCAACCATCAGTTAAGATCCCGACTCTGCATGTGGCATTCAGTTTCTGAACTCTAGCCAGCCTCCCTGTCCACTAACCGGAAACAAGTGGCCTGCTCAGGAACCGAGGTATCTGATGCTGCACCTACATTTTTGGGTAGAAATGAAGCTCTGGTTCCCCAGCTGGACCGTCGTGTTGGTAAACCTCCCAAGCCCCGTGTTTTGAAGACACTTTTTGTGAGGGAGCCTGCTTTTGAGGGGACTGCTGTTTGCAGACTGGCTTCGTTATTTGAGGAAAGAATTGAAGCAAACAGGCTGACAGCTTAAGAGAATATTTAACCATTAAGGTCAGTATGATGAGATGGACTTTTTCCATCTTCATCTGTCTCCTTCAAAAACCAAGTCTTTTCCATAAGCACTCATGGAAGTTACTATGGGTTGAGTGCCAACCACTCAGTAATTATCCTTTTGATAGTTTTAGTCAAGTAATTTTGTTCATTTTCCCAGATGTTTCCTATTTAATTGATTATTTCACCAACATGACTCACCTGTTTTTTCACCTCCAAGTCTGACCTTCTCATCTTCTCTGCCTTAAAGTTACCATTATTTTTTCTAGAGGTTCACATGAAATTGAGATTATAGTCCTCTCTATTAAACCTATCCAGACAATTTAAGAAGGTGATAACACATAAAACCACACACAAACAGAGCATATTCTTTCCCTCTTCATGGTACCTTCTTTACTAAAGTCTGCAAAAACAGTCTTTGTATAGTCTGTGACTGTGATGAAGGTTTCTGAAATCTTTTTAGTAGTGGTTTTTTTTAGAAATTTTTTTTAGGAACAATAAATTGTAGAAAATTTAAAAAAAAATTATGCAATTCAAAACCAGAAGGATGCCTTTATGGAAAATACTCTCTCATACTATTGAAGAACAATTTTTTTTGGCAAATAAAGGCAGTGTAAATAAAGTAAAAACAAAAAAAGAATTAAGGTAGATAAAGGAGTTCAGTAATAATGAAAAGCATGTAGCAAATCATCAGCTGAAAAGTATACTGTGGAAATGTTTGGTTGGCTTGTATGATTCTCCCAGGGAATGTTGGGATATTCTCCAGCAGATGTTTCATTGTTCAGACATTTAAAACTAGATTAGGAAAAGCAATAGGAAAGCAAGTGCAGTGAATAATAATTCAAAAAATGGATGAGATTGCCATTGGAACAGATGAACTGATTCAATCTGCCTTATTAAATATTATATTGTGAAGATCCTAACATCCCCTCTAATTCTTTGTAACTTCTTTTTTATGTTTTTAAGACATTATCAAATGGTATAAATAGTATGAATGTAGATTTGATTAAAATCTATCAGGAGATTATATCTTTTACCTATTTAACTAAGAATTATTAAACCGAAATTATGATGAATTCAATGTTCAGGTTATGACATAGTTCACTAATGTCAATCACTTTCATACTGACTGTTTTATAAAAATATATATTCACAATTTGCAATAGCAGAATTATGTCACCTGTCCTCTTCACAGTTTCTTCCTCCTCATGACATATCCTTACACTATAAACCACAGGAAATTTCTTGGTTTTTCTTGCACCCAGCCAATCTCTAGTGTTCTAGACAGCGTTAAGATCTCCATCCCCTGAAAAATAAACACATACCAGGTACCAAAAAATGGAAGCAACTCAAGACAGAGCACTGAAGCATAAATGATTCCTTCCAGTCAGGGCTCTGTGATTCGTGTGCCTGTGTGGGCGTGTGGACTGTGCACAGTGGTATGGGAAAGCTGAAGACTAAGGAGAAGAAATAAGACTGCACTTGAAAATTAAAATTACAACCCCACCAAATGCAAAACAGAAAGAGAACAGAATTTTAAATAGGTTTGTAGATAACATCAGCTCATTAGCAGTTCTATTACAGCTTACACTGGTTTGTTTTCGCTAAGCATAAAAAACACCCAAGTGATATGTTTGTGTCTATGTGTCTGTGTATGGAAGGAAGTAAATTAGACAGACATAGCACAAGTTATGTCTGAAAATTTAAATGCACCTTTCAAGACAACAGGCGGTGTGAAGAAGATTGCTGAAGCTGATTTTTCAAAATGCTGATGTATCTTGGGTAGACCCACGTCTTGTGCAGGACTTACACTGCCTCACTCTGACCATAATTTCTTCCTGCTTTAAAAACATGATGCTCAAAGTCAAGAATGCTTTCAGACCAATGGACGCCAGGGCCTTGCTCCTGCAGCTTGTGTCACAGCAATCAAGGTCAAGAGGATAAGTCAAAAGAAAGCAAAGGAAATAATATAGACTCTAATTATTTGCATTTGTAAACAAAAAGTACGCCACACCAAAAATGTTACTTGGGATTTTTTTCCAGATTTCGTTAGAAGAAATTAAGAAGCTTCAAGGACAGATTAGAGATGTTACAGTACCAATGAGAAAAAAAATCCCTTGCTACTTTAAGACTAAAACTTTCAGTTTGCTAAAAGATGCTGTCATTAAAGGTCCAAGAACTCTGTTTGCTTAAGATCTTACTGCTATTGTCTCTGTGATAGCAAGTCAATATGTATCAGCTTAGTAAAATGAAGACTGAACAACAGCTGCATGCAAATATTAAAATAAGATCTCTGAGAGGCAGAGAATTGATTGTAGACAACAGAACTGTGAACTGGGCTGGGAAGATTTTAAAGGGATGCAAGAAGGAAGAAGCAGTAAGGTTTCAATTATAGACTCAAACAAGATGGAAAACAAAATAACATGTGACTTTGCCCATTTATTTGTTTTCAGGTCATTCGGATATTTGTTTACAAATTTTGAAATACATTTTTTCTTCCAAAGTTGTTCCCATTTTGAATTTTAAAAATATTTACAATTGGATGAAGTGTAATCACCGGAACCCCATATGGATTGATGCATCTCAAAGTAGCATGAGTGATTCTGCAATTTTTTAAATTTCAATTTTGTTTGTATAAGAAATGCTTCCTTTTTTTGGGAAAAAATCTAGTTCAAGACATGACCCTTTTACTATATATGTCCATTTTTCAAAAAGTGTTTTGCTACCTAGTTCACACCTAGTCAACAGAACTTGAAGGTAAATTCAGTTCACTGACTGTGGTTCATAAAAGCAACCTCTACTCAAGGTGGGAAATTCAAACAACCTAGAATTTTAGATTTAGGTGTTTTAATTGGATTGAATATGTCCCATCATCCATTTACCAACAATGCAGTCTGGGCCACTATATTCTTTCTAGAGAATATTGACTCAGAATGAATTTCTATGATCAGACATACGTTCTTAATTACCTTTGAAGGTTTATTTTGTAGAGTTTAACCACTGGAAATACTGTGAAATAAAACACTGTGAAAAAAACCACTAGGAAATAAAACACTGACTGCTTCACACTGTTGAATGTTTTCACCTCCTGGATCCTGAGACTATCTCCTGATTAGAAAAAACTTGAATCCTCAGTAAGTATAAAATTACGTAGCTGTGCTGGTTTTCGTGGGATGATACTATCCAAAATTGCTATGAAAGCATTAGCTAATATGTGCTTTCCAGCTAAAAGGAAGTATTGGGACATTGTACAGTCTCATTTCATGCTTCTACGAAGAATTAGGTACCTTAGAGACAAAGAGGCTTTAGAGGATGTCATCTAGTGTAGGAGGATAAGTCCACCTGGGTATGTGCCTTCCATTTAGTCTAAAATTACCTCTAAATAAACAAGAGCCGCTGTCGTTCATGCCACAGAGGCAAAGAATCAGGACTTTAGATGATGGTCTCAGTGTCTATAACTCATGACTGTCCTTTCTGGATGATTGAAACTGAATTGAGTTAATGGGAAAGACTGAACAGGTTTATTTAAAAAGAAAAAAATGAAAAAAAAAAAAGAAAAAAAAAAGAAATAGAAGACAAAAGAGGTAAGAGAAATAAAGAAAAAAAGAGAATAGAAATAAGAGAAATTACAAAATAAAAAAGGAAAAAAAAAGAAAAGGGAAAACACAACAAGGAAAATTAATAAAATAATAAAAAGAAAGGGAAAAAAATGACAAAAAAAAAGGAATGATGAGCTTATCATTCTTACTTGCATTACTTACCATAAAGAAGTCTATAGCATCAAGTGTACCATAGTGAAGACCCTACTCATCTGTTTATGTATTGTGTTGGATGGAGGGTTTTGGACAAACTGAAAATTAGTTCTTACAAAGTACTTTCTTTGAACTTTCATGTCCATAAATATTATCCAAAAATAGGCAATTTATCTAGGTCTAGCTTATCTCAAAGTAAAACTCCTTATTTTCTCTATGAGTTATGAAGAGAGTACAGATAGTTCAGTATTGGGTTTGATGAACTAATTTGCTATTACTCACTTATCACTGAAATGTTACTGAAACAGGGAATATTTGGGACATTTCATAGCAGCTGTAGTGAAGAATCTAATTTAGATCCCAATTCCAATAGAATCAATATGGAACATCTCCCCATCTGGAGTTTACATCTTCAGAACTGTCCATTATCCAGCGGTGGAGAAAAGCACTGCCCTGGAGCATTTCACCAGGCAGAAAAAACCAAACAAACAGGCACTGGGAAGAAGTCGAGTCCAACCACAAAGACTTCACTCATTATACATTTAAATGAAGCCTTCTATTCTGTAATTTGCCACTAACTGTATTACATAACATGCACACTGTAACTCCCTTCCTCACCAGCGCACTCAATTCAGAAAGACAAAAGCAAATGAAAAGAAAACTTAAGGTGGTGTGTGTTGAGTCAAACATCCATTGAACAAACAAGAGAAAAAACCCTGAAACATTTGGAAACCCTTGAGAAGAACAGTGTTTCTTCTGCTTAATAGAAACTACTTTAAAATCTTTCAATCAAAAGCAAGTCTATATCTTAGGAACTTTCTCCCTTAGGAGAAAGGGACACAGTGGAGGTAAAGGTACCGGGACACTGTCTTTCTTTATGTGTTCAGAGAAAGACATTTTACTAAAACCGGTTATTAGAATAGTCTGAATCCTTTGGAATGTTCCACAATGAACTCTAATCCTAGGATTTCTGGTGCCAAGGTAGTATTTTTGTTTCAAAGAACTGTTCTGGGTTAGTTGGAAAATATTCAACATTTCTCAGCAAAAGTGCTATATTTACAAATATAAAACTGCTTTATTGAAAAAAAAAATAAAAAAGGAAAAAACCCAAGATATATACATGACCTTGCAAAAAAAGGCAGGGAGATTGAAATCAGGAGAAGCTGGGATTTATGGAAACAAGACTCTGTAGATGGGGGGGAATCAAAGACAAGGAAGAAATGGTGGAAGAAAGAGTATGGGGTAAATCTTCCTTTGTGTTGCTGTTATACACATACCTGTTGTCTTGTTGCTGAAACACAGCTATCTATTTGATTTTTTTTTCCAGAGAGAAAGGGGGATAACCATGGAATTATGGATAGGTACTTTGCATGAATTGCATTACATGCAATCTTAATGTTTCATTTCTGCAGAAACATGACATTGAATGGATCCCTGAGGATCCGGTAGTTCTAGTTTCCCAGTACTCTGAAAGCACTGAAATCCCCTTCATAAGTCTAATTCCCTACTACTCTACTGAAATATTCTTCCATAGAATTATTTGCAATTTGCTATATAAAATTGGCTTCTAGATTAATCTAATTTTTAACACTGCTGAAGGAAGTCTTACTGAGAGGTAGCCACAGAAGGCCCGTCTCTGATTTCAGTGGATTTTCATGGACTCATGTCATCCCAAACATTGACTCTTGAGCCCTCAGTGTCAAAGAGGATCATTTTTCCATCCAAATTTTGTCGAAAAGCAAATTCAGACTCCTTAATCTTAGTGGTCTTGAATATCCACTAGTGATATTGACAGTGAAAATGCCACCTTAAGGCAGCGTTTCAGGTATTATTTTTTCACTGAATACCTGCAATTGACAATAATCCCTGAACATGAATTTTTCTTTCTTTCTTTCCCTGCCTACATTTGGTCCCTGTTTGTGAATTCCTATGTGTGTAACCACCCTTGAACATATTTTTTGCCATGTAGAAACAGTTTTCAATTTAATCAAAAATCCATTCTTCCTGACTGAGTATTAACTGAAATATTGTCTGTATTTTTTCACAGTTAGTTTAATTCTCTAGTATAAAACTGTGGCGATAAAATAGTCCGACTCACCAGCTTTGAACCAGTGTAATTGAGAGGAGAAACTAGTGAGATGGAATTAGACCAATTTTACATCAGGATAACTGAGTTTAATCTCCTGATTAAGATTTGAAGTTAGCATATGTATAACTCTTACACAAGCAACCACATTATTTGCTTGATACTTTTGTAACATCAAAATTCAGGTGGACATGGGCAGTCTGCATGTTTCCAGAATTATAGCCTTTTTAAAAAGACAAAGAAGCTAAAAAGTCGAGATATTCTCTCCAGACTTCAGAGACAATAGTCATGTTTGCCAGTGCTTACACACAAACACAACCTGTGACCTGAATACTTATGAACATCAGGGTAGCTAAAATAAATCAGACCAGAGGTCTGCACAGCCCAGCCTCCTATCTCTGACAGAGGTGTAAAGCAAATGTCTCGTGAAGGATAAAAGATCAGGGCCAGTAGAGGAAATAAAGGAAAGTGTCTTTCAGTCCTTTCTGAGACCCTTACCACTTGGGGATCAAAAAATTCCTAGACTGGGGCACTGTCTCAGTATCCAGTTGTCTGAGGATTTCCCTGATAGGTACT
The DNA here is from genome assembly GCA_013398115.1 of Falcunculus frontatus. Taxonomy (NCBI): domain Eukaryota; kingdom Metazoa; phylum Chordata; class Aves; order Passeriformes; genus Falcunculus; species Falcunculus frontatus. The sequence goes on along the minus strand of VZRV01010922.1, from coordinate 400,969 downwards.
TTCCCAGCCTCCCAGTCTCCCTTGAAAATGTGTGCCTTGTTGGTATCCAGCAGTTAAAATAACTGCAACAAACAATGGTGTGGTTTTGTGCCAAGTTGAAAGGACTCCACAAGGACCCTAAATTCCAGGTCCTGGCCCTGCCAAAGGCAACCCCAAGAATCCAGCCATGCACCTGAGAGCATTGTACAAATGCTTCTTGAGCTCTGCCAGGCTTGGTGCTGTGACCAGGGAAGTCACAGGGAAGAAGAAAACTCTCCTGACACAACTTCAGGCCATTCCCTCAGGCCCCGTCACTGGTCACCAGAGAGAAGAGATCAGCGCCTGCCCTCCCTGCATCCCTTTGTGAGAAGTTATAGATGCTGTGAGTTCAAACCAGCAAAGCCATTTCAAACCCTATCTATTGTTAAAATAAGAGAAGTGGAAAAGCAAAGCCGGTAATTGAGAAATAGGGGAGACATTCTCCTCCACTGAAAATCAGCGTCAGTCACTGAAAACATGAGCAATACAGTTTTCCCCAGTTGGACTCTTGAACCAGTAGTAAGATCACAGAATCACAGAATGGTTTGTCTTGGAAGTGACCTTAAAAACTGTGTTGTTCCAAGCCCACTACCAGGGGCTGGGACACCTCTCTTTGGACTTGTTTTCTCAAAGCCCCATCCAATCTGGCCTTGATGCTTCTTCAAACTGTTTTAAGCGGGTGTAGATGCTACAGTCAAAGAGCACAGCATGGGCAGTGGCCTGTTCATCACATCTCTTATCTAAAGAGAGCAGTGTAAATAAATAGTGTTTTATGGCAAAACTTTTTTGAGCAATTTCAGACACATAATACAAATTTACCGAATCATCTTCCTGGAGTGACTATTTCCCTGCACTGAATGAAACAGAATGTTGAGTGATGAGCTCAGAGAAAAAAAAGATTTGCTCAGCACTCGATGTTTTTTGCTTTCTTTTGGTGATGACAAAATTGAAACACAGTAAAGTTTAATGAAGCAGGCACAGAAGTGGAACACAAGCCAGCTTGGCGCAGCTCCACTTAGTCCCTCACGCTGGACAGCTCTGCTCTTAGTCTTCTGCAAGTATGATACTACCCTGAGAGAAGATGGATCTGAAAAGAGTCTGCCTAAGTACAGGTTTTCTGGGTTTTTTTGTATTTTTTTTTTCCCTTTTTTAAAGAATGGTACTGTGAGTGGCTCTTTCCACTGACTTTGGGAAAAAAACATCAGTTTCAATAGAGCTTGACATATTTAACAGCCAACGTAAACTATGTTTTCACACTGATTATGTGCACTTTGGACAATTTTCTTTCAGGAAGGACTTTATGGGAGGAATAACACTCTTCTCACAATTTTCAGTGTGATTCAGTTGCATCCTGTAGGGCTTTGTATAACATGTGCACATCAAAACGCATTTGGCCTCCTTGACAATAATGTATTTTGGGTTGGAAGAAAAATGAACCTTTGCATGACTCATTTTAAATTTGTACAGTGAGTTTATTTCAACCTTTGTAAACTTCCTATAGCCAAGCCCAGAATTAGCTGTGAAATGCCAGCCTGATGGGGTTTTTTTGTAATTTACAGTCATTTTTACTCTGAGTAGGTCCAAAATTTATTGGCTGGAAGCAACTAGTCTGCCTTCTAGGATAATAGATCCTCACACTGATTCAGAAGCTACAGTTTCTGTATTTGAGAGTTTCCCTCCCTGGAATGAAAAGCACTCAGCATGCTTGCATACACAGCTCTCAGCATGTCACTAGAGCAGAGGAGTTTCCAAGAGCATGTAAGACAGAATACCTACTTTGGCTTAAATCTTCTCTCAAAGCCAGGGCATTCAGATCAGCGAGTGGAACAGCTGCTAGGACGTGCTTTGCACTTTGCTGGGTCTCTACCCCAAAATCTTGATTGTAAAGAATCAAGTCCATCGTGCGTAAACAGCAAATCTCAGTAACTGAGAAAGGAAGAGACCTCATGGGAAGTTTTATGTAGTGCTCAAATTGTTCATGTTGCTTCCTTCCTGTGATGCAGAACTTTTAAGAATTCAGTTATGATCCAAGTGGTAATGAGAGAGAGAGAGAGCAGGAGGGCGATCATACGGCTTTTGGGGCATGCAAATACTGCAGAATTTTCAAGATTTTTTTTTCCTACAAAAATCTTTGAAATGTAAAATAGTTATAACTTGTGTTAATAGTTACCTGAGTTTATACAGAGGCTGAATAATTTCTCCAAGAAATAAAGCGCTCTCCTGTTGTCTTGCCACCAAACAAATCTATCTCTCCGTACAGAATTTTATAGAACTATAAAGATGGAAGCTCATCCAGCTATGATTCAGATGCCAAATGATTCAGCTGCATGACAATGTTGAAATTGTGCTGAACAAACCCAGGGTCCCCAGTTCAGAGTGCTGAGTAACTCTAAAGCTGCAGAATAGGGAGACTAATATGATAGCTAGTGCAAGAAGTTGGACTGCTCTTAATGATTTATGTAGCATGGGGCACAGTGGACATCGAAGCAAGAGTTAAATGGAAATCCATCAAGCATAAAGAAATGTCTTTTGAGAAAAGATTTATAGAATGACCCAGTGGATGGACCTTGGCTGATTGTAATCTGCATATGAGGCCAAGGCAGGGGGAAAAGGGACTAACAATCAACACTAGAGTAATTTGCCTGATAATAGAAAATTAAAGAACTGGAGAGGCAGTCAGCAGCCTGCAAAATTCATGCAGATTTGGATCTGCTGTATAATTAGCCACAATAGTTAAACTGAAAAAAAAAAAAAAAAGAATGACATCAAATTAGAGAAAGATTTCTGTAATATACAGTAAAATTGCAGAGTTTACATAAAAAAAGGAGACTTAGATAATGGGGAGAAATTTTAAAAGCTAGCAAAGTACTCATAATCTGAACATTAAAAAGTTTTGATATGATTTGACAAGCATCTGTGAGTTTACAATCAGTACAGGTTGTAGTGAGATAATGAAATAAAATTGGTGTACAATATGCTTGCACAGAACAAAACCACCATACAAACATGGACTTCAGGGATGAGTTTGAATGACACTCAAAAGAATGTATTGTAAGGGAAGGATTTGGAGTTTTGTACCCTGCATGAATCTTTAATTACATTCTAAAGATGAAATGTACCAACATCTCATCCTGTTTGGGGCAGTGCACAGCTAAGCTACTCTGAAAATGAAGTCAAGATAAGGTTCTACTGTTGTCTTTGTCTGACTTTTGGTCAGGTTCTCACCACGGGGTGAACTTAACTTCTGCTGTGAAAAATCCTTCCCAGAGGAACCGATGAAATTATTTTTCTTATGCTGTCACACAAATTTCCTTCCAAAGAGGAAAGACAACACTCTTTAATAGAAACAGGACTTGGTCAGGATCGGATTCAGGAATCAGGACCGCATGAGGAATTTAAGTCTAATCTGTCCTGAATTGCAAAGTGGGAAATATATACTTACATCCTTCTTGAAGTAGAAGGTAATTAGTGTCCTCACTGTATACTTCCAGCATTGGTTACCAAGGACCCTTTACACTGTTTGTAATTTTTATTATACACAAGCATGTAAACTTCATTCAGGTGAAAATCCAATTTAGAATGTACTTAAGGACACTCTTGTTCTGTGCAGTGACCAAAGTTCTTGGACTGCCAAAAGTTGACTGTAGTTTGGGGACTGGTGAATTAGGGGAAAAATAAACAGGTTTTCTTAAGGCTCCAAAAGTCATAACTGAATGAAAGACAAAAGTCTTTAATAATCAGTCATTCATTCTAACAACTGTGCCCCTTCTCCCTTTTCTTCTGTTTTTGTCCTATTATGTTAGAGCTAAGAATTAAGTTTTTACTTTTCCACTGAACAAACAGAGCATATCTATCTGATTCTGCTCATTTCTACTGTGCTTACAGAAAAAAATAATATTGCAGGTGTGCATTGAGTTAATATATGTGTGTAAAGAGCTGATTCATAGACAAGATGATAAGAAATATCACGAAGAATATCTGGGTTTTGTGAAACATTGTGGTTTTTTGTTCTCTTGTGATAATCTGAGTCCTTGAGTAATCTCACACCAGCAGCCGGTCTCACACTCAGGTAGGATATGGATACACACTCAGCCACTCTTTATTATAACAATAATAATTTACTACTTGTCCTTATTGACACCTTGGAGCTGGAGTGAATGAGGACTGAATGCAGGCGTACTCTCACCAACTATTAAAAAGAACCAGCTGAAATATAAGCCTATATTCTCAGGCTATGTATGTCTATTTTTTAATATGAATATAGTTCCTTTCTTTTTCCTGATCAAGTTTATTCATAATCAGAAACACAGAGCAGAGATGGAAGTGAAAAATTTACCCAGGCAAAGAGAAAAACGAACAGATTTAACCTCTGAAATATCTTCTTATTTAGTCTCCTTTTTTTTTCCCCTCACAGTCATCATGATAAGCATCTGTTTTATTTTTATTATTAATAGATAAAGGATAAACAGAAAACAGGATAAATAGCAGAGTTCTGGATATTACCCAGCTGTCCAATTGAAACTGCTACAAGACCCTGTGTGGCATGACCAACAGCAATTTCTGCAAGGCAGAATAGTGTTGGTTAGAGAAATGAAATCAAATTTTCATCCCTCCTTTTCTTCTCTTCTTTCCTCCCTCAATTTTATTACTTACATATTAAGATGAAGGCCAAGAAAAAGGGTTGAGGGACCCTTGAAACTGAACGACAGGTGTCTCAAGTCAACGCAAATAAACAGTAGATGAAGCCTACGCTTTGTTGTTATAGTAACTTTTATAAGTTGCAAACTAAATAGTGCTTGGAAACTTGTTTGACATTTCCACTATCATTTATACATGCCTACATTTTAAAACAGAAGTAATTGTACTCTATTTTGCATGTGGATAGGATAGCTGCGGACCGTCAATCCTGGTGTGCCGCAGGGACCGGGTGTGGCCTTGAGATCCTTTATAATCAACAGTGGTCAGAAAGAATAGTTTCATTTCTTGTGAGTTAGAAACAGAAAGGAATAGTGGAATTTCAAACAGTGCAAGGAGTAACTGTGGTAGAAAATAAAATAAACATTTTTCTTGCCTTTATTTCTGGAGAAAATAAACCCAGTTCATATTATGATCCAAATCATATCTCAATTCAAAAATGAGAGTTATTTAATAAAGACTGACAAATTTTCACTATGAGAGAAAGTTCCTGGTTATACCTCTCATGTGAAAGTGATAAGTTATCTTGTAGACATGGTTGTTTTTCCGCTGCATTTCCTTTCCTACATTCCCCATTTCCTATGCCCTACAGGCAAATATTCTTTTTACATTTAGCAGCACTATTACACTTCATGTTTATTCCCAATAAAGAGCTGATTCAGTTTTCTTTAAGCATACCATGATAATCAGAATTGTGATAAAAGTGTTTAAGAGTTTTTATGAATTTTGGTGTAATTCTTAGAGAAGTACTTTTCACAGAGCTGGCTACTACCAGCTGAAAGTGAGAAGACAATTTTTAATTTCTCTGCAAGCAGTTTCCCATTAAGAGTATTTTTGTTAAATATTTAATCAAATCCAAGACATTTTTCACTTGAGACTGTGGTCAGTCTTTCCTTTCCAATTACAATATTTTGTAGAGTTCTGCATCATAATTAAGGAGTTGTCCCTCTCCTTTTCTGATTGATCTCATATATTTGTGCTCCTAATATTTAGCAGAATTTCACTTATCATAAATAAAATATTTAATATATTTTTAAAAAGACAAATATATTATTTAAACTATTTTTTTGATATTTTAATCCATCTATATATATTGTTCATTTAATATTCAGTCCATCTCTCAGATTTTTTATCTATATTAACTTTGGCTGTAGAATAGATGAGGCAGTGTGAGAGAACACACAGTGTCAAAATTGAAAGTCCAGTCAGTAATTTTAGATAAAAACCCTAGATTTTTCCATGTATGCAAATAGTCATTTAAGTTGAGTGAGATGTATTTCTATTGTAAAACATCAGTGAAAGAGTTTGGATGTTGTCAAAGTTAACAACCAGGCTTCAGCCTCAAGAGATACATTCACCTACTTTCAAGCAAAGGCCTTCATTTCACATTCAGGATGGTATTTAAACAGAAAAAAAAAAAAAAGATATTTTTTCTTTCTGTTTTAGGCGTGTGTGATGTAGTTACTAAAAGTAACAAAGTTCTTATTTTCATGTAAAAATGGAAGAAGTAATTTATGCACAATTACATATCATGGACTTTCCTTAAATTGCAATCAAAAAGAACAAAATCAAGAATTTTCCTGCAATTTATTTCATTCAATTTCCATATATCTCTTGGTAGTTGTGACTTTTTGTTAGATTCTCTTTATTTTTTATCTCTATTATATTTTCTTTCAGATAGTTTTGGCTTGGCTTGAAGTGTCATATTGATCAGCCTGTGGACTTATCTGATTGTCTTTCAGACTGAAGTCCTCTATTTAATTAATAGTGCAAGTGGAGAAAAATAAAGGGTACTATCAGCTGTACTGTGTGTGCCAATTCCAAACAATTGACTCAACCTTCCCTGGAAAAAAAGAAAAAAAAAAAAAAAAAAAAGGATGCTTAAGGCAGAAATAGAAGCAAAGACAACATACAGACTGATACAGTCTTGTAGTTTCCCCCTATCCGTGTGTAGATCCCTCACAAACCTCAAGTTTCGTGAGACCTTATTCAGTGGTTGCACCAAGCAACCAATAAGCTACATCTGATTTATGGTTTATGATTTCGGGTGTTCCATGGTATTTTCACAATGAGTTTCACAATAAAGAACCTTGCATAAGAAAGTTTTTTTTTGTGATGGCTATTTCACTGAGTGCCCTTCATTATTTTTCATGATGGGAATGACATTTCTGGTTTCAGTTTCTTTACCGTTCGTGATTATAGATGACTTGTAGAAAACTAGCATATGCCCTTCCATCTGTCCACTCTTTAGCCTGAAGAATACCACATGGTTTCCTGTCTTGTCATCTGAAAAGTCCTACCAGGCCTCCTACCACCCTCATCCCCCATTTTAGCTTCTCGATCTCTCCTAAAAGTGGCTTATTCACTATCCTTATTTGCTTACAGCAATGAAAGATATCCTTACTTGGCAATGAAACCTTGGCAATGTTGACTTGTAGACAAGATACTGAAAATTATCCAAACATGGTGCTTACATCTGACTCTGCTACTCACTTTAGTCACTCGCTGGTCTTCTAATTGCAGGGAAGTCAGTCCTGCTTGTAACTCTTTTTTTTTTTTCCCCTACACACAGTTAAATGATGAATTTTATCAGAAGAAAGTTTGTGACTTTGAAAACAGGACATAAACTCAGTCTGTGCAGGCCCAATCTGTATGTACAGTCAGAAATTACAATTTTCAGTTTGACTTGGCCTTGTAGAAAGATGAAAATATATATATATTCATGTGTAGAGAAAACGTTCCTTATTGCCGAACGTTAATTGGACCATTCTGGATATTGGATTATTCAATTCATTTCCTCATTCCTATCTATATCCAGCTCACTTTATTCTAAGATCAAAATAATTGTTTCAGCAAAGAGTGACCTGTACAAATTGTCCATCTCTTTTGTGAGTGAAGGGCCAGAAATACATACGTATTCTGTTCTTTTTACTATTTCCTTTCCCTTTAAGTCCTCTTCTACTCTACCTAATTTAAAGCAAGCAGAGCAAAAGACCCAGAGAGTGTACTGAAGGATTTTTCAGGACACGTAAAGCCAGTCTCCTTTGGCTAATTTGCAAAAACAGTTTTTGATTTAAAATAGGAGGATGGCATATCCCTCCCTAGGAGAAAACTCGCATCCGCTAATGTTCCTCCAGGAGTGAGTTATGAGAAGAAGCCTCTGATGGATTATAGAGGAAGGTTAAATTCTGAGGAGCTAATTTGTTGAAAAGGTGAAGGTAGCTAACTTAAAAAAAAAAAAAAAAAAATTAAGCTGGTACCCCAGGTCTGCAATATCTTTCCTCCTCACTGAATATTGCTGGGTAATGTATAGATCTCAAGAAGAGCAGTTGCCACAACAAAGTTGTTTCCCATAGGAACTGTTGGTGCAGAGTTGAGGTAAAAGCAAGTACACACCTTTTTGACATGTTAAGATCTTTCTACATGTAACGTAAATTTTAATTTATTAACTTAACAAGATTAATAATATAGAGATACCATTCACTTCTAAAAGCCAGATAACTTCTTTTGGCTATTTTATCGTTCCTTTGCCTCCCTAACATTTCTCAGAAATTTAATGGCCTATTTTCTCATGTAAATCAAAATAGCTTCAATTATGTTAACTATCTGAAGCAGATAATATTGGCCCAGTATTTTAATTATAAATGTACGTGAAGTCAAAGTTACTTGGGAGGTGAAAGTCATTGTACAAAATTCTGACAGATGACAGAAAAGATGTGTCTGGGTATGACAAAGTCCACACTAGGCAGTGAACTTTAACGGTTAAATACTTTAAAATTATTCCTTTTCTCATACAGCTGTGTGAACGTGGTTCTAATTGCATAATCTGACCATGGAGTCATAGAATATCCCGAGCTGGAAGAAATCCTCAGTGATCACCTAAATCCACCTCCTGGCCCAGGACAACCCCAAGAGTCACACCACGTGCCTGAGAGCATTGTGCAAATGCTCCTTGAACTCTGCCAGGCTCGGTGCTGTCACCACTCCCTGGGGAGCCTGTTCCAGTGCCCAGCCCCCCTCTGGGGGAAGAACCTTCTCTTGATATCCAACCTAACCCTCCCCTGACACAAGTTCAAGTCGTTCTCTTGGGTTCTGTTTCTGGTCACCGGAGAAGAGATCAGTGGTTACACCTTCACTTACCTCCTGCCCCCTGTGAGGAAGTTGTAGGTGCGGTGAGGTGTCCTCTCAGTCTGCTCTTGTCCAGGATAAACACACCAAGTGATCTCAGCTGAAAGTCCCAACAGAGGAATCAAATAATGAGCCCTCAAACATGAAAGCTTTTCTTTACTGCTTCACAATAGGGGCATCTCTCTAAGTACAATAGTAGTAAGCTCTCTCTGTCCTAAGATACCCTTCTGAAATGAGGCAGCTATAAGTTAAATGGCTAAGTCTGAGTCATACACTTTCAGCTTCTTTTCAAGTTAAGAAAGAGGCCTAGCTGAGACTTACTGTGGCAATTTTGGTCTCAGAAAATGATCTTATGATTTCCTCCCTTTCTCCTTAGTCTCCTCATAATGTTTTTGCCTTCTCTTTCGTTCCTATCTTGCCTAAAGAAGTTGTATTTTGTTAGCTGGTTTTGTTTTGTTTTGTTTTGTTTTGTTTTGTTTTGTTTTGTTTTCTTTTCTTTTCTTTTCTCTT
>VZRV01010922.1:335363-379572 GCA_013398115.1 Falcunculus frontatus | reverse complement strand
AAAAAAAAAAAAAAAAAAAAAAGGTAAAAAGAACTGAATGCCAAAATTAATAGGTAGGTTGACACAGGACTTTGAAGACTAACAGGATGAAGAGGATCTCACATGGAAATGAGAATGAGAGAGAGAGAAGGAAGGAGATTACTGAGATTTTTTTCCGGACACTCCTATTTAATTATGAAGGTTAAAAAACCAAAACAAACCGAATCAAAAGACTCAACGCTAGCCTCCATTTAGTCTTTCTATGATTTAAACCACAATTCAAAGATAGGTTTCAGGAGGGAGAAGACTTCTCTACCTCAAGGGTTCATAGAAGTATAACCCATCCTCAGATATAAGCCTCCATAAGAAGGAAGGCACTTCACAGTAATAAGGGCAAAATAATTTTGTTTTCTAATACATATCAAAGCTTGCAAGCTTCCCAATCTACCTGTCAGAATAGAGCTGTTCTGCATAGGGCACTTCTCAGTACAACCAGTAGTTTTCAAAGTTTCTGTAGCAAGTGAATGAGGGAAAAAATGACAAAAAATATCCTAGAACTAACATGAACTTTGTTCTTTCCACAGCTAAGAGTAGAATGGCAAATAAGGGGAAGTGCTTCCAGATACAAGCTAATCAGCCATATACTCTGAAGCATAAGATTTGATTAACCTTAGTGTGTGCAGGTACAAAAGCTGCTCTGAAGGTAACTTTATTTTCCTTTTCTTCTTTCCTTTGAAGTTATAGGGCCAGCTTTTCAGTTTAGCTCTGGTCACTATTTCCTATTTTGTATGATCAACCATACAGTCTATGTAATGACATTCACAATGCACACCACTCTTTGAAAGCATAAAATAATTCACCAAACCAGTCCAGCCCTGCTAAGGAGAGGCAGAGTTCTTCCTGTTGACCTGGATGAGATTAGAAGAAATGAACAATTAGAAATTTTAAAATGTATATTACAGCCAAACACTAGCCCCATAGTATTTTTGACATTGTACTTCCCTCAAATACTGGGAAATCCATGAGCTGAACTCTTAGGTGTCTGAGAGCAGACAATTGGAGTGTGTTGGGCCTTATATAGGGTTTGAAAACTGAGACACGTGGTCCCTCTTGATGGTCCGTAGACATGACCACACCAAAATACAACAGCAGCACGGTAAGCTGTCAACACAACAGCAAGAAGTTAATATGGGGAAACAAAAATGTTTCCAGGTTCCTCTCTGCTATTTCTCCTTTCTGTGGATTAGCAACAGCATGGCTCAAAATTGTGCCAGACCCAAAAGCCAGCAGCTTTATCCTTCAACTGTGCTAATGCGGAAAGGTTAGCTTTGTTTTCACTCCAAAGCTGGTATAACATAAGTGGCTTATGACTGGTTATACACTTTCATGGTTAGACTTTGTCCTAAAGTAAGAAATGCAGCCTCCTATGGTTTTGCCTCTCCTGGTCTTGAAGGAGCCACATAGTTGGCTCCTGTTGTACTGAGTGGATAATATGAGTGATCATTTAATAAAATATTGAAATGTAAATACTTAGGCACAGTTATTCACTCGGATTTTCTGAATAATCACCACCATGGAGGGAATGAACACAGCTCTACACATAAAGCATTCAAAGAAAAAAACATCAGAAAAGATTTCTCTTTTTCAACATCATGCAAATTAGTTTCTTGGCTCTGTAGGGAGGAAGCAGAACCCGCCACACAGCTTGTAGGAGAAGAATAATTCCCCCAAATCCTAAACAATACCTCCCTGTGATATTGGCTGGGCTGGTAGATCTAGTTCAGAATTTGAAAAAAAATCTGAGAGGAAATAGATGAAAATGTTACCTAAAAAAGCTTCTAGATTGGTGGAAAAAGAGCAGGTCACTTTTTCCAGAGTTGTTTGGGGGAGATCTGCATTATTGGCTGCCCCCAGTTCTGTAGTACATTTCACTCTGAGTACCAGTGCCCCCAAAGTGAAGACCTAGCAGCTTATTTACACACAAGCACGTTTTGAAATGGGTTAGCTAGGACGTCAGACTGCTCTAAAATATTTTGGGAACATGCAGTGGTGCAAAACAAAGAGAATTTCCACAGGCTTTCCTGTGGTTAAGATTTCTCTTTTCATGGTTCATAGCACTTACTCTTGCCCACTGGGATGCTTCTGCCATCGGACCCATCGCATGTGGCATGGCTCCTGCCACTTTAGTCCCCAGCCCTGCACCACAGCCTCCTTCTCTTTTAGTACATGGAACTCTTGCTTCCTTGCATCAGGGTCTCTGTGTCCCCCTTTGTTGCCCACTCTCATTCTTTCCTGTTTTGCCCCTCAAGCATTGTGTGCCCCTCTGATGACTTCAAATCCCTTTTCCCTTGTTCATGCTTTCCTCCCTTTTTCTTTACTTCTTCCCAGGGAATATGTACCTATCAGTCATGTCTTTTTCACCTTCCTAGGGATGGAAAATATTTCTTTCTGTCAAGTTTCCCAATTCTCACGTTACCTATCCATTTTGAACATAAAGTGCTCCATGTTTGCAGGCCCGTTTTTGTTCCAGTCCCCACTACAATTTTTATTTATTTTTCAACTCCATGGGAAATAATGAACTACATTAGACTATGCTGGGAAGAAGACTAAAACTGAGACTAGGTGTTCACAGGAAAAATGGAAATAGATTATCCTTTGATCTGTCAAACACAGGACTGGCAATGTTCAGTGGATAGCACTTGAACAGTAAAAAATAGCCCCCACAAAAAAATCCGCACAACAACACAAAAGAACAAAAAGACTGCATCAAAACCTCACAAACCAAAAACATTAAAACAAAAATTATATTGGCACTAGTAAACTCTGTAGTGCTGGCACTTTGTTTCCTTCACCCTTTTCTTTCCTCCACCTCCTTCTCCTCCTCCTCCATGGTCTCCTTATCCTTCTTTGTTTAACACCCATTCTAATTCCATGAAGAATTAACTCAAAGCCTCATGAAGTAATTCTGTGTTCCACAGAAAATTGTCCTGCATGAAGACAAAGACTGTTTACATTATAAACCATGTAAAGGTTTATAACAGAGTGTGATTTTAATGGCTGCAGGAATGGTTTCTTTGACTATCACAAGGCATTTGAGGCTGGAAGGCTACTGAAGTGGTGTGAGATTCTTTGTGTCCCTCACCCAGAATAGTGCTCTTCCCCAAAACCCATTGACCTAATCAAGTGGGAAAAACCTCAAGTGGGAATAAACCAAACCAAACCAAACCAAACCGAACCAACCAACCAACCAGACAAATAAAAAAAGTAAACAAACAAAAAGAAAATGAGGCAGACTTTTTTTCTTCCCCTTTTCTACTAATAATGGTATCTTGATTTTTGGGACAACCCACATAATAGTGGAGAACCAATACCTAAACTTCCATTCACTTTTGCTTTTCTTCATTTGCTTGTCATTCCTATTCATATTATCTTTCAAACTTTGTCACTCTTACAGCACTCCTGCTAAGCTCTCTGCCTCTGCCTATAAATGTCCTCTTCAGTTTTATCATTGTAGCTTCTGCTTTTCCTTCAAAAAGTCTTCACTGACTTGGTTTCAGTGACTAAGGATATTTATAACTGTAACATATTTATTTCTTTGCATCAGACAGGGATTTCTCTAGCTTCCAAAGCCCTAGACCAAAGGCATCCATTTCTGGGTGGTTATGGTTGACCTAAGTTGTGTCCAATGCTCAGAAATGGGTATTGCCTCTGTTTCAGATACGAATGACAAATAACTGTTCAATTTATTAGGGCTTCTTGGACATTGTAGTCTTTTGTATTCCTCCAGCATGCGTATCTGAAAGTTTGTTTGGAATACAGGATATGAGACAATGTAAGATATTCCAGGTTTTAAATGAACCAAATGAAATGTGGTCTTTATTTCAAGGTTCTTTTAAAACCGATGACTAGGCAAATCTCATGGTTTTTTGTGTCCTACAGTATTAAAGACTTTGATTGAAGGTTAAAGTTCAAAACTATGCCGTTATCAAAAATATATGAAGATATGTAGTTGTGACTACTGAAAACACAGCTGGCACTTCTGTTGAGAAACTGAGTAGTACATTGTCAAAAACTCCAGCGCACTTCCTCAAGAAAAGATCAGTTCTGTCCAAATAATTCCTGAGAGTGGTTGATAAATTCTTGAATACCTCCAGCGATGAAAAGACTTCAACTTTCCTTTACTAATACTCCCAAAACTTCATTATCATTATCAAAGGGATACTTTCTTTTCTTTTTAATAAGGTGTCTGTCTCCTTTTATTCTCTGTGGTAAACAGTTTCCTTTCTTTTTAGAGGTTAACATTACAGCTAAGTGTTTACTGCTTCTGAGTGCCTTCTCTAACTGCCTGTATGCTCATACAAAGTGAAGCCAAAAGGGCTGCAAACAAGAATAATTTCAGAAAGAGTTTTCTAATTCAAATGGATATTCAGCATTCTCTCCTGCCTCAACCAGATTTTTCTGCAAAAAATAGTTTTGTTTATGAAAGATGTATTATAAAACTCAGCACATTTCCAGATTTTTGTGTAATAAACAAAAGGTCCCAAATAAATAATTAACAAAAAATGACTTATTTATAATCAGAAATGTTTGGCCACCAGATGGTCCAGAGTATATCTTCATATAATGGGATCTCGAGTACGGTTTTAACTCTGCGGGAACAAACAGCAGAGTATTAATAAAATGTCAATTAGTTTAATTTAGTCTCATATCTATTGAATATATATATTGGCACCTACATGGTTTTAATTTCGTTTTAGGATTCCAGCTGCTATTGAACGCAGAAAACTTTTAAACGAGTAAATTAAAAAAAATCGCAAAGACAAATAAATATGTCAAAGGATAGAAAGAAATAATTTTAAACGAAGCTGACAAGAATCTTCACCAGTAATGTAAAAACATTTTTGTGCATTTACACTGTTAATGTCCTTGATTGTTTTGTCTCTGACATTAAAAATAAAGTGTTATACTAATCAAAAATAAATTTCATTACCAATATGATCTTCAAATTTTCCTAAAGTCAGTTTTTCTTTCCCTTTCCACTCCCTGCTTTCACACTCCTAAAATTTTTTGATGCATGGGTAGATTTTTGTATATCTCATACTTAGCTGACTCCTCTGAAATACACTATTAAATTCTAGATTGAAAGTCACTGGTTTACATAGTGTCCTGAATGACACTTTTCTTAAAGGAATCTCAAGGAAATTCAACAGTCATGATAAACTCACTTTGAGTTTATCCCAGGATTGTATTTGATCCTCTTTCAAACACAAGGTATCTGAAGGGTCAGGTTGAGAATGGGTGATGAGGGCAAATATATCAAACTGAAATTAACTTCCTCTGTTGTACTGGATCTGTCTGGTGTGAAATAACTTTCTTCACACCAGTCTGTATATTGTTGTGTTTTGGATTTCTGACTAAAACAATGCTGGTAGCACATCAGTATTTTAGCTCTCGCTGAGCAGTGTTTGCTCTGTCAAGGTTTTTCCTGTTTCTTACTCTGCCCCCTTTCAATGACCAGCCTGGGAGTGGGCCTCAAGCTGGGAGGGACACAGCTGGGACAGCTGGCTCAAACTAACCAGAGGGATATTCCTTCCCACATAGCCCCATGCTCAGCAATAAAAACTGGAGAGAGCGTGTGGGTTGTCTTCCAAATCAGCTCTTCCTTGGAGAGTGGCAGGACATCATTCTGGTTGTGGGAGGTGTCAATTGCCTTTGTAAAACTTGGGTTTTCCCCTCTTGCCTACTCTAGAGCCTTGAATGAATTTTCTTGTTTTTACTACTCCTATTTTCTCCCCCATCCTGCTAGGGACAGGTGTGAGTGAGAATCTGGGTGGGTGCTTTGCTGCTGGCTGTGGTCCACCCACCACAGATGTTCATCAGTTGCAGCGAGAGCTGCAAAATCCCTCTGGGAAGGGACTCAGTGTTTGATGATTAGTCAGGGCTGAGCTCAAAGCTACTGCAAATGTAATATAACTACCTGAGTCCACTGGGCTATATGTAAGTGCAACATTAATGTTAAGTTAATGTGGAGTTGTAAGGCCCTTTTGTTATCTGATACATGCTGGCTGTCACAATCTGCAGGCTGGGCTTGATAAAGCCACATTTCTACTAGGAAGGGCTAATATGGTTATGTCCGATATAGGACTAAGCTGTTGTATGTTGTGCTCTGTGCATGCCGCCTTTGATCAGAGTTCACGGTGCACGGTTCTCATTTTAGGGTTTGAGATAACCTAGGTTTTGTTCCACTGGAGTTCCAAAATTTGCATGGTACCCCACTCTGATTGAGGTGTGAAAAATGACTATGTCAATGGTGATTGAACTCTGAGTAAAGAATAAGCTCAGATTTATGCTTCAATTACAAAGTGGTCTTAACCTTTTACTTAAAACTAGGAATGCCTACACAGGTAGATGTCAGAAATGACCGCACTAAAGAAAAAACATTAAGACAGTATTTCAGGATTACTTAACTTTTTTTCCGTGCTGCTGCATGAAATTCAAACCCTGAACACTTCTCCAAAAGTTCAGCAAAGAACATCCACAGCTGAGTCCTGTGCAGGAAAGCTCCCACATTTCAACTTAACGTTCTGTGCCAGAAGAATCTAACCTCCTGTCCTTGTAGCGGATGTTAGAGTTATGTAGATAACCCTCTCTTGCCAGGCTCCATCTTTTTTTATTTTAATACTTTTCTGTGAGGACAAAATACACAATTTCACACTCTCTGGCTATAGTAATTTCCTTTAGGGAAGGATGAAGTACTAGGGCGAGCACAGCTTCTGCTGCATTATCTGAGGCAAAGCATGAACAGTGCATAGGGAGGTGTTAACAGGAGGGACTTTGGTCCCCTTATTCCCTCCAACTCTTTTCCCAAGAAGAAAATCATTCCTATCTTCCAGACATACTGTGCTTTTTGAAACCAGGCCACTGCATTTAATTTTTTTCCTTGGAACTCGTGTACTTTATCTCTAGATGAAAGACCCTGTGTGCTGGTACTCCTATTAAACCTTATATTGACATGTTTTTCAGAACCCAGATTTTTTTTGTAGTGGGACATTGCACTGGAATTGCTGATGCCACTAAAATGCAGTGTTTATTCCTGGGAGAGTTTTGTTTATTTCTATGATCTGGATACTGCATACTACCAAGAACTGTCTGCAGCCAGACTGGCTGCAGAAATGTAGATTAACACTTTCACAGACAAGTGGATGGTGGAGGCTTACTTCAATTACTATTTGTAGGGAGTTCCAATGCAGAACAGAGCTCCTTTGCAGCTGGGGTTGTAGAAACATGCAGGAAAGGATTGTGCTGGCTCTGAAGAGTTTACAATATAAATAGACAACAGAGTAGTGAGGGAAAGCTTGCTCAGAGACTTGCCTAAAGTCACACTGCAGGGAAGAGCTGGGAATAGTATCTAGGTCTCCTGATTCCCCCAAGTCTGTTACTTTATTTACTAGGCCATGTTGTCTCCCTCCATTTAATTCCCTTCTCCTTTTCTTTATTCTACTGGATAAAATTCGTCAGCACATATTCCCATATGCAAATAAACATTCATTTATGTGGGAAAAAGACCCACCTACAAAATCAACCTCCTGGAAAAACACCTCTTCTAAAGATTTGTTACAGTGCTCTTTGAATACAGCAAACATTCAAAAGGGAAGCAATATTCATTATTTTGTCTTTAGCATAATTGTGTAGGGAATTTGAATGTACTTTTGCTCATCATCTTTGAAGGAGTGGTAAACTTAAGATGACATGCAGCTTGACCTGTATGGGCTGTGTGTACACATATGTTTACAAGGTACTTGTTATCTCTGGGATAAAGGAAAAGAGTTGCATTGGGATTAAAGGAAGAGAAAAATAGATGTCTTTCAATATTTCTTAATATTCTTTCTAATTTCAGGGCATGACCAACATTAGTTTGAAGAATTTTCCTTAAGTGCAAACCTAATTGCTATGGTATCTCCAGATGTCTCCTGGAATTGCTCTTAATATCTGCTGCAAAACTATATTTATTTATTTATTTATATCAAAATAAGATGCGATTTAAACAGCATTAAGTAAAATGGATAGGTCACAAAACACATGCTTGACTAGCGGGCATTCCTCATAATTCCCATGCCTTTTCTGCTTGTTAGTTACCTATAATAGCGCAAATAAATACCACATTTATGCTCGGGCTGTGGATCTTGTAAAGTGGTGGGCACACAGGGCTGCAACTCAGGCTTCTTGGATTCTCCTCACTGGGAAAGGTTTTATTGGTGATTTTTGCAGAGGATTCTTTGGGTGGCACTTTTAATGCATACAGTGAACCCATGATCCTTTTGTGATATTCTCCTTGACTTCGTCTGAATTTTGGGCAAGCAGAAGCCTGAATGTAACTAAAACAACTTCAGAGTGTTGTTCTTAAATCACTTTCCTAGCAGGTGGTGAGCCCACCTGTAAAGAGGTTTGTGCTAGCAATGAGCTTTCTTCCCATTTGGCACAGGTCCCACGATTTGCAAGAGAGGATCCATAAATCCCACTGAATGCCTTATCTCTATAATCCCTTATCTCTATATAGTATTATTTGAATTATGCATTTGAGAGTGGGGTCCTGTGAGCCACCAGGAGTGAAATATTTCTCAGGCTCAGATACTTCTCTCAAATACTCAGATATTTCTCTCATTTTTCTCATATATTTGTGAGAGAAAAACAGGGAGTTACTCTGGGAGAAAGCCTACTGATCAGAAAGACGATTTCACAGCTATCTCATTAGATATCTGAGTTCAGTCCTGTGCCTTCCCCCAGATTAGTTGTGCTACCTAGGACGAGTCAGCTTCCCAGTCACATGTCTGCTCCCCCTGTTGCAAAATGGGGAATAACAACCACCCTTTGCCTTGTTTGATTAAAAAGCAAGTTCTGCAGGCAAGATAGGATTCTTTATTATGCATATGAACAACATCTGGCCTAGTGTGCCAGGTGCACAAATCATTTATTTATGTAATTAGTTAAAAACGTGAGCTAAACTGTGATAACAAATCCGTGTAGACATTCTTAGTCCTGGATGAATATAAGGTAAGTAGGGTAAATACTTTCTTTTAAAGGCTTAATGCACATTACCTCACATTTGCTACAGGGTAAATACACGTGAGTTGTCCCAGCTGAGCTGACACGGGATCATTTGTTACTCCTTCATATTCACACGCTTGAGCCTTTACAAGCGTGACTTTTAATGCTTTCTAATAAAGTAAGGGATATTAGTTGTACTGGACTAAACTTTGGAGGATAACTCAAACCTCTTGCTTAGGCAATGTCTGTTATTGCTCCTGGAATACTCCACAGGTAAAGAAGTTGCAGGAAACTCAGTTCTCCAGAGGAGTTTTTGCTCCCTGATCAATTAAATGTCAACTGAATAGACAGAAATTTGGGAAACAGAGCTGACAATCAGTACAATGACTGCTTTTTGTGAACTGGTAAATGGATATGTGTTCGTTTATCTTCTGGTGCAGAGCATGGTCAGAGAGGTTATTTTAGACCATCTGTGCTTTGCATTAACTTGTCTGTCTTCAAATTAGAGTGCAACAGGAGAGATGAGCTTTTACATCCAGCTAAGGCACTCAACTGGGATCTAGCAAGCAGCAACATCATTTTCCGGAGATTATGGTACCTGCTATATTTCAGCTCAGAGGCAGATACATGTGCTGCGGGTAAAGTAAATAACAAAACTGGTTAGACCAAGGGCCAGGCAAGCTCAGGACAAAAAAAAACAAGGGTGCAGAACTGGTATGGTTTTCCAGATAAGCAGTAGAATAAGTAACCATATCATGTCAGATACTGATGAATCAAATTCTGCTTTAAGGTACACGATGTAAATCTAGAAAAACCACTAAATTTTACTGGATTTACACCAGCAGAATGGTTGACTTGTAACATCAACCAAAAGGGCACAGTAGGAGCAGTAAACACTTGCTCTCATTCTGGAAAAGCAGTAATAGCAGATACTTGCTACATGTAACATTTCTCCCCCTTTATATTCTCTACTTCAGGTTAAGTACACTTTTAATGAAATTGAATCATTATTTTTCACTTGTACTTCTTTCTACCCCTGTGTATTAATCTGTAAGGTGGTAGTAGTTTTTAACTTGACTTTTTCCTTGTGGTTTTTTTTTTTTTTTCCTTTTAGTTGTTTTGACTTGTCAGCCAACATTAACTGGGACTGACTTTTCTTTGTATCTTTACTGACAAATCTATATTAGTAACAGCATCAATACTGTATTAAACCTGAACTGTGGGAATAATTTGTAATCACACTAAAATTAGTAATGTCGCTTATCACATGGCAAGACACAGGGTAGAGAAGTAGAACTACCATTAGTTTGGGTTATTATTACCTTATTAAGGCCATTTAAATAGGCTGTAATTCTGGGAATTTAAAGGTCATTTTGATTTATTCAGTTTAGTTTCTTATGTGTTTAGAAAACTAATTAAAGAACAAATAACATGGCTATATCATTCTTAATGGCAAATATGTGCGAAGGGGCTGCCCATTCTGAAACCCAAGAGAATAATGAACATTGTTATAATTTTAAACATTGAACATAGCTTCCTCTTAAAAGTTATTATTTTTCCATTTCATTAAAATGGTTTCGTCCAACTTCACTCTTAATATTTTGGAAGGAATTTCCTATGAACATTTCTCCCTAGGCTTGAAAGGCTCAAGCATCTCTAGTTTGTTTGAGCTTTCAGAAAAATGACCAAAATAAATAAATACAGGGAAAAATAAAAATCTCTGAAACAGCTTTTAATCCCCATGAATGACCTACAATTTGTTCTCAATGTAATGGATGTCAATTGTTTAATTTTTCCACAAAGCCTTACACTATGATGACAATTCTTCACTGCCTAATAAATGATGTGCTTAAGCCTTAAAAAAAATGCTGGTGTGCCTTCGGCTTCGAGAGTTTTGAGCACCTTAAAAAATGTAAGGCAGCTTTAAACACTTTGTTGAATAGGGATGTTTACTCTTTCTTGAGTATTTTGCAGAACTGGACCACAGTTGTTTAATGCAGCTCTGATTTGAGTCCATCTAAATGATGGACGGTGAAAAATTTTCATCCATAGAGCCCAGGGCATGGCTTTATAGTGTGATTGTGTGCAGGGAGGGGAAGAGCATTGCAGACAAGTGACGTTTCTATCCAATATATACAGAATTCTAAAAGAAATAAGTGTAACAATGACAAGAAAATTAACGTTGTGATTTTACATAAAACCCCGTAATTTTCTTTTTGACCACCAATGGCAAAATGTTCCTGTTGCTCCAGATCAAGCCTTACACTACAATGTACGACAAGTTGTTAGATGTTTTACAGCCTCAAGAGTCAAAGTCACACAAAGCCTACTTTCTTTACCACATCGGTGTTAATATGAAGTCTTCCTCTCTAAAGGATACAAGTGGCAAATAAACAGTTTATGAATGCTGTAACATTCATAACAAGTTTCCTAACAAGGAGAATTGCTGACAATATCAATCAATATTTTTATTCTGTGGTTTTGTTTTAAAACTAAATTTATCCATTTAGAAATGTCTAGCAAAGTCTGTGGGGCTCTGTGGTATTTAAAGGTCATGCATGTTTTTCAAAGAAGAAGAAGAAATAATGCAAAATCCAATTTTTCAAAAAAACCCAATAAAAACAAAAGTATAATTATAGATTTTGGGGGTTATCCCATTGTTGAGTTAGTTTACCTTCCACTTAACCATAAGGGTCTTCTAGAATCATAGATATTAAGGGTGGAAATGGTGGCTCTTGTCAATCCAATCAATTTCTTTGGAAATGTATACTCAATATCCAAGACGAGCACATTCATTGCACAACACCTGATGCAAACTTGGTCAAATAGTCATGTGAACTTCCATTTCCTTCTGGAAAAGGGGAAACCAAGGCAGTCTCCGTGCTGGGAGATTACAGAGTGTGTGGCAAAGATCTCAAGATCTTCTCATCCAGATGGCCTTCCAAGAGGCTGGTTGAACATCTGACTCCATTCTACTTTTGCCAGAGACAGAAGACCTGTTACTAAAACAAGTTATTATTCAGTGTCTTATCTAGAACATGGTGTTCCTTCAAAACTCAGTATCCTGGCACTGGTGCCAGACATAATTGGCAGGGGAGAAGTGGATGCCTCTTGTGCATCACCAGCAGCATTTCCCACAAAGTTGGGGGATGTCACTGCAGCTCTTATTCAGAAAACAACTCTTCCAGCTCGTCTAGGGAGAACTGACAAGGTTATCACCAGAGGCGGGTTGCTAGAGGCTGCAGCTGACAACAAAAATGAGGGTATGTGAACATTAATATCCAAAGAGACAGCTACCTGCTGGAAGCACTTGCCTGGAAGAGGTGCAGGGACTGTATAAATACAACCCTCTCTTCTTCTCATCCCAGGAAGTTTTGAGGCCAACCCAAATCTGCAATAGCTGGGATCTAAGAGGCAACAACAGGGATTGTCCTTATTGTGCTCTTAATAAACTCTACCCGTGAAAACTTGTTAACTCTGGCTGTGGCTTCCATGTCTGCTTATATGCAAGACCTCCACCAGCAAATCAATCCTTGCGTTGTAATGGCACTCGCTTGACAAGATGTGTTTGGCTTAGTGCACTGCTGCTGTTTGTTCTGTGTGTGGCATCACAGAGGGATGTGATGTGGGAGAAAACCAGAAAGAGGATCTGGCTGATATGCACCAAGGACAGAGAGAGCAGGCTCTGCAATAGGTTGGTGAGGTGGAGAAGGACTCAGTTGCCCTCAGTGCTTTGTGACATCCTGAAGGTATCCAATGAAAATTCGTTTAAAAACCAGTAAAATTAGAGATGGTCACTTCTGAGTGTATCTCTTGTAAATATATTCATTATTGTGCTCTTTGATGTGGTGCCTCTGATTTTATTTGCTCAGACATCTGGATTTCCCAATTAATGGGTTAAGGAGGAGATTACAATCTTGGAGAGCTATGGGCACACAGATTTGGCTGCTGTCTTCATAACATCTTAGAGCACTGCCCTGAAAAATACTGTGTGCAGAAGATTTCCTGACCCAGCAGGCATGACCCTAGGTTACGTTTCCCTGAAGCATTGTCTGTCTAATGTTTCTTGCTTGATCTGACAAGTGGAGGAACAAACAGAAGAGGAGAAAATTCGTGTCTGGAAAAGTGAAGTCCACCACCCGGCTGGTTTGGCCCCAAACTGGCAGTGCAGATGAAAACTCCTATTTCTGCTCCCTCAGTTTGATTGCTGCCTCTGGATTATCCAGAGAGGAACAGTAAAGGTTTTGCAGCAGCCTGAGGTCAAAGGCTGGGAGAGTTCTTGCTCTCTCTGTTAGTCCAGCATAAAGACATTCAGAGAGGAAAATTTAAGCAGAATTTAATTTAATTTAATTTTTATTATTTTTTAGTCCATTTTTAAAATTTTTGTTAATTTAGTTATTTATTTTAATACGACTCCTAGCATGAAGTTGGACTCCATTGCTTGACCTTGGAGCTTTCTGTACTCTGAGTTTAACTGAGAAATACCTAGCCTGGCCTTGGGCTTGTTCATGCAAAAAAAGACATTGAAATGCAGAGGAAAATCAGGTGAGATATGGACAGTAATGGCTTAATGCTCATTTTGCTTACAAACGTTTTCTTAAATAAAAGGGGAGAAGAAAAACATACACCTTAAGACTCTTTTCTGTCAAAAATTTTACGCCAGCTTTTCTGCCTAGTCACAAGGAATTCTGAGCCTTTTTTTGCTTCTGTTTACGTCCTGATACATCAGTGTCATTCCTTTTTGCAGACTCAGATTCAGCTGCACATGCACTGCGTGAAAATTTCCTATTGTGAGAAATGAAAACTGAGCTAACTCTTGCCTGGCACCTGTCAGAAACCTGGAGCACAGGTATCAGGCTTGTTCTTTATGAGGTGACCTTCTTGGAAATAGATCTTTTTTTATGTTCTTTTTCCCAAGTTTCAAAATAAAAGAAAAAAGAGGAAAAAAACAAAAATAAAGAAGCAAAAAAAAAAAGAGAGAAAAGAAAGAAAGGAAGAAAGAAAGAAAGGAAGGAAGAAAGGAAGAAAGAAAGGAAGAAAGGAAGAAAGAAAAGAAGAAAGAAAAGAAGAAAGAAAGAAAGAGAAAGAAAAAGAAAAAAAGAAAGGAAGGAAGAAAGGATGGAAGAAAGGAAGAAAGAAAGGAAGAAAGGAAGAAAGAAAGAAAGGAAGAAAACAAAACCAATCTAGAACCAAGACTAGAATCGGTAGACCAAGACCGCCTTCAGGTAGTGACGTCAAAGACAGCACAAATGAGAAATGTTTTCAGATGGCAGAATCCCTTCTCCAGTCCTCTCTGACCGTATTCCTCTCCTGATGTGAAACTATGAAGTATATTGGTCACCTCTGCCCTTTTGGTATCTAGGCTTGATTACTTTCCTGCATCAGAGCCAGGCTTCAAGCCACCTCTGATCACAGCTGATTGGAACCATCTGATCATACAGAACACCAAGGCTGTTTCTCTGAGGCTTTAAGAGACACCTCCAGTGATGCTTATAATTTTCAGGGTTTTTCTCTGTGGGTAGAATTGAAAAAAACCCCAAACCAGTGCCTTCGGTATAAGTCGACCAAGCCAGCTTCAAACTATGGGTTGTTTGACTTGTCTTACAGTGGCATTAGACTTAAAGCAGCACTGCAGAACAGCTAATAAGCTGTGTTAATGCACCTTCACCTCATCCGGGAAACTCAGAGGACAGAGAAGGTAAGCACCCATTTGTCTGCAAAAGACTGTATAGACTTCCACTGAGTCATGAGCTGGACTTTGTTAAAGTGTAATGAAATTAATTAAAACCTCTCCCTTCCCCCAGTATCGGTTAAATATTATGACTCACCTGGTTGCCTTCTGAGCATAATAAATCTTGACAGGATTGGAGGAGGGGGGAGACATGGAGGAAGGAGGGGATGTGAGATGTTTCTTCCTCTTTGTGTCTATCTGGCTTTTCTGTGCAAAGTCACATTCTGTCATGTTACATACACACCAAAATATTTAGAAATACACAGGGCAAAGATCAGCTTGCAAGCATGAGTTCATGAACTCTGCCAGCACACAGATCTCTCTGCCAGAGCAGCACAGCATCCTAGAGGCAAGTCAAATGAAAACAGTCAGAATAATACACTCAGGTAACAGAAAAGGCAATTGTACCGCCAGGACCAATCCTGAACAAAATATATTTTGGCAAATATTGAGGCCTTGACAAAAGGAAGCCTTCAAGGTTACCACCAGAGTTGACTTAATTTTTTTATCTACCTTTTTATTATTTTTTTTTTAAAGGAGAAAGAGTGTTTAATTATCAGTTCTCAAGCAAACAGTGGTTCGGCAAAATGTCAGATCTCCAGCTGAGACGCCACCAGTTTGTGCTTGGGATTGTGTGCCAGGCGGCTGTATGGACAGGCGAAGACCTCCGACTGTTCGCTGAATGAATTTCCACTCGTGCCTCTCGACATTGATTGAAAGCGAAGGCTGCTGTTGGAGCCCTGAGGCTGTCTTAAGAAATCCATCCCTCCCCATGCTAGATCCTTGATGAGTGTAACTCCAGCTTCAAGAGAGACCGGGTGAAGTGGAAGGAATTTAACCCTTCTGGCCCCTGGAAGCAAGGCACTGTCAACGGTTTGGGCTGATACTTAAAGCAAAAGAAGAGAAAGGAAAGAGAATAATGAGATAAGAAGAGGGCAAGAAATTTTTTTCCTTTATTTCCCTCACCTTTATTGTTTTGTAAGAAGTAAGAAATCAGCACAGAATGCATTGTAAGGCATTCTTCTGTTTTCTAAGCTCAGTTTGTATCCATTTTAATATCCAAATCAGAAAGGTAAGAAGAAAACCCATGAATTTGGCATGAAGAGTTAATTACAGTCTTCTCCAAAGGAAGGCAAGTTGAACTAGATATACTTTGGTGTAAATGTATCTTAGAGCTCTCTATGATAATACTGCCTGAAACGGTTGTACTGTCTGAGATTAAAATTTGTGTGATTCTTTGGCCATGCAATTACATTTTCCAAACACCGAATTTGAGTTACATACTGTGCCACGGGGTTAATCTATAGTCTGATAGATACTGCAGAAGTATAAATGGGTGTTGTCCCATTAGTGCCACCATTCTGTTCTTTGCAGGAATGCAGCCCATGAAATGCAACAAAAGTTTGTTAGTCACAATAAGCATTTTGATTCACTTTTTATCAGGCTGTACATAAGTTCTCCTAGAATGTTAGCATCGTATTTTTAATACTCGGAACGCACTGCTATGAAAGCCAAAAGAGATTGCAGCTTACATCAACCAATTAAAGTTGTATGTTGTTCTTTTTGTCTTTGTTTTGTCTTTCTTCTTTGTTTCTTTCTTTCCCTCTCTCTCTCTCTCCCTCCCTCTCTCTCTTTCTCTCTATATTCTCCTGTCTCGTATTTCAGGGGCCATATTTTGACTCAGTAGTTGCAAATCATGTACCACAGTGAGGTTCTGATACATCACTGGGAGTATTACATTATCTGCAGTAAAACCTGCAAACAAACCAAGGAAATCACTGCCATTGCAGACCCCAGACACATCAGGTAGAAAAAAAAAGTGAAACATTAAGCAAAAACTCTCCTATGTAGTAAAGACAAAAACCACAGTTCATTATCAAATCACATAAAATAGATAATAAATCTACACATCTGTCTCATTGCTAAGGGTAATCAAAACCAGCAGTGATTATCTTGGGATTTTATTTAAAATTTTCCTCTAAATTCCTGACATAAGCCTACCTTTCTCAACCAAGATACATAAATACCTTTTCCTTTGTGCCTTTGGATTTTTGTAAAAATGTTTCACGTAATAAAATTCCATTTTACTTCAAACCTAAAATACAAATAATGCACAGTTTTCAAAAGAAAAAAGAAATATTTGGAACAACAAAGCAAATGAGTTAATTTGATGTGCGGGGGTTTTTTTTTTGTTTTAAATTTCATTCAATTTCAAAACCAATTTATTATTTTTTGAAAGTATAATTTTTATTTGTTTCTCCTTTTCCAGAAAGGAAAACCAGGAACGTCATATCAAAGTGAACATTTTCACTCAAATGGAAAGTTTTCTGTGCAAATAACCTTTCATTATAATACTAAACCAACCCCATTTGCTTCATTGGTTGATGGCTCTAACTAATGTTCTTGCAACATGTGGAGCTTAAATACTCCCTACTGAAATTAATGAAACTCCTGTTATTAGCTTGCCTGCTGGATTGGTCCCTAGAACAAGATGAAGAAGAGAGGAGAGACTCTAGCCTTGGTTTCTGTCCCTGAAATCCATGAAATTGTTGGAAATTCTGATGTTACCCTTGGCCTCTGGGTTTGCAGTTTCTGGTCCTACATTAAAGCCAAGAAGCTTCTTAAAAATAGAGAAACTTGTGCTGATGGGATGGAGAAGTTCTGGTGCTGTTATCCAGTGGTGAAAGATGGTCTTCGATTGCATAGAATCACGGAGCCTTCCTCTCATACCAGAAGGTTCACCCACCGTGTGCTCTCCTCTACTACAAAGGGACATATCCAAGACATTAAGCAGGCAGATTGTTCATCGTCCTGAAGCAAGGTTTGAAATAAATTACTCCTCTCCTGCATCCCAGTCTCCCGCACAGGACATGGCTGCAATGCTGCTCCTCCCCTGGGGTGCTCACCTTGCATAAGTCCATGCAGTGGTTTCTGGCTGGGGTATCTACCCCAGAATTGTCTCAGTTTCTTATTCAAATTGCAAAATGCATGTGCAGCCCCTGCCACTGGAGCTCTCCCCCTGGGTAGCATCCCATGCCCCCCATGTGCATTTGGAGAGGACACCAGGAGTGTTGGATCTCCCACCTGGAAACCCTCTCAGTCCACCCAGCACAGCCTGAGGAGCTGAGAATTTGCACTCTGTCAGGGTACAGGAATGGAGATTTTGGGCTTGTGGAGAATGTCACAGCCAGTGAGACATAAGAGAGGTGTGTGGTAGAACACCTCTCGCCTCCCTTAAAAGAAGTGAGCCATATGCATTTGATTCAAAGAAGAGATGTATGAGACTGCCCCTGATGTGGGGTCCTGGCTACCAGATACCAGATGATTGAAGCAGCTACCTGCAGTCTTGATCAGGAGCTTGAGTTTGACATATGGCCAAGATTTTCTGACAAACCTCAGTATTCAGTGTAGGGTTTTTTCTCCTTTCTCATCCCTTGACTTTTCTTTGTGAAAACACTCTTTGAGGTGCCTTATACTTTTATTTCATCGTACAGAACAGCTGTGGTGCCCTAGAGGTCCGATAGTCTATTCTTTGAGGCAAGGACTGTTAAGTTACCTTTCTTTTTTTCCAGCACCTTCCACATTACGTGATTTGAATGGCAGATAAAAGGCCAATGTTATCAGGCTAATACCTGAAAGTAATTAGTACACACGAGTCATCTGAATTTGTTTAAAGAATTAATATTCATCATAACTGCGACTCACACTTTCTACCGATTTTCCCCTCTGTAGCTGGCAAATATCAAAGGCTTGCTCTTGCATAAAGCATACCAGAATACATATTTCAAAAAGTTTCTTACATATATTTTTGTTGGAGAAATTAATTTATCTGTTAAAAAAAGGAACAGGAGGTAACTTGTAAGTTCATTGCTGGTATTTGTTTGGACACTTAAGAAACTGGACTATCTACATTGCAGTATGACCCTGTGTATTTGCTGTCTGTGACCACCCAGGACACAGAAAACAAATACCTGTCTCATTCAGACGGATTTTTCACCTCATGCACAAAATTTAGCTTATGAATTTTTGTCTTCTGAAAACAGGGTTTTGAAATGTTGAAGGAAAAAACCGTTTGGGCAGAATATGCTTCAATGCCAGATGCTAAAGTGAAGCACCTTGTCCGGTTGGATTGAGACACAAATGCATCACTGGTTAATTCACGCAATTGTATGCTGGAAGTTACTGAAAAGGAAGGAGAGATGGCAGAGTATAAGCAGGCACTCTTCTGAGCTCAGGTTTATAAAGCCTTTATAGGAATGCAATAGCTAAGATGGGGGTTTTTTTTCTTCTGGTTTAGAAATGATTTGAGCCTTCCGGCTCAAGTATGATTTCCAAAGTATAATGAAGAAATATCTGTAGAGGTAGTCCTGTAAATGCAAACTCCTGTTATATGTTTACTCACATCAGCAACATTATTCCTCCAAATAGCTTTAGATGAGACAGGTATGGCCTAACTCCAGTATAAAAGCTCTGTGAGTGTTCCCTTAATTTAGTTCTGTTACAGCACAGATTTTTAGATGCTTGTAAAAAACGTCGGAAAACCCCTGAAATTTGGAAAACGGCCATATAGATTCTTGGACGGGGCTTGGAGCAACCTGATCTAGTGGAAGGTGACCCAGCCCACGGGAGGGGTTGGAATGGGATGATCTTTAAGGTCCCTTCCAAACCATTCTATAATTCTATGCTTCCTCAGTCTTAGTAGCTGACCCTACAGTGCTCATTTTGGAAAAACGGGTTTTAGAAACTTCAGTAGAAGTTTGAGACTACAATGCGTTAAGTAAATTGTAGCCCTGTCCTGCCTGCATCTTATAGGACTGCAGGAATATTTCAGATAAGTCATGCCAGGGTTTTTGAATCTTCCACTGTAAATAAGTGGTACTGCTGTGCATGGCATGCTGTTGAAAAGTGAAGCCTGTTTCATCTACTACAGAAGCTCTCCTTGTTAGCACTGTGCATGACAAATTTTTTATCAGAATCATGGAATTATTAAGGTTGGAAAAGACCTCTAAGACTATTGAGGTCAATCATTTACCCATCAGTGCCAGGTTCACAACCAATTGTGACTCTAAGCACCACCTCCACATATTTTTTGAACACTTCCAGGAGACGGCGATTTCACCACTTCCCTGGGCAGCCTGTTCCAATGCCTGTCCACCCTTTCAGTGAAGTTTTTCCTAATATCCAATCTAAATCTTCCTTGGTGCAACTTGAGAAGATCTCTTGCTTGTTATGTGGGCAAAGACATTGACTCCCACCTGTCTACTACATCCTTTTAGGTAATTATAGACAGCAGGGATATCTCTCTTAAGCTAAGCCTGAGACTAAAGATGAATACTCTACTTTACCCTGATGAAGAAATTGAGGGACCAACACTTATCTTCTGTATACTATCTCTCATTTTTTCATTGGTCATCTCCAGGAATAATCTGATTTCTTATTTTTTAAAGTGTCTATGTGGTAATCAAAGACATAAATGCCAAAATACCAAACCCCTCATTTATCTTCTCTCCAGGGTGAACAGACATCATCAGACTCTGTGTTCATGCTGTTCGGCAGATCCTTGACCATTTGGATGGTGTTTTGATACTCTCTGATGTCCCCATCATCATCAGACGTGTCTGTTCCTCGTGTCCTGGGGTGCAGAGCTCTCTAGAGATGTCTCACCAGCACTGCGCAGAGAAGGATCTCCTTCCTCAATCCACTGGCAGTGCTCTGTCTAACGTAACCCGGGATACTGTTGACCTTCTCTGCTGCAAGAACACATTTTTGTCTCATGGTCAACCAGCTGATCACAACCACCCCACATCCTATTTTGCCAAGCTGTTTCCTACCCCCAACTGCCCAATAAAATATGATTACATAATGCAACTATAATAAGAAAAGCATATAGACAACTCTAATCAGCAAAATTATATCAGTATTTTCTTTCCCTGTCAGGAAACCAGACAGAGACAGAACGATATGCCATGGGAGAGACATGGTCCTCCTTCCTCTGGGGAATTAGGGTCCAGGGCTGCCAGCCCCAGCAGCGCGGTTGCCTCCCGTGTTTGTTTTCCATAAGGGGAAGGAAGTGTTTGCTGATCTGCTGTGCCTGTGTTTAAACTGACTTTAGGAGTCTAATTGCCTGATGTTTTCTATTGTGTATTTGCTTGCTGTCTTGACTTGGTTTGGACTGGAGTGTGTTTGTTCTGAGTGATTTTGGAGTTTGTTTGCTTTAAGGGAAGGCAGGGATTTAACTAGATGGAAACTTATGGTGTGACTGCGCCAGCTGCTTCAAACAAGGAGTGTCTGCTCTCCAGATACCACTTTCTCAGGAGCTTTGTCTGTTTTTTCCTCTATAGAGGCAGGGGTATCTCATGCAGAAAGGGGTCACCACTTATTTCCCTCTTACAGGTCCATTGCATAATAATTCTTTAGGAAGAAAGAAGAAAATTCCCTGTAAGATAATGTCTAAACAATTTCTCCACATGCATGTGTTTTTGGGTTTTTTTCTTTCTTCCCAAAAGAAAAACTGGTTCAATTAAGTTGTTATTTTTCAACATAAGCGCCTGTAAAACTAAACAGCCACAAATTTATTTTCTGTGAGAAATGTGGAAGTTACAATTGACAAATATGATATTTAGGGTTAGTTATATATAGTCTAAAAGTTTATATCAGTATCTGGCCTGTCAGGGTAGGAAAGACTGCAGTTTTTAAGAAGAAAATTTCCTTAGTAAAGCCCCCAAGCAAACAAATATAGACAAATCAGCAACAATAAATCCCTTAGAATGCAGCAAAACCTGGGCAAAAAAGTTGACCAGTTTTTTGGGGAGGGCTGAGGAGAGGGCAGGTCAAGACAGAGGGGAAGAAAAAGAAGGAAAAATCTCAGTTTGTATTTGCTCTTCTCATGAGCAGTAACATGTCAGGGAAGTCTCAAAGTAAGACAAAATTGGAAACCAGAGATATTTTTATTGTTCTGGAAGTAACCTTGGCCCTATAATTTCTACATGGTGTATACTTCCACTGTTTGTTTTTTTTTTCTGGGTCAGACAAAATAAGCATCCACTGCTTCAGTGTAGCCCTTTTCATTTTTAATTGTTTGTTTGCAGAAGTGCATTGTAAGTGATTAGACAGGAATACATTAAGCAAATCACAGACCAAGGAGGAGAAAGAGCATCCCTAAACATTTTTGCTGGAGAGAAATATAGGAAGGGAAGCATAAACTCTTCTCCCAACAGTGGGGAAATGGTATGAATCCCTAGTGTCCCATTTGAAAGGACTGGGAAAAGGGATCCTTAAAACACGAGGACAGTGACGGCTGTTAGTGCGTTTGGAGGCTTGTGAAGAGAGTGATGTGGTGATGTTTATTTGCAGTCTATCAGGCAGCCACTAGATGTCTCTGATTATTGCATACAGTTCCAGCACAATTCAGTCTCTGGTAAACAAAGGAGACAAAAGTGGATCTAAAGAGGTGTGGAAGTCATTTGATGCAGATCCTGACTTATTTTAGATAAACATTTTCCTTTTAAAATGATCCTGCATATTACCGAAATATAATTTGTTCGTATATCCAAACTTCCTTTTCTCAGAAAATATCCAGATATTTCTTCTACTTGTGAGTTCCAGATTGTGTAAATAAGTGTTTTTCAATTTTTTTTTTTTACACTAAATGAATACATGGATAAGAATCCACATGGCCTCTATTATTTCAGTTTGATTGAATACAGCACTGTATACAGCACATTATTTATTTGCCAATATGCCAGATAATGAATGAAATGTCTTTAATAAATACTAGCTGTTTTCACTAAAAATGTCTAAGTAGTTTTCATGCATGTGCAATAAAGAGTTGAGAATGATATGCTGGCCAAATTCAGTTGAGTATACATCACCCGTTGAAAATCTCCTGCAGCTGGAGATTTTGACTGAAAAGACAATACATAACATATTTTTACTAAATGGAGTAAAAGGTGTTATAAACCAAGCCAGAGTGAAGCCTTTTCTGCCCAGAGTACTGATGATAAGATACACTTATACACACATGCATGCAGATCTATAATTTTTTTTTGTATGTGTACAAATAAAAGGGCCAGCTCTTTGCTGCCTTTTTTATTGCAAAACAATGTATAGTGAGTTTCAAAAGGTGTGTAAAACAGATCTCCTTTCTAACTGAGCTTCATACAGCCATATCATTGAAAAGAAGGAAACCCAAACAAAGTACTGAATATAACGGCATGGTAAATTCCGGAGCTATTCAATCTGTAGCTGTCTTTTTTCTGTCTCCTATTGGCCCAAACAGAAAGCAATATCTGGGAAAGGAAGGAGACAGGTTCAGCACTTTGTAGAAATCCTCAGGTTTAGCTATTTACTTTTCTAAATAAAATTCTCTCCAGAGCAGCTAGAATCTGAGTCTGACAACTGAGGTACCACCTTCGACTTCACCAATTCCCTAATAATATTCTTAAGTGGGTTAAAACCTCTGGGATGTGCTAAATGTATCATCCCATCGTTGTAATGATCATTGGAACAGTTTCCTCATTGACATTGTTGGTCACAATTTTTTCCCTGTGCTGTGCCAACCACACTGAAAGAAGGCATCTCCCTAGCCCATGTTTTGATTAAGTGTGCTAGGATGTCACACTAGAAAAGAACTTCTTGGTAGAGAGCAAAAGTGATAGAAATAGGAAGTGAGATTCTCAGGGAGATAAATGAGTAGGAGAGATTTATTGATGAAGCATAGATAGTGCTAAGAGTAGAAGTTAAAATAGCAGAAAATGAGGTTCAAGGGAGCAAATTGAGGGAAGAGATTTGTACTACAGGGAAAAGCAGCAAATGGAAAGTGCATAGTCCTGAGGAAAGAGCATGAAAAACATGGGCAAGAAACAGAGACATGAAGCTATAAACATCTCCTGGTTCTCCCATGTGGGCAACCCATTTTAGCAATCTACCTGCAATGTCATTACTGGAAATGAAATTTGGTATTTACATGATGGATCTGAAAGGTGGTGGGCCACATGTATTGCTGCTGTAATCCCACTGGTGTCACCACAGACTGTGTAGTTCCTCTGGGGGCAACATGCTTGAGTGTTACACCTGCAATTAATAAACCTCATCACATCTCAGCACATCTCAGCCCCTCTTCCCTGATCAAAGGCAGTGGCTCATGATAAACCAGACAGAACAGCTGGCTTGAGGCTTTTGTGCCTGCTCTTAGGAACCAGACTCATTGTCAAGATTTGCTACACTATTTAGCTAGTGTAAGTCTTGCTCTATTCCTCAATTTACACCTACAACAGATTTGACCCAGAGCTGTAAAAACTTATCTCGAACAGCCTTTGCTCTAGTTACTTAGCACAACCATAATTATTTATCGTGGTTTTAAGTTCAGAGTGCTAGGAGCACAAATGATTACATTTGCTTGGATATGTCTGCGAGGAGGTTTGTAACACAATTGTAATGAACTTTGACGGAGAGAGTCTGAGCTAATTCTGCTCCATTGAAAGGCAATAATTCAGTGCAGAACAAAAGTCATCTGAAGGGAAGGATGTCATCTAAACTGTAAATGTAAAGAGGATTGACTCTTATAAGAATAAAGTCAGATGGATAGACAGCAGTTTGGGTTACAAGAGCACAAACTTGATGTAACTATTTCTGCACTAGTGAAGCTTGAGTCAGAGCTCATTGTTACTCAACCAGATGCTAGATCTCATTCAAGATCAGGATATGATTCTTACCACTCACTCAGTTTAATTCTCATCACAGAAATGTTCTTCAGGTATTGTAATTAAAAACAAATTACTCAAGGTACCCAGGTCAGAGTTTTGAAGCTTGTGCAGTGTGCAGTAGCTGGCAGGGCAAAACACTTTATCCTGGCTGATCCACTGGAATTATGATTAGGTGTCTGCCCTCTGCAGTGGAAGCACAGCCCAGAGCTATGATCCCAGGGGTTACCTCTGACAAAGAAAACTAAGTACCTGGAATAATAAAACACAGTAACTACCTGAAATCTGCTTAGGACAGGGGTCCATCCACACAGGAATTAAATGCCTTAGTCTTTGATATAGGCCAGCAGATAAGGCACCAACACTTTTGTTTCAAAGTCAGAATGTGGAAAACTTTTTTATTCAGAAGTCAACCAGAGCAGTGTGTGATCCCTTCTATTGCAGGGGTTAGACCTGCATGGCTCCAACCATACATTCCTCTTCAGATGATACTTACAAGCAAATCCTAGCTATATGAAGAAGTTCACTGTAACAGTTGATCATTCTTATTTAAACCAAGACAAATGGGAGAGACGTTAAACTTAACTATGAATATTCAACCTGGTAGCAATGTCATACACCCAGGAAAAATAAATCTTGCCAGAAACTGAGAGCAATAGATTGCTTCTGTTCTCCGTGATTCCCAGGCATCTGGGTTAAGTAGAAATAATTAAGATAAGAAGTTGGCCTTCTATCCACCAGTCATTGCAATAATAATGTGAAAGTTCCCTCTATTCCTATCTTGTCTGACCAGTGAGTTCCTTCAAAATGTGCACTTTTCTAGCCTGGCCATGCTCTCAGAGAAACCACATTCAAATCCAAGTGCAAAACTCAACTCTACCTCATCCAAGTGCAAAACTCAACTCTACCTCAATAATTTCTTCACATAAGTACCTGTAGAGAAAGAGTCATAGACACAGCTCAGCAAATAAAGCAATTTCCCTCCTCTGGGGAAGAAGAAAAAGAAAAAGATTATAGCTGTCCTGTCTAATCTGAAATATTTGAGACATACTGAATTACTGCACTGATGAGACCTATGATTTCCACGAGAAAATGAGACATGTAGGCTCCCTCTGGGAAGGTATTTGACTTTAGCAGAAACATGCATGTTCCCCCAGGCTGGGATGCAACTGGAAATGTACCATCGATCTGTAAACTGACTGATTTCTTATTCTGCTTGCCATGCACAGTGTTATCACCGAAGAAGCTGTTCCGCATTTAAAGCAAGAAGCAACTGCAGACCAGCTCTGGTCGGGGGGTCATAAGTGTATCTGTTATCCTAGATGCCATATTTCAGGAAAGGAGAGAAGATTAATGCCTTTCAGAAGCTTCCAGCTGCTTATGCTGTACTCATTTCAACATATTTGTTGGGTCCATCAATCCTATGCCCTCTCCTAGCTTTTAATTGGCCGTGATGATAAGTCAGAGATCCCAGATTCTCCCCTCCACCCCCTGTCTACTCCGTAGACTTCAAAAGGAAGAAGAAACAAAATTTTCACTACTCAATTTAAATACTAAGGCACAAGCTGATGTCCCTGTGAAGCATCAGGGCCAGCTTGACAATCCTCTGCATTAAGAAGACATGAAGAGCTGGAAAGTAAAACCTATAGGAGAACATGAAGTATTTCACAGGTACATATACCTCACCTCTGGGCTGGTCCTTCAGTGGTTTAGGCTCTTCCATAGTCCTCTGCTCTGACAGACCCATCTCAGAGATCAAACCTGAAAGGAGGTTGTAGCTGGGTGAGGGTCAGTCTCTTTTCCCAGGTAACAAGAGACAGGATGAAAGGAAACAGCCCTAAGTTTAGCCAGGGGAAATTTAGATTGTATATTAGCATACTTTTCTTCTCTGAAGGGTAGTCAGATGCTGAAACAGGCTGCTCAGAGAAGTGGTGGAGTCACCATTCCTGTAAATTTTTTTTTAAAGTGTAGGTACATCATTTGGGAACATGGTTTAGTGGTGACTTGGTGGTGCTGAGTTAACTCAATGACCTTAGAGGTCTTTTGCCAGCTAAATAATCCTATGATTCTATGATCCTTAGTCACCTTCTTTCTTCCTTAAGCAATGTAACCCTGATTAGCCTTAATGATCTATCACTGGACAGGTTGTTCAGGGATTTTGGGTGAAATGAATCAAGAAACATCTACAACTGGGGGGAAAAAAAAAAAAAAAAAAAAGGGAATTTAAAAGTAGTGTCCTGAAAAGCATGCAGTGAAACCATATGGCAAACATAAATGGTTTGCTGTATGTTGATAAACTGTGCTACAAAGCCCAGACTTGGGATATAGCAGTTCCTGTTTGACTGTTATTTCACCATTTAACACCTGTCAATAGATTCCATGTCTTTCTTTGTCAAGTTCCCTGTCAAAAAAAACCAACCAACCAAACAAACAAAAAAACAAACAAACCCCTCAAAACAAGGCATGCTATAAATCTCAAATCCCATTATTAGAATTATTTGTAAAACGCCTTAACAACTATTGGCAAGCTTTTATTACAGGGTGGTAGGTTAGTGAAAGTCCAGATATGAATGCTTGTTTTCATCTGAAAACTTGATGACAACAGGTTTGAGTTGGAGAGGGCGATCCAGTAGAGCATTGAATGAAGGAATGGTGAGTGAGATAATGGATAAATAAGTAGAAGTAGCTTATTTTCATCCTTTGAATTAGTGTTCCCTTTAACTTTGGGCCAAGAAAAATGGTTGTGTACGGGTTAAAATAAGACATAAAAGCATGAAATGTAGGAACTTGTCTTCCAGCCTGTTGTTCAGGTGACAGTTGACTTTGTAAATGTCACACAACTTTTCCCTCCCATATGAAAAAAGAATCTGATCAATTCCTCCCTGCTCCCCCCTGCTTCCCCAGGCATCTTCTGCAACCGATGCAAAGCATAGCATTCAGTGTCAAAGCCTGTTACATGCTGCTATCTCCTAATAATATTAAAATGAAAATGAAAGTAGCTCCCAAACAATCTTTAAATCAATCCTAATGTGATAAAAATGAATATCCCCTCTTTCTTTTCCTCCTCCCCTCTCCCTTCACTGTCTTTTGAATGTTTACAACAGCATTTTGTCTGCAGCAGTGGATTCAATTGTCACATTGATGATTGGTGTCCAGTCTCTCAATTTTGGCATACTTGTTCTGCTCAAAGTGTTGCTGTACCCACATTTTTATGACTGGAGCTGCAGCTTTTTTTCTTTGGTGTAACTGAACTAATTGCAAGAATCACAGAGTCACAGAATACAGAAAGAGTTGGGAGGGTCGGGAGCTCATCTACTCCAGCCTCCCTGCTCCAGCAGGGTCCCCTACAGCACATTGCTCAGGATTGTGTCCAGATGGCTTTGGAGTATCTAC
Source organism: Falcunculus frontatus (assembly GCA_013398115.1). NCBI lineage: Eukaryota > Metazoa > Chordata > Aves > Passeriformes > Falcunculus > Falcunculus frontatus. Next base: position 351,723 of record VZRV01010922.1, on the reverse strand, counting down.
AGGGAAGGGGACTCCACAACTTTTCCGGGCAATCTGTTCCAGTGCTCAGTCATCCTCACATTAAAGAAATTCCTCCTCAAGTTCACATGGAACTTCCCATCTGCCAGTTTCTGCCATCGCATTGCTTGGCACTAGTGAGTAGAGCCTGGATCCATCCTCTTGACCCCCTCCCTTCAGACACACACAGTGATAAGACCCCGCCTCCATCTCCTCTGTTTCAGGCTAAAAAGTAGATAAGAACTTTTACAACGACAGAGAAAGAAGTAACTTCTTCCTATTCTGCTCTCAGGACAGTCTACATAAATGGGTCGGTATTTTCCACACCTTGTGTGTACATGGTGTAGCCTTGGTGCTTACCAAAACTGTTGTTTCTGGTTACTCCCTCCTTGGCTTTTACTGCTGCTGTGAAACAGCCAGGATAAAAGTGTCCTTTGACACTTTTTGTGCTTCTCATGTGCACTTAACTTGTTCTGGGAAACTAAAGTTATTTGAAGAAGACTGAAAAAGGGTATTTGTCACACAACTTCCCCCCATTAAAAGAAACCAAAAAAAAAAAAACCAACAAAAAAAAAACAAAACCAAAAGCCCTAATAACTGATTTCTTATGACCAGACATTGTGAAGTAGACTAAATTCATTTTTAATGCATTAGTCATTATAACTTGGAAAGAGTGATATTCCGACAAAAGCTTCAAAGTCCCAGACAAGGGTTGGCTGATTATATGAACATTTTTGCAAGAATAAGTCAGAAGACTTTTCTAAGAGTAAGTGGAAGAGATAGTCAGTACTCTTGGTTTGAATAATTAATACGGATTATTTTGCACAGATGAAAAAGATACTGAGCATTGGATCCCAAAATATCACATAAAATGTTCAATCGGCCCTCAAAAACTCCTTTTGTTGGAATTCCAGTGAGGTCATGGTTCATACCTATCATGATTAAATAGTTTTAACAAGGACCTAGGGAAAAAAAGTAAACAGAAAATCATTTAGTGAGAGCATTTTCAGATGACATAAATTTGAGTGCAGCAGTAAATAATGAGCAGAATGGATGACTGACTTGGAGCTCTCTGGATTGCTTGGTAAGCTGGGTGTAAGCAAACAGTTGGGACCAAATGTGCCATTACAAATCCAGGGAAGCGCAAGAATTGAAGCTGACTATACAAACAGAAGGTTAATGTAAGGAATTAGTAATTTTTAGACACGGCTATAACTGCTGCTCGTCCATGTTCCCTTTGTACAATCTTTTCCCACCAGGGTTCAGACAGGGTTCATGGTTTTCTTACTCATCCCCATACAAATTCTGTATTTCACTTGATTTGGCTTGGCAGAGGTAAAACGCATGTGGAGATTTGATTAGTCTGTAAATATCTACGTAAAGCACATTGTGGACAAAGTTGCAGCAGTGTTTAATGGCTAGTTGTTAAAGCTACAGAAATTCAAACTGAAAATAAAGTACAGATTTAAACAGTAAAACCGTTAACCATGGGAGCTATTTACCAAAGATGATGATAGATTTTCCATCTCTGGGTGTTCTTTAAATGGGTTTGCTGTTCTTTTCCTACTTCAAACAGAGATTTTTGGACTCAATGTAGGAATTAATATAAGGAACTCCCAGGGCTTTCTTTGTGGAAAGAGGTTTTCCTTTATCCAGAGAGCTAAAGAAATTACACTGTCAGCAACACTTTGTTTGGCCCAAGATTTAACCAAGTAGAAAAGTGACCATGAGGTGCTCACCCACACGGATTTTTGCTCCAAGTCCAATTCAGTTACCTCTCAGGACACGGCCCAGAGGATCAAGGGTGCACTATTAATTGTCTATCTGCCTTTAAAGTAGCACCTATTTTCTCTGATACACTCAACCTTTTCAACTCAATCCTGAATTTGGCACTGCTTCAAGCTATTTATTATGATTTAGAAATAAATCCTCAATTCTCATGACACAGCTGTTTTTGTCACAATAACCACCTGGGTACAACATGCTCCTGTGGTGAAGCTTGATAGGTTAATCGAGCTTCAAAAAGCTTGCGAGGAGGTCTGAGATGCTTGGATAAAAATAATAAATATTTGGTGGAATCACTGTTAATAGTCTTTAAAATCTCTTGTGTATAGTGGCACTCAGACATTCCAGGAACGTCAGCAAAGTATTTGTCAATATATACATCACCATCTTTCTGTCCTCAAACTTCTTTTCTGTAGGAACAGAGACTTACTGTTTTTTTGCATAGATTCAGCATGAAAACTTTAGGGTTGGAATAGGGACCCTAGTGAGTGGCATATCTTGTGCTCGTGCTTCACAGCAAGACTGAATTAATTTTCCTTAAGACATTACTGTGAGACTGATTATAAGTCTGCCCTTGAATGCTTCTCAGTGAAAGTGATGTGACCTCCCTCGGCAGTTTGTTCCATGGATCTAGCTATCCTAATAGTTACAAAGTTTGTCTTAATCATTAACTAAAATTTCCCCTTTGTTGCAGCTTCATCCCATTACTCCTTGTTCTGACCTTGGTGACTAATTATAATAATTGGCCCCTGACCTCCTTCTGTTATTTTTTATGTATTTGGAAGAGAGATGGATGTAGACCAGAAAACATTGAACCATATCCTAATGCCCTGACAGTCTCAGGAAAACATACATCTTTGGGATTTTCTTTGACCTACAGTAAGATTAAAAGCCATGTGTAAAATTTAGAACAGCATTCTGTCAAGGGAAACAAGAGAAGCTTCTGTAGGTACATTGATGATAAAAGAAAGACCAGGGAAAATGTGGGCCCTTTCTGGAAGAAAATTGGAGATGTGGTTGCCTGGGACTGGGTAGGTGGAGGTTGCTGAGGTGCTCAACAAATTTTTCGTGCCTCAATCTTCACTAGACAGTGTTCCACCATGTTGCGGTGGCTGTGGCCGCTGTGGAAGCCAGTGATGGACCGCAAGACCGCAACCCCTGGTGGGTGACCGCTGGGAGCACCAAGGTTTAACCCCTATCTTTAACAGAGAAATTTCTCACAAGCTCTAGGGCTTCTGTTTGAAGGTTTTAGTATTATTGATCTAGTTGTTCCCCTCCTAGATTTATGATAATACCCTCTTACATATGTATTGCCCCTGTTTATTATGCATTAGTTCTGTTCTATTAATCTACTCCCTCCCATCTGTTCTCCCGCTTAGTTGTACTCCCTTGCTCCACCCCTTGTTAACCCTCGTATAAAATCCTTGGACCCTACCCTCAGATTGTCTTTTGTCCCTGGACCCTTCAGGGTAATAAATCGCCTGGAATCCACACAAAAGACCCCTCTCTGCCTCTTTACTTCAGCCGACGCACACCTACACCATTGGTCTGGGGTTCGCTCCTCGGAGCGGGAGCCAGCCACATTTACTTGCAGCCTTGCCTGGACGTCTGCATAAGACGCTGTGCATCCTCGAGCCGTGCCCTAACAGCATCACCACCATAAGAGAGACATGGACTAGATGGAATAAGTGCAGAGAGGGCCACCAAGATTATCTGTGGGCTAGAAAACCTCTGCCATGAATACAGGTTGAGAGCATTTTTTTGTTCAGCCTGGAGAAGTTCCTGTGAAGAACTTCTGGAGCGTTCTAGTACCTGGAAGGGTTACAGGAACGATGGAGAGGAACATTTTACAAGGACATGGAGTAACAGGACAAGGGGGAATAGCTTCAAATTCAAAGAGTGGTTGAGATCAGATACTAGGAAAAAATTCTTTCCTGTGAGGGTGTTGAGGCCCTGGCATTGGCTGCCCAGAGAAACTGTGAATGTCAAATCCTTGGAGGTGTCCAAGGCCAGGTTGGAGGGGGCTATGAGCAACCAGGTCTAGTGGAAGGAGACCCTACCCATGACAGTGGCATTGTAAACAGATGATCTTTAAGGTGCCTTCCAACACAAATTTTTCCATGATTTCTGAGAAGATCCCCTATACTAGAGCTGCTGTTTAAGTTGACTGAATTTTCCATATTAACCACACAAAAAGAGTTTGCTGAACTGAACTGAGCTTACCAGAGAAACTTGGGCAATCTTTTAATGAAGAGCATTAGTATGTCATGTACCTGCAGTCCTCCCATACATCAAATATGATTTTCCAGGAAAAGGAGCCTCTGCATTCCTTTTATTGCATTAGCACCTAATGCTTGGATCAGCCATCGGCATTGCCTAAAGTTGACTTGAAATGCTGTCGAAATTAGGTCTTGGTAATAGGACTTATAACAATGTTCATCAACAATTTAGGTTTATAAGAAATGCATTTTTTGGAAATGAATATAATTACTTTTTAGCTAAAGAGTAGTTTTGCTGTCTATTACAGGCTGTGCCAAAGAGTTACACGAGATTGGAAAAAAAATATATTTACTCAAGTGCCTAATAATCACACTGTTTGCTTCATAGGTCTTATATTGAGGGGGAGAACAATAAGTTTCTTTATAACCCTTTGTAGCAGTTTTTTTTAAAAGACCTTTGCTGCTTCTTCACCATCTGTGGAGGTGGAACGCTATTGCACGGGGCTGTACTTCTCTGCCATGTTGGCAGTCTTGGTGTCAGCGAAATCTGTAACTCATTGGTTTCAAGAGGAGTATATGAGAGCTGACCATTTTTTTGCTCTGATAAATGTATTTTTCCTCTAAATGGTGGAGGGAAGGGATCTAGTGCATACAACAGCACACATTAATCCAGTGGCCAAACTCACAGGTGATGTGTGTAGAAACAGAAAAACCTTTTCCTTAACTTCTTCTTCATTAGCACAACACTTCTCTGGGGTAGTACAGGAATGGCATATTGAAGTGTGGTCCTAAATTAGGTAGATAGATAAGTAAATTTTACTGGAGGGACCAGATTTCATGTCCTGCTTGACAGCTGTGACAGAAGGCAACTTCTGAGTTACAGCACCTCCTCATTCTTGACATGTCACAAAGTATTAACACCCTTGAGTATGATTAAGTAAGTGACACATCATAATAACTTATCATATATCTCAGAGTAAGTCAGAAGTCAGTGCGGGCCTCATTTGATGATCTCAACTCAAACCAAACGTGAAAAAAACCAAAATATTTTTTGCAAGCTGAGAGCCGATATCTCACTAAGGCATCCTCTGGAAGGCTTCTTCAGTAGTAACTAAAATGAAATGAAAAAAATCCTATCAAAAATCAAGGAAGAACTACATAGCCATCAACATAATTCCTGTTTGTGCAGTACACATTGCTCTGAGAAGAAATGATAGGTTTTTCATAAATGTAATTTATATTGGGGATGAAAGAGGCCAACACAGGGTCAAAAAGTCTGAATTCTCAATGGCTCCTGATCATTGCCTTATCATAGGACAGAGGTTGCTAAATTAATTTGTGATTATGCAAATTTGTTTTCTGTGATTTGAAATAGACTAAAAAAAGATAGAAACTGGTATTTTATCTTTATTAAAACTATTTCTCAGGGTTATTTATAATAAGATATATTTGTTGAAGAAAAACTTCTCCCTGTCATAAATATTTTACATAAAATATAAAATTTTGAAATATTACTTAGAAATTCAATGTTTATTAAGAGGACATTATTATTTTTTTTTTTAATCAGTATAATGGTTTTTGGTTTCTAAAACGCCAGTTAATTTTACCTGTTTAGTTCCTCATCACACAAAAAGACTGGAGGCTTATGTATTTTAATTTTTTTTTTTAGGATACCGCAGACAACGATTCTGAAGAAGACTTTTGATGAAGAGTATCATAAAATAGCTATTTTTTCAAAATCAGTCATACTGAAAAGCAGACTTTCCCAACAAGCTTTTATCTCTATTCATTTGAAACCTTCAAAGGGAAGTATCAAACAGTCTTAAGAGTGTATTTTTTATAATTTACATTAGTTACTTTGCCGTTCCATATTTCACTATTCTATGCAGCTTGTATCAGGTGTCCTGAGATTCTTTCTCTTTGTATTATGGAGTGTCTTGATCACAGTTCTTCTGCGGTAGAGGATCACTTAGCTTTTCTTCACAGGACTGCAGCTGAGATCCATATCTCCCAGGAGACCATCTGTTATACAAGGTACGTGACTCCCAGGAGGATATCACACAAATTTACATCAATTAGGAGGTTCAGAAACCAGAAATATCTGGTAGTTTGTGAAGAGGAGTTTTGAAAGAAAAAATAAAAAAATAAAGCAAGATAACCCCTCCTCAAGATTCATTAATGTCCTCTTTGAATTACCCAGCAGGACTATGAAGAAACCATGGCCACAGAAAAGGCAGTGCTGAATGTCTCTGAGTGTCTCTGATGCCACAGTGGTATATTTACATAAATTTTGTTCAAGGTTCAAATATTTAGATATAGTGCAGTGTATTCTTATTTCTCCATGGTAAACAATCCACCCAAGACTTAAAAACTCATAGACTCTGTTTCACAGTTTGACAGCATGACACATTTTAAGCTGAAGACTTTAAGATGAAGACTTTTAGCGGCAGTCAGAGGTGGCATAGACAGCCAAACATGGAAAGAGATAGCCAAACATGGAAAGCCAAACATGGCTGAATGTTTGAGAGATAGCCAAACATGGAAAGCCCTCCAGGAGGAATTTCTGTCATCCCTCAGTAGAGAAGAATCAGAAATTTCCTGCTGTGCTGCTTGAAATGTCCCCAGCGTCAATCTAAAGTGGGTAAAGGTGTAAAATATTAAGACATGGAGTGTAGTACCTCAAAGTAGTACAAAAATAATAGTTTGCTATTTTCATGAGAATCTTCCATCATTATATTTGGTCTTCACATAAATGACTCAAGTGTTATTAATCACATAATGCAATATGGGTTAGAGATGTCCACTCTGAATACTGAAGAAAAGAAGGAGAAAGGTAAAGTCTGCGAGGAATATCAATCTACATCCATTATTCAGAAGTGCACTGGTCATTGCTGGTTCTATAAAATAACCTTAACTCAAGGTACATTGAGTGGTACATAGTACTTCTAGACTATTTTCATACTTCTTCACTAGAAGGGAGCAAAGTACCTTGATATTTGCAATCAAAAAATCCTCAGACCAGAGAGATTAAGTGGCATAGTCATGACCATTCAGAAGACATATGGCAAAGCAGGAACTTAAATGATATTAGGAAACAATTCTCCACTGAAAGGATGATCAGGCATTGGAACAGGTTGCCCATGGAAGTGACGGAATCACCATCACTGGAAGAGTTTAGAAAATGTGTGGATATCGAGCTTGGACACATGGTTCAGTGGTAATAGGGCAGTGCTGGGTTAACGGCTGGACTCAAAGATTGTAGAGGTCTTTTCCAACCTCAACACTTGTTTGATTGCAGCACTGCTAATGATGCCATGATGCTTTTTTGCTTTATATATATACCCCCTCTATATACTCTTTTGTATAACTTTTGTGTATTCTTAAGAGCCTTTTAGCCCATATACTTCTAATTCTTCAGGTTTGATAACTCGCATAGGCCCAGTATTTCGTTAAGCCAGGAGACCAAACATCTTAGAAGCCTCAGACACCAAGATCTTCTCTGGAACACATTTTGTAAACTAAGATAGGCCTGTCCAGGGGGGGAAAGTTCCTCAGAGAGGGGGGATTCGCTCAGCCTCTCATTGGGGAATCTTTGATAGATATGCTAATTGATAAAGCCTATAATTTTATACCCAAACGACTGTGTGTGTGCATTTCGGGGGTACCCACGGGGGTGCATTTTGGTGTGCATCTGGATGTGCATTCCAGCGTGCTCCACCTGGACGGAGTGCACCAAGGATCCTTAAAATAAAGACCAAAGTAAAATCCCTTCTTTCCCCTCTAACCATGTTTGACTCTTGATTTTAAGACCAAGAAAAGGCATCACTGATCTATCTGCCTCTGCTTCCTGAAACAGCAGATAGACAGGTATCAAGTAAACTAGAGATACAATGTGTTAAGAGGAGTCTGTATGGCCTCAAGCTGAAGAAACCAATTACTTAAATTGTTGAAAGCAGATGCATAAGTATAGTTAAAATATTCACATTAATTATTTACTCCTTTTAGCTTTTTATTTTATCAGCAGAATGGAGGAAAAGGGATTTTAAAAAAGAAAAAAAAAGAAAAAAGATATGTCTGTATTAGAAGTGATCAAAAAGAACTCTTTTCCTAAGAACGGCTGTAAGAAGACTTTGTCAATTATAAACCAAGAAAGACAGGGGCAAGAAGATTGCTTGGCAGCTTGCTTTTCTGTGGTTTTTGGTTTTTTTCCTTTTCCTTCCCTTCATTCTTCCTTTGCTCTCGTTGCTCTCCTGCTCCTTCCTCAACCGAAAGCAGTTCTGCCACGGTGAATGCACACCTGATGCAGAACGCTGGTTTTGACAGCTACAGGGGGCAGGATTTTTGGGCTGTGAGGGGAAGAATGGAAGGGGGCTGCTCAGGCTTTGTGTAGGTGTAGGACATTGTTCTTCTTTGGCATTCTGCTTCTGAGCGTGGGGTCTTCTGTCCAGCTCGGGACCACCAAAGATACATTTGCAACCAGACCATCCAGTATGGAGGTTTAACGACATGTATTTATATTTTTCAGTCAAATGGGAGGGAGAAAAAAGTCTTTTAAGGTCTGATAAGTTCTCTTCCTTCTGTCTGCACCATGACTGCTTTCAATTCTGCTGAAGAACTGGTTTGCTCTTTCTCATTCCAAACATTCTCTTCTTCTCTTTTCTTCTCTTTTCCCCTTTCTTTCTTTTCTTTACGTTTTAGGTTCTCAATTTTTCTTTTTTATCTTCTACCTCTTTGTTCCTCTTCTCTGTGGACCCCTCTGCTGAGATCAGATTTCTTTTGTTTTTGTCAGTGTCATTTTCACTTTCTAAAACTCATTATTTCTTTTGATGACCAGCATTCATACTTCTATTAATTCAGATATAAAGAAAGGCAGTATGTAAAGAGAATAGCTAATAACTTCCCCTGTTAATGTTTCAGTCTGCAACAGGAGCTGACATCCTCAGGAGGACATGGTAACAAGTTTTGGAGAAACTTGAGAGGGACCTGCCATGGAAATTAACAGGAGACACCCTAGTCACAAAGAAAGAATAGCAAATTCTTCCCTGGGCTGGTGACAGCCCCTTAACTCATTTGCGTTTTCTTCTCAGAAGCATGACAGAAAAAGCCTACGGATGGGAAAAGGAGATGTAAGGATTGATGTTCAAATATCATGAAAATGGACCAGATCCTCAACTGGCATAAATCAAGGCAGGCCCGCAGGAATCAATGCAGCAATGCCAATTTACACCAGATGAAGACCTGGCTCGATAAATCTATCACTCTCTTGATAAAGGGGTGAGTGGGGAGGGGGAACAGACTATGAATTAGAGTCTGTTCAAATAGCAGTGAAATAGAAACACAACTCCTTCTTGTTGCAGAGGGATAGATGTGGAAAATGCTTCATTTGAAGCAAAAGCCTATTCCTAGGGACTCCTTGCACACTTTGCTCCTTTTCCTGTGAGGGAGATGATGTCCAAAGTATCAAATCCAGTGCTCATCCAAAGGTTCAAAGGTGACAGAGACATTGATTCCACATTACACAGAGGGGGCTACTAACAAATAGCTTTTTAAATGTAAAGGAAACAACTCTTCTCTAAGGGTTTCCCCTGAAAACCACAGCCAGAGTGTCCTGAGCTGGCATTCAGTGCGTGGTGTATCTTCTATCATTCATATAGCTGTTAAGCTATAGCTTTCTGGCATTTGGGCATTTGTGGTGATTAAATGAAATAATGTATTTTCTTTTTCTTCACCTTTGGTGTGTCTTTTGCGTTTAAAGGAATGGTTTTGGGCTTGCTTCTGGTTCTGAGCAATGTGATGTGAAGAGTGTGACATCTCCCGGGTGTTGCTGAAAGACAAAGTAACGAGAATATGAGTGACTTTCCATTTTCCTTCCACTAGTGCTCTCCTAATATTTACTCTTCCTCACTTTTCATCCTCAATATCAAAACAGATAAGATGGAAGTGAGAAACGGGAAGATAAAAAATCCTGAAAGAAAAAACTCAAAGGAAGCACCGAGATTTTTTTTCCATTTGAGGAGTAAAAAAATCTCAATTAAAAACATCACAGAAAAAAAACCAAGCAAAAGTTGAAGGTTGGATGAATAGGAACTTTTGTTTAGTTCTTAATGTTTTTAGTTGACTTTTCCTTTTTGAGAGGAAAACCTAATGGCTTAAGAGACTACAAATAACTTTCATATATTGTCATTGACACCATGTAATATTAGAACTCTATTATTTGCTGGAAAGTTTCTGTTTTGTTTTGCTCGGTTTGATTTTTTTTTTCTTTTTTCCTAGTTTCAAATGTATTTTGAATTTCAGTATAGCCAAAGAAATAAAGCATATACCAGCCAAAACTAAATACCAGCCGGTTGTCAGAAATTAACACACAGACTGTTACTTTCCCAGTGACAAAATTGAGCAATTTCTCATTTAACATAACAGAAAGGAAACATAAAGAAGGAAAAAGAATCTATCTGATATAAGGACAGAAAAATGAAATACAAAATACATAAAATGGCAGAATTACATTCAGACTTAAAATGAAAATTTCTGTTTCTGTTCATCTCTAGAAAATTCATGGGGAGAATAAAACAGGCAATGCTTCCATTTGGTTTATTGATAAAACTTGAAATACTAGCAAGATCCAAGACTGGACACTTCCAAACCGTCAAAGAAGAGAAATTCTGTCACAGTCAGACCAGGGCAGTTAACAAGCACAGACAAACATGTTTAGCAGGTCATGAGGATTTTTATCAATTTGATTAAGACAACAACAAAGGAAACTAAGGAATTGTCCTTACTGGCCAAGAAGGTCCTCTCTAACTTTGCATCTCTAATAAATAAAAACCCTGCATTTTTTAAAAGCAGTTTGTGTCAAATCTTTCAATGTCCATTGTGAGCTGCCAGAGTCAGAAAGACCTACCTAGGAGGAGAGTTTTACCATGTGAATTCTGATGCTTGGTTTTCCTTCCTCTCATCTCGGGGATGAGAGAACAACCTATCCACAGAGAATGGTCTCTGCAGAGTACTGAACTTCATTACAGCTAGAAACCCATATATCCATCCTCTAAAAAGACGAGAAGATTATAATTTCTCTCACCCAAATATTTCATAGGGAGAGGCATGGAAAGCAACAGAGCAAAGCAACAGAGCAGGTCTGAACCTTGCTTAACTCCAGAGTATAGGGAATAAGATGTTAGTTTTTCCTTGTGACTTGACTTGAACATATGCAGAAGCTTGACTTCTGAACACAGAAAGACCTGAATCACAGAAAGAACCTTTCAAAGTTCTTCTCTTTTACCAGGGGATGGTTGTATTCTTTCTCTCTCTCTTCTGCCTTTATTTCCCTTTTTTTTGTTAGTCACGTATCCAGGCTTTTTCTTGCTGACTGGCCCTTTTCTATTACTTCTATTTCTGCTTCTGCCCTTTCAGCCTTTTATTCCCACCCCTTTTCTGAACAGCTGCAGACAAATTCACCCTTCCTCCTTCCCCACCACTGCTGTATTCTGATTCAGACCACTGTGAACTTTCCCACCCACATGGTCCACATCTCTGATTTATTTTGTGTGTGACCTGTTGTGGCTCTCATTGTTTCCTAGCAAAGTGCCATATAATTGTTCCCTCATTATCTCCAAGAGGAGGTGGCTGCTAGTCACAGCCACTCCCCTCACCATAATGAAGCTATGTGGTTATTTCCTTCAAACTAAAAATGCAAGAGAACAACAGGCAGATGTAACTCCGTGGAGGGGATGAAACTTCACGAATCAAGAATAGGAGAAAGAAAGCGAGAGAAAGTTATTATTGAATAGAAGCAAAAATGTAAAGATAAATGCAGATTTGAAGTTACAAAAATGTTCTAAAAGGTCCCTATTGAGGGATGCAGGACTTCAGGACTTTATTTAGGAAAAGGGAGTCTTTTCAGGGGTTACAATACATAAATATTGAAAAGCTCCCTAACAGGTTAGCCACACTGCTAGATGTCAGAGCATTCTTTTCAAGATCCAACTTGCAGCAAATTGACTGTGAAAGGAAGGCAGAAAAAAAAGAAGAAAGAAAAAGAAAGAAAGGAGAACTGCTTGACAGAAGGCCTTCAACCCCCTTTTTTTTTCTTCCTCATTCAGCCATACTGCATATAAATGCAGTTAAACATCTCTGAAATCCCTTGCTCATACAACCCCTTACAACTGTCTTGGACTATGATTTTCTCAAAAACTTACCTCTCTTCTGGACGAGAGAAAAAAAAATTATATTCTCCCTGCCAATAACACCTCTGTGAAATGTCCTCAAAGGACAGAGTTTCTTGCACCCATGTTTTTTCCTCCACAAGCTGCCATCTGCTGTAATGCATCTCTATTTTAAGCTTTAGAGCCACGTGACTTAAATCCACATAAGTGTTGATTGTACATGATTGCCTTTATTGATTCTTCCTGGGACACAACTTACCTGTATCCAACTTCACATATAGTTTTAGTCTGGACTTTTCTTTCACTCTTTAATGCTTTCATTTCCCATCCTTCCATTTTTATAGCTGTTCTTTTTGCTGTGGTAGTGCCTGGGAATTTCAGGCAGTTAGAAAAAGTCCTGTTAAGCTGTATGTGAGACAAGTGCTTCTGCATGAATATAAAGAATATCTCTTTCTTTCTCTGAAAGGCATCTCACCTTGTAATAACAGCCAGTAAATCCAATAAACAAAAGCAGCCTGAGTAATCTAAAATTAGGGGGGGAACAGAAATTTTTCTAGTGAGGAAAAGTGAATGTATTAGAGGGTAGTTTGAAACAAGTGTTGTTGTGGGGTTTTTTTGGTAAGAATAAGTGTCATAGCCTGTTTTTCTTCAGATCATTCGGCTGCAGTACCAAGTAGATATTGATGCTGTTTCTAACCCTCTTTTACCAGACTTCTTCCAGGATAACAAGTCTTTTGTCTCTCTCTCACAGTACTTAATTGAGACATTTAGGTGGGTGGTTTGGGGCTTTTCTCCAGTTTCTTTTTCTGATCAGTGGAATTTGCCAACAATTAGGTTATTTTTTTTATTTTCTTTTGTCCTTCCTTCTCTCTAACGAATTCAAAGATGATGCTGCTTTCAGCATTAGTGGTTTTTTTTGGGTATTCCTATACAGATCTGAATTTTAATAGATAATCTCATGTTCAGCTTCCTTCAAATTTTCTTAAAATTAGAAACTGACTAGTGCTTCTTCCATTGTTTATAATTTACATCCTTTTCCATGCAGGGATTGAACAGGTATCCCACAAGCCAGAGCAATTCTGATTAAATCACTGTGTTACTCATATGCTTAGAGTCAGGCCCCTGGTTACACAGTTTGCCTAGTGAGCAGCTGAGTGAGTGAAATGTCTCGTGAACATCCTGAGAAAAAATCTCCAGATTTATCTCCAAAACCAGTTGCTAATGCTTAAATGATATAATTTCTCTCTATTCAGGCAGGAGGGAATGTGACTCCTCTTGAGCAGGATTTGACTTTAGGAAATAAATAGGCTCTTGAGAGGAAAGATCCAGAATTTTCCCTGCTTTTCTTTGATACTATTTTGGTCCTTTTTTTTTTTTGTTCTTTTTTTTCTTCCCCTTTTCTTTTCTTTAAAAGATGGACTTGAGCTCAGATCATTTGCAAGACTTTTGGATACAGATCAGCAACTATACACAGGGAGTATGAATCTTGAATCTTCCATTTCACACTCGGCCTGAACAGGGTAATAGCTTGAGGTGCTGTCAGGACCTTCATCTGCAAGGAATGATGAGAGTAGCAAACTTTCTGTGATTACACAGCTGGGAAACAGGCCATAGGATCTTCGGATGACTGAACCAGAGAGAACTAAAAAAGCATTTGATTTTTGCTCTTTTTTACATGTGTGCACACTGGAGCTGATGAATTAAAGGAAGAAGGGCTCTGTATGCCTTCTCTAGACAGGAGGAAGATGAGAAGATAAAAGCACGGGGCTGAAATTCAGCTCATTAGGTGTGTGGCATTCCTCTAAGCTGTTTAGAGCTCTTGTTTGAGGATGGGGTAATCAGTGACCCTGGCTGTGGTTGTGTGTGGACTGGACGGGAACAGGGAAACCAAAGGGAGTGCTGAAGACACATGACTCCCAGATTTATCAGATAAAAGTATATCCTGGAGGAGTGACCAGGACCTGGGAGGAACCATGTTTCAGATTGCCACTCTGTCTAAGAACCCCTTAAAATCTTGTGAGTGTGTATATTTTGTCTTTTATACTCAAGGATTTGATAGAGACTTTTGCCCTCTGTTTCATTATGAATTAGGTTTAAATACAACCAGAGATAATTTGGAATTTAATGCGGAAAACTACTGATGGACAGAGCTCAAGAGGAGAAAGCTTTTCTCTTCAGAAAGATACTTTTCCCCCAGATTTTTTTTCTGCCAACACTACTGAAATATATTTAGTATGTAATGTAGCATGCAATCATATATCAAAACTAGCTAAAGAGAAAAAAGAGGCTATTTTAAGGAATATTCAGTTCAACATGTCTGCTGAAGCAACTAGAAATAGAATTTTTATTTTATCTTTAAAGTGGGAGAGACATTAACATTTAAGCAAGTTGGTTCAAGAGGAGCCTCTGAATCACATGTCTTTGGCTCATCATTACACGTCAGGGATGGGGTTACAAGAAAGCAGTCTCAGATACAAGGCCCAGCAGAGCACTCGTGAGCTAATTCATTATGGGTGTTTTTTCCCTTTTTTTTTTTTTTTGGTTATAATTTAGAAGAATGCAATTAAAACTGAACTTGATAATTAATTCTGAACCGGTGAGAACCAGTTCCAGAGATTATGACTATAATGCTATGTAGCCATTGATATAAATATTCATGAGCTTTCATTGTTTTATGCTTTTTATGAAGCACACAGCTTATCTGAAGAAGTAAAATTAAAGTACTATTATTTAACATTACAGTGTAAATAAGACTCAATAGAGGGAGACAAAAATATATGCGCTGTAAAATGTAACATACATATTGTATAAATATGTCTATGGATATTTATGCATTTAAATTTGTGTGCTCTGTTCTGGGATATATACTCCTCTATATTGTGTGCAGACTTTGGGGGTCAGAACTAGATGATTTTTAGGGTCTCTTCCAACTTAAACTATTCTATGATTATATATATGACTGTATAGTTGGATTATTACACATTCTTTTACAAGCATATATAGTCAAAACATATTGTTGCACTCAAAAGCATATGTTGACATATTCTTAGAATCTCTCTTATCCATAAATACAACACAGAAAAGACTGAACAAGTTTGAATCTCAATCCGAGCACTACCTGGTGACTGAAAGTCATGGAAATTGACTTATTCTACCACCAAAAGTCTGTCAATGTATAAAACTAGTCATGTGCAGCTGATGACACAGTAAGAAAACGTCCTGTCTTATTCCATTCTCAGCTCAAGACATTAATAATACCTGCCTCCGGAGCAAATATCCTTTTAAACACAGAGCCTTCAAACATTCCACCTAAAAAAAAAAAAAAAAAAAAAAATGCTGACAAAGAGCACCTAAAGGAAACAATACAGCTAGAGGAAAGCTCAATACCTGGCTAGGTTGAAACAAGCAAGGAAGTAACAGAAACAAAAATTATCTGCAAAGAATTTCAACATTCTTTGAGTATACTCTCTGAGGCTTTTTTCTCTTTTTTCTTTTTTTTCTTTTTTAGTTAAACTAGAGATACAGTGGCTCAAATAGAAGTGTTCTCTGTAATGTTGGACACCTGGCGAAGCTGGCTGTAGCTTAGACCCTCCAGTCAGCAAATGTGATATTCAAATTGGAACAAGATTTAAATCTCCTGCACTGGTGTGTTCAGTTCATTTATTGTGAGGCACTGAAAAGTCAAATTCAGTATTATGTGATTAAGCTACATCTGTCTCAGCACAAGCAGTAACCATATTTCTTTAAGTTCAGCAGGTGTTTTGCAAAGATTCTAAAGGATTTTGCACAAAATTAGTACCTATAATAAAGCACCAGTGATGAAGAAACAGCTCTTTATATCACTGATATATTATAGTTTTTTTCTAATAAATGTCATTGCCAAATATTTCAAAACCTAAAACAGGTTTGCTGACTGAACTGTTTTGCAAGCATATTTGCTAGGCCTTATTGCAAAGATGTTCTTTTATAGGCATACAGTTTAGAAATTTTATTTGACACTGCTGACTACTAAATTAGCAGCTTTTCAACTTTGCCAGACTCATGCAACACAATTGAGATAAAAGGTAAAACGCATAACTTCTGCATTAATTTTTTTTGGCAGTGTCATAAGAATCCTCAAGATGTGTTAATTGAGCCTATGGTATGTGAAACAAATGATAAACCCCTCCCCCCCCCCCCCCCCCCCACCACTTCTTC
>VZRV01010922.1:288095-335347 GCA_013398115.1 Falcunculus frontatus | reverse complement strand
CCCCACTTCAACCTTTAGATCTTCTCTCTCCCCTCGCTTTCCTTTTTCTGCTCAGTCTGCACTAAGCCATGCTTACGACATCACTGCGATAGAGGAGCGCTGCTCAGGTACGGCGTGGTTTGCACAGAGATGCAGATCTCCGCAGAAAAATCAAGTATTCGGAATGCTCTGCTTCTTGTCAGGGTGTTTGCAAGAAAAGAAGTAACCCGTCCAGCTTTCTGGTTCTCGTTTCTTGCGTTTGCTGATGGGGAGTGACTTTTCAGGCTGTGATTTTGTGAGTGTTAATCTACAATTTCCCAATGCATCAGGGTCAAGGAGAAAATCCTGTTGAATTTCCACTAGAATCCACTTTCAAAGCATCCAAAGATTTTTTTGGAACTTCTTTCCGAAGAAGTTTGCAGAAGTTTCAAGACACAGAATTCTGCAGTGTTTTGTCTTTATTTAAAGCCAGACTTGCAATAGGAGTAAATATTTTCTCATTATTGATTTTTATATAGAACCCAGAAATCTCTTAAAACATAATTTTCAAAGAGCATTTTTTTTGATCCTTGCATCAAAAGGAAGGAACAAGCAAAAAACCACAATGAATATTCTCCAAATTGTATAAAAGTATTAAATGTTGGGAAGACAAATAAAGGACATGTTTTCTCTGGGATTTTTTTCAGTTGTTTTTTTCCTCCCTGGAGTTCTGACAGTTTTCCATCCATATTAAAAAGCCTGAAAAATACTGGGACTATGTGTTGATGAGCACAAAACTAGAAAAGTAAAACTTTAAGTGTAAGGTTCTGATTTCATCATGTACTTGGCCAGCAAAGACCCAAGGAGAGCAGTTGGAGTTTTGAAAATCCATACTGAAAATTAAAAACTTGTTTTCATTTGTTTTGGGTGTTTAAGTGGGTAGGGTGGATCCAGGGAGCTTCTTAGAATCTAATTTTTCTCATAAAAAGTGCTGGAGTAGGCAACTCAAGCCCGGCAGGCTGAAGAAGTTGGTCATGTTAGTTCTAAAGACTTTAATTTCATTTGACATACAAAGATAGTTTAACAAGCTGTCCAAATATTTATTAAATTTATAAGGCAACAGCAAAATATTTGTCATATCTGGAATAAAAATGCAACATGAAGACAAACAAACAAAAAAAAAAGATAGAAACTGCAGCACAAAACTCTGCATTTCTGTGTTCAATATGCTTCTAATTTCTTCTGGAGTCTTGTTTAATTCAACAACATTTTGCTGTCTGAGCAAGTGGCATATTAAGACCCAGATTACACTCCACCGATATAACAAAAAATGCCTGTAATATATACAATTATTTTAGGTTTTACCCACTGTCACTAGAAAAAAATAAATGCTTCCTGGTGTAAGACAGCCCACCCTTGAGAGGCATCTATTTCTTTTCATTGATTAGGGAGGGAGCCTACTGTGGCTGGACTTCCAACTTTGGGATCTGTTGGGTTCTCTTGGTTAGCTAGGACGAATCCAAGCCCAAATCCATGTCCATAGCAGTATCTGTGCCCGACTTCTTGGGAGAAAAGAGTTCCAGTCTCTCTGTCTCTCCTGCCCTCCTCTGATAACCACACAACTGGGAGCCTCCTTCCAACGTGCACTTTCTCTGGAGCACTCCAGCTGTTCCTTGTGGAGAATGATGAAAACGATGAGAAAATGCAGAGAAAAGCTCCCAAAATAACCTCCACAATTTGTCCCCAGAGTGCAGCTCCCTCGGCAGAGAGCCTTCTTTGGTTCGACTGACCCTCTCTGCAATGAGGTGGACAAGGCTAAGGAATCTTGTGTACTTTTTACAGTGTTGCTGTGAATGGATGACTGGGATTTAATTTCAAATTAATTGATCTGCTGTGACCCTGAACAACTGCAAAGAAGTTTCTTGAATACACACTTGGCTGCCAGGGTTTTGTTGAAGCCCATAAAAGTGAACAGCAGAAAACCTTGTACTTTTTGGTGGGTTTTTTTTACTATTTTTTTTTTTTCTTTTAAGACCAGAAATAAGCAGGGTCAAGTAGAATGTAAAAAAAAAAACCTGTTTGTAAGGTCTGTTCTCTGACACCTCTATCTTTAAAAAAATATTTTAATCACATTTTCAAATATAATTTGAAGTGATAAACTTTTTCAGCTAAAGAATACATTTATAGAAAGGCAAAATACTGTAAATATTAAAAAATTGAACCTGTTTTTAAGCATTTTGTCTATTATGAAGTAGGTCTTTTATGGTTTAGATTTGCAATAATATTTTTAGTCAAATACACTTTTTAGTAGGAAAAAAAAGAAAAACAAGTGAAAGAAAAAGTTAAGGAGTTTTCCATGTTTTCCACCCATATTTTTTCTTTATATTAATTTAATATTAAAAGTTAAAACATTTGTTGAGCTTTCTCTGGGAAAAGACACCTGATTTGTAGTTAGAACTTTGGCAAGACATTGCATGAAATATGAAAAATGAAGCTATAAAAATAGGACATATATTAAAAGTTTGTGCCAATGATGTGAAAAAAAGACTGTGAATCTCACGATTTCCACACCTGCTCATAATGCAATGTGTCAAGAAAACATCAGAAAGGTAGGTGATTTTCTCTCTGTAACACAAAAGTTTGCAGTTTAGCTGGATCTTTCACCTTGTTTTCAGTAACATACTTCAAGAAATAGATCCACCATCTGTAGAGATTTTGGAACAAGAAATTATTGGAGAGCTTAGAAATCTGTCTTTGGGGTGCGATAACACTGTCAAGTCCTACAGAAGTTGGAAATAATCTCTTCCTGTTATGACAGACAGAACAAGAAGTTGCTCATTTAAATTGCTGCAGGGGAGATACGAGCTTCGAGATAAGGAGCTTTTCCAATGGTGAGGCTAGTTAGGGGCCAGAGCACAGTTTCACAAAAAAATCTTGGGGTTTCCAACTTTGAAAGACTTTCAGAACAGTTTAGACTAGATGTGGCACATGCATGAGCCACAGAGTCAGCCCGTCCAACCTCTTGAAATCTCTGGGCCATATTATTCTGTGATCTAACGAAGAATCATTTGGGGGATAAAAGAACAAAATTGGCCATGAACAATGAGAATTCCATTTCCAGATCTTCCCGGACTTCGTGTATCTTTCATCGGGTATCTTTCATCTTTTCATACCTCAGCTTCTTAAAAAAATACAAATTCCCTGTTTTTTCAGACCATAAGATACTGATGAAAGAGGATCTGAGAGGATGTCTGGTGTAGTGGTGAGTGAAGCTGTAGAAAAGCCAGGAGAGATGAAATAGCAACAAATATTATAACTACTTACACAGCTTGAAAATAGGCTGGTTTTATATATGCATAATTACATCTAGCTGTGCAAAGTAGGATTATCAATACTGGTTTACAGATAAGAAATTTTAGGTCCTTTAAAGAGGGAAAAAAAACCAAATTGGAAGCGGGATTTTGAAAAAATGTTTGAAGTGGGTGGCTCAAATGAACTCCTTCTTTAATTCTGTGAAACAATGGTATCTCAGAATGGGTTGGGTGTGAAGGGACCTTAAAGATCATCTTGTTTTAATCCCCTTCCATAGGCAGGGACACTTTCTGCTATCCCAGGTTGCTCCAAGCCTTGTCCAATCTGGCCTTGGACACTTCCAGGGATGGAGCATCCACAGCTTCTCTGGAAAACCTATGGGCCAGTGCCTCACCACCATCACTAACCTCAATAAACTGGATAAAAAGAATATATATTCATACCAATGTTTATATTTCACTTATTTCAATGGACAAATAACTGTAACTGTACAATTATCTCCTTCTTTGACCAAGAACTTAATTAAAATTCCTAGACTTCTCCCTTATCCTCTTTTCTAAGAGTTGGAGGTTACTGGCAAGCCCTTTGAACTACTACTAGGCAACTTTACCTGTGTTTTATTCTTGTGAATGATGTGTTTACACTACTTTAATTTTCTCATTGAGTGACTAAGAGGCATCTGTCACTGAATTTCAGAGCTTGCATGCATCCTGTACTAAGCCTTAGTGACAAACAGTAAGAAAAGGTTGAGAGTGGAGTATGAAGAGGTTCAATTTGTTTTGGAACAAAAGTGCATTTATATTGTTATTTTAGAATATTGTGGGAGGGGGAGAGGGAGTATTTGATTTGTCTTGGTTTGGGTTTTATTTTTTGGGTTAGTTTTTTGGTTGTCTGTTTTTCTTTTGGATATGAATTCTCTGTTATTTATGGAATCCTGACTGCATAAAGGGCATATAAAATTTTAATGAATCAGACTTCCAAAACCAGAAAAAAAATCCCAAACAAATGGAAATCTAAGCCTTTCCATGTTATCATAGATACAGGCATATTCATTATTTAACAGCAAATAGTGCAACCCAGACATTGAGTCACCACATTACGATGGAGATGAAGTGGTGACTCCACTACCAAAGGGCAACTAGTGGCTCATTATAAATCTAATTCTAATCGCTTCTTCCACCCCTTCTCCTCAAACTCATATAGAAAATTACTTGCATAGAGATAGCTTTTATTTTAATGCTGTTTTACAAATTTTGATCCTGGGGAGGTTTTATTTATTTTGCCAGCATAGAATTTAATTAAACACGTTCACTCAGAGATATAAGAGAGGAACCTGAGACATTTTTCACTTTAGGAAAGATGTCTCCTCATGCTTACGGAGAGAATTTCAAGGATCAAAAATGACCCATTTCTAGGTCAGCAAACGGATTGCACTTAAGTGTCTGCAAGAAAAAAAAGGGATTTGGACTCTTCAAAAAAAGGGCCTGAATTTGCCTGGATTTCCTCTGGAAGAACCAATCTTTGGAACATTCTGAAATTGCTATCTACTTACAAGCTCCTAAACTTGAGTTTTCTGTCACCTATCACTTTCTTGCATAATTTCAGTTAACTGTATTTAATCTCAGAATGGATGCATAACTGTGGTTCATCCAAAAAAAAATGAACATAAGGTCTACCAAGTCAGACCGTCCAACTATGCCATCTCCAACATACTCCACAGCAGATATCTGATAAAAAACATGTCAGTCCTTAGAGGCACTTGATCCCAGTACTCTTCTGGCCTCCAAAACTTCGCGACTAAGGGATTTCTTTTGGGAGAGGTGATATCTTTGTACATGTTACCTTGAAAAATCATTATTCTTTAATAATTTCTTTCTCTTTTGAAACTATTTTAACATTCATAAACATGCATATTAGGTAACGAAAAATCATCCATTTCTTTTTTTTGCATAAAATATAATTAAAATTTAATTTAAGATATGAGAAGTTGGAAAAAACTATGAAAATCATTCACCTTCTCCATGCCACCCATGGTTATGTTTAATCTGTCTTGCATGTACTGGCATTACAGTAGCAACTTACTTGATCTGGCCAACATATACAAGCTTGGCTGCCTACAATAATAGAGCTTAATTTACAGTTTATCATTCAGGCTATTAAAAAAAAAAAAATTCTTTGACATTTAAGAGATCCTTGACACTTGCCTGCCTTAAACACCATTGTAAATGTCATCCCTAAGGATAATATTAATCCAAAAGATAACGTTAATCCAATGATCAGACAATTGAAGCCTGTGAGAAACCTAAGTTTGCAAAGTCCATTAAAAACAGACTTAAAGAGCAGCAGGACATAGAAATCACATAAGTCCTCAGGACCTAAAACTGGTTAAAAAAAAGCCAGAAACATTCTCAAACATGTCCAGCAGATGAACTGTATAAAGAGCTAAACACTTTTCATTTATGAGTTCATACACCCTTTTCAAAACAACCCTTCAGTTTTAAGTGTAAATATAGAGATAACTCAGCATCATGTTTTTGTTTTGATTTACTTGTTGTGGAACCCATGACTTTCTAGGTATTATGACCATTCACAAACATCTGTTTAAATGAGGACATCAATATGATGTACCAGGTAGGGCTTCATAAACAGAAGTTGCAAACATTTAATTAAGAATATTTGCTCTGGTTTGAACAAAAGCTACCCTGTCTCCAGCTGTGGTTGGTTCTGAGGTAGCATTTTTCAGAAACTGAATGGGCAGATAGAAACACACACACACATTCACAGAGGAATAGAGGTATGGATGTGTATATTTGTGTATCGTGATCACTAACCTGAGACTCTTGCTGCTGACAAACAGAAAACTTGAATGAAAGGTTGTATCCGGAGGCTGTTGTTTGCTTAATGTTGCTACATTATCCTTAAGTGCTGTTCAATAAATAATTGGAATCACTTCCTTATTAATCCTCCCCCTTCTTTTTCTGATGTGATGCAAAAACGAATTTTTTTTCAGATTTAGCTTTTAGCTTTATGTTGCTTTATGTTTTCTTTTTTAATCTTCTTTTCAAGCACTGCAGGCCACCCATTGTCTCCAGCTGCATTATGTACTGCACCTAGCACCACGGAGTTGTGGTAATATCAGAGGATTCTAGACATCACTGAAATGCAAATTATTATAATTACGATACTGCAGCTGCTCAGCTGGTATTTTAGTTTTGAGCCAGGAAAGTTCCCTTCTCCTTTCCTCACACACTATTTCCATCTTTATAGATTTTGGGATGTAAAAAACAAAAGTAAGTAAAAATAAAAAGACCTTGTACGTGTCTTCTGGAATAGACAATATTTTCATGAATTCCCCTTGATTTTGTAATAAGTTTTTCTCTCTCTGACTCCTTGAGTGGGGCTGCATATTTTTTAAGGAGTGGGGGAAGAGTTTGCAGCAGACAGAGGGAGAGGAAGGCAGAGGAAGGGAGATTCATAGCTTTGTAACTAAAAATGATGTCCTCTAATTCTTTAAAAAAATATCTTCCATGCTCTCAAGCACCCATTGAAGATCAAGCACTTGCAGCATTGAGTACCAAACCATCCTCTTTTGAAGAACAAATAATTTGCAAGTCTCCAGGGATGTCATTGATTTCAACATTGTTCACGTAAGAAGGAAGAATTAAATTCCTCACTTCCTGGCGGAGAATGGAGGAGGATGGAATTTACCCACCGTTGTTCAAGCATAGGGTGATAGCAAGGCTGCAGCTGCTTGGCTCCCTCCTAAACAAACCTCCTAACCAGCCACCATGGAGCATCTTTCGTTCTGTTCCCATGGCAACACCTCTATCCTCTGGTGCCCATGGTGTCTCTAATGCTTTTGACTAGTTGGATTCCTTGGCACCTGCCTCCAGTGCCAGGTCTTGTCAAACCTTATTAGACTGAGAATCCATTTTGCCTGCACTAGTGGGAAAAGAAAGCAGACAAATTTAGTTCACCTGAGATCTCTTTCAAATCCCAGTAAAGTTAATTTCTCAAGTTTCCAACTAAGAGCTGAACTTGCCTGGGGCAAATTGCGTGCCTGTGCACACACATGTACACAGAATGTCCTTCCGTCTCATGCACCGTTTGTTCCTTTTTCAGCAGAGTGCGTGTGCTCCATCCCATCCCGCTCTCTTGTGCTCGCAGACTAATGCAGATAAAAAGTGGGGTTTGTGCACAAGCAAACAGTCA
Source organism: Falcunculus frontatus (assembly GCA_013398115.1). Classification (NCBI taxonomy): domain Eukaryota; kingdom Metazoa; phylum Chordata; class Aves; order Passeriformes; genus Falcunculus; species Falcunculus frontatus. The sequence continues at coordinate 327,865 of VZRV01010922.1, read as the reverse complement.
TGCACAATCAACCAACCCCCCCAGGTTTTACTCATAAACTCATCACAGACTTCCTTGCACATACAAAACTACCCGTCCCTCTCCTACGCTGACACACAGGAACTTTCTCTGTTGCACAAGCATTGATGGGGTTGACACAAGCAGGCTCACAATACAACATACTTACTTTGTCTTTTCACACACTCACTTTTCTACACTCATTATAGCTCCTAGAAAGACATTATTTTGTCTAAATATGGATAAAAGGTTATAAATTTAGTGGAGAAACAAAAGGTGCATTTCTGACCATTAAGTATGCTCACTATCTAGGAGGAGGAGTAGTCTTATAAGTGCAGCTGAGTAAGATTATATCCCATCCTCATAACCCTCATATCTAAGAATCTATATTTGTATAAGCAGATTAATATGCAGGAATGACCTATGTGCTGGAACCTGCACTGCATTTTTGATGAGCATGCTATACCAGTTAGGGGATATCTGTTTTTACCTTGTTCCCCAAGCTGACTTTTTCAATCAACATAAAGTTCAGAGTTTGAGTTTAAGTGTTTAACAGAGACACATTGTTACTCTGGCCTCCATCTGCGTTTAGTGCTGCAGACTGATGACTTAGTTTAGTCAAGTCTGAACGAGATCTATCTGGCGATGTCTAATCGAAATAAGTCATCTAAGCTTTTTCAACAGAGTCTGAAAGGAAAAGAACTTTAGAACACCATTTTGCACAATAAACTTTCCCTTAAGTATCTCTTTTTTTAAAATAACTTGAATGATTGCATTTTTCTAAGCACGTTAGTTATAAGCCTAAAAAATGAATCTAGACAAAATGGGTATGCATTTGAATCCTCTTTCAGAGGAAGGGCTAAGATTATTTTCTCAAGTTAACTTCTGATGTGCAGGATTTCTATATTAAAAATACAAGAGTTTCCTCTGTTAATACCTTCCTCTAAGCTGTAGCCCTGTGTCCTCACCATATTAGCTAAATTTTGCTTTTCTATTTAGCCAAGTCATAAGCAGTTCTGTATCTTTCTGAACAAATCCATTTTGTTGAGGACCTTATTTTTTGAAGTCGTCTATTTTACTGCATGTTTGTGAGACAATTCAGAGTAAAGCTGGTCTGGATAATTTCCAGCTTCTAGAGAATATTTAAAGCTATGGTCTTAGCTCTCTCCATATGCTGGGCACCAGTTTCTGAAATCAAAGTATTCTAGAACTTTTTTTTCATGGGAATGTCTCTCTTCAGCAAACTTTAACCACATGTATATCTGTTTTGTTGACTACGATCATAAGTAGGGCTCCCAAGAGCAAAGAGCATGGGTATGAGAAGAAAACATAATTTTGTAGTTATAGATCATTTCATACTCTTGGTGTCCACTCAAAGGTGTGATAGATGATTCTGTTGTGAAGACCAGTCTGTACAGACATTCTTGTGTGACTAATCCCCCAAAACTGTCATAGCATCTAAAATATCTGCCTAGTCCTAATGAACTTTGCTGTGTGGAAAGCTTGAATGAAGGCTATCAGACTGTCAAATACCTAATTTTTCTCACTTTCCAGTTTTGTATAAGTTCTTGTTTATCACTGGACACAGTAAAAAACTAATTAATTAAGTTTATTCTGCCTTCAGTAAAGTTTAAAGGAATATTTTAATGTTTAGTGAGATAGTTGCAAAAATAAATCTGATAATTACACTGCACAACAGAAGTGAGGCCTGTTGTCACGAGTGTGTTTGAGATCCCTGTCACTGAGCAATGGCTCAATCTCCTGCATAATGTTTTCCCTGGAGACCAGCTTGTTCAGTGGGCTGACACCCAGCACAGGGCAAAAGCTCTGTTCACAAAGCCTCCCCAAATGCTCTTTCTGTGCTGCAGAGGACAGACTTGGGTTGAGAGCCTCACAACTAAACCTGAGCCTTAAAACTCTGCCTCATCCATTAAATTTGAGAACAATGCTAACATCTACAGCCAGAAGCATGCTTTTCTAAAGTGCATATTATTCACTACACCCCTCAGAGCTCTGCTTTTGTGTATCAAACCTCAAGTAGGACTTTCTAACATACAAGTTTCTTTCCTTTCAGGACTAAGCAACCAAAAAATGACCCTCTATTTTCTATTCCACCCATAACTTTAGTGAAACTCACAACATCTGGATTTCAAACTTCATTAATTAAAGATAATCACCAAAGAAATCCAAGGAACCTGCCACCCACAGAACTCAGTGCATCTGCAAATACTGTAGTTTAGGCTATTTTTTTGACTCTAGGACTATAATCCAAAGGCTAGGTTTGTCCCCTCTCTGTGGTGCATCCTTAGACAATCCATGGTTCAGCTTGTCTAATTGCACCAGCTATGTTCTTTAAAGTTAATGACATAAAATTACAGTAATATTACTGTATTCAATTTCTCCTTTATAATTCATAAAACACAAACATAAGTGGAAACTAAATTAAGTGTAGGAAACTGTGATTGTTTCTCACTGCCAGTTTAGGATAGCTTTGCAGTTTTTCAAGACTTTCCATGGGGTAACTGCATCTGGGAGCTCCCAAATTAACCTGGAGTTATAAAATCTTTAGGCACCTAGTTTTAAGATGTCTGACTTAGAAGGGCAGTCTATTGATAGTTAAAGTAGAAGAGTCCTTTCTGCAGAACATGATGAAATGCTATGCCTTCAAACCAACATATATAGTGTTTCTTGTTTGTTTTTTCTTTATTTTAGCTCATATTTTCTTCCCAAATTGAGTTGTGAGTTTCAGACAGCATTGGTTTGTTCCTTGAGGTTATGTACAACCCTAAAAAGAGGTTTACTTAATCATATTCTGTTTTGTAATCTCAGACTCATCTGTGCATCAAGATAACCTGAGATCATGACATTCTCACGTTAGCTGAGTTTAGAGGCAATGTCTCTTTCATCAGAAAAGTTTTAATCCCTGGAGAATAGGAGCTCTATATCTCCCTCACAAATAGTCTAGGCAGAAAGATGGATAACCTTGATAACTGAAAATTCAACCTTGCAAAAATTCATCTGCTGAATAATAAGATGTAATTTGTACATGCACTTGTTAATTCCATTCAAAGCTCTGTCAGGGATGTTTTGGAGGATTTGCTGCATTTAACTCACCTAAATTGTACATTTCATATTCTAGACTTGAACTAAAACAGTAAGGTATTTAACTAAAATTTAGAATCCAGAAATGTTAGCAGAAAAACAAAGATTGTCTAATAAAATTATTTTATTATATCTTATAATTTTTGGGGCGGGAGGAGCTTTTATCCATTGTTTCTTAAACCCAGCCAGTATAGGTATAAACTGAGCTCATTTCTTGACTAAGCCTTTCATATTTTGGAAATTTTTAAGACTGGAAAAGGTAATTATCCCTTCTCCTCTGCCCATTTTGAAGCTTGTGTCTTTGTCTATTTCCCTCTAATGTATTGTAGAAGGGCTGAGGCTGAAATGACACCAATGGCAAAATTCAGCCTCCATTACAAGTACAGACTTCTAGACTATCCGGGAAAAAGTGATTTCTATTGTGACACTAAAAACCCTTAAACCTAAGCACATGGAATAAGAGAAACAGGAGATTGAGTGCTAGTAGGGTGATTCGTGTGTGTTGGTTCATGCTGCTTGGTGCTCCTGGTAGGGTGGGTTCAAATCTGCACTGTACTTTGAAACTGCAAATTGAGGTATAGCTGTTCCTTAACCTAAAATTAGGTACAGTTATTAACCAAATTAATTTGGAAAGAAGACTGCAGCATCAAATGAAAACAGCAGGTTTGCATCTGCACCCAGACGGATGAAACCTGATGGATCAAGAGATCTGAGATACTGAGTTCTATCTCAACAATTTCTGTTCAGTTTCACTTTATCTGTGTATCAGTGTACACCTAGAAAATTCGTTTTAGAAGACTCCTTGCTTTGATCACACCCTCTCAGATCAAATGTTACAACATCTGAAATATTTTTATTCCTTGAACTGAGGTCAAATCGACCAGATTTTCTGGTCCTTTCTACTCTCAGATGTATGTTGGTGCAGTAGTTTAATGGAAAAAGATAAAGGAGCAAGGTGGTATAGGAGATGGGTATTTCAGATGGTAATCACCCTGAAAGGTCTCTTCCTTCATGACTTTATTGACTTTAGTTGAAAGCCTTCGTTCCATTGACTCAATCCCATAAAGTATTTCAGACCCCTGAGATGCACAAGCAACGCTTAACTGTTTTTATTAATTTGCCTCCAGATAGTTAACCAAAAATGGGATAAAGAATGACAGTTTTACAGACACACTTGCTAAATCCCTCTGAAAGCACATAATCATTCAGGATAAGATTTTCAAGTTATTTTCTATAACTTGTCTTCTGCAGAATTGAGGTGTGTGTACTTAGTCTCTGTCATTAGAAAATCAGTAGAGGAGGAAGACTTCAGAGATGCTTCAGCTGACAAAGAGCTTTCTTAGGAGGGGATGTTTCCATGACAAATAGAGAGAGCCTCTATGACCAACTTGGACTACACATCTAGTATTTACAAAGCTGAGTAGATGAGGTGAAACAGAAAATTGACTAGCTGTGTTCATCTACAGGAAGAATATTCTACCTTGCTTATAAATTTAATTTTAATTTATTTTCTTTTCCAAATATAATTGATAATTTACATTATTAAAGAATAGTATTGCATAGTTGAAATTAAGGAGAATTTGTCACTGGAATTTGAAAACATATTATGTTACTGCCGAAATCTGGTTATTTCTTTATCATGAGCTGAGAGCATGCTTACTTCTTGGATTGCTAGGAACCCTTATTGAAAGAGACTGTATTAGGATTCTTTAATGAACTACATTCCTCTATAGAGCATCATTATTATTACCATTATATTTCATGTTGCCATTAGTTTTATAAAAATTTTAATTTTAACATTCGCACTGCAGAAACAAGAATTAAAACACTAAGTTGAATAAGAGAAATATTCATTGCCAAATTAATAACAATGATCATTGTATATCATAGTAGCAAAGCTGTGAATAACCACTGACAGTGGTAATTAAAATAGTCATACTGTACTAAAACTAAAAGTTGAACCAGGATGGTACTGAATAAACTGTCTCTTCTCCAATCCTAGTTGATTTGGATGTTAGATGTTTTTAAGTATTCATGTTCCCCAGGGGAAATATTTGACAGAAGAAGACAAACAAGTAAGCCTCGACAAGAAGTTTTTTGGATAAAAGTCAGCAAAGTTAGGGATGTTTTCTCAATTCTTTGCCAGCTATGATCACAATTTGTTTTCCAAGGTCTAGGTCAACCATTGAAAGAAACAGATCACCAAGATTTGAGAGCACTTTGGTTCATCAGGATGGATGTCATTGTACAGACAAAATGTATCATTACTATTATTATTGCTGCACATAATAAAGAATGTCTGGAATGTTTTCTGGGAGAGACTGACACTTGTACAATAATGGGCGTTCTCTGTAATGCGAAAAACAATTCGTTTTTAGTCATTTGCCTTCCTGGGAGTGCTACATTCTAAATTATATCTCTTGTTCTTCAACGAAGAGACTCTGTAAGAATATTTCTACTTCAAGACTTTCAGACAATAAGGGTGGATCTGCTCCCCTTGCTTGCTGTCTGCGTCACTGTTTTTGGAACCTATAATCATACTCAAGCATCTAGGTTTGAGAGCACTCTCTGGTAATTTTCCAAAGCCCCTGCTGATGTTGTGGGGGGGTCAGATACACGAAAATCACTGAGGAGTCTCAGGGAATACTGGTGACAATGTTATCTGGATGTCTTTCTGAAAAACTGCCTCTAGCAGATCCAAGATAAGGCCCCATGGAAGAATTACTTGGTAAAATTTGTTGGCTTGTGTTACACAGGAGGTCAGAGCGTGTGCTTATTATGGGCTTTCTGAGCTTTACCAAAACACCTCTCTAACACTATGTTTCTGCTTCCTGGCAGCAAGAAATGATGGGAAGATGTTTGAAGGACAAACTAGAAGTACACTTGCGGTGGAAAACTGTACTTATTTCCAATAAGCACAAAAAAATTTACCTACTTTACCTGAAGTATGTCTGGAATCTAAACCTTGATGAAGGTCAAAAAATTCTGTGCTCTGGTGGAAATATTCTTCCTGATCTCTAGAGATGATACCATTGTCTGGGCCTGTTTATGGATGAAGTATTTTTCCTTGTCCCTTAATTCCAACTGAGAATCCAGGAGAGGACTCTATCTTCAGTTAGAGCTCCTTTCACCTAAATGTTGGCATGTAAAGCCAGGTGTTGGTAGAGTAGCTGCAGCTGAGCTAATCATCCTCGACTCTCCTTGTAAAATACGTTGCCTGGTATGATATAAAATACATTACTTGGCCCAGATTGTGGTATGTGAAGGTGGATTTGGAGGATTGTGTGAAACTTCCTCTACATGAATAAAAATATTACAGCTGTTTTCAGAGCAATAACAACTTTTATTATTTAAAAGTCCAGTATTCACAGAGAAAAATGACAAAACATTTTCCTTAGAAATGTACTGTCGTTTCTTCATTTGCTCTTTAAACAAAGTCTGTGTCCTGAAGGTATTTTCTGGGTATAAGATGTTGACATAAAGGTGCCTTATAGATAAAAAGCAGACATTGAGATTCATATTCAGATGTTACCTGAACCAAGGGCAGGCCTTTACAGGTCTCTGATGAATCTCACAGCAAAAATAATATTGGGTATAGGGTGGAGAAGGGAACTAAATACACTGTAAGATCTTGCAGTTGTATCAAGTTTCAGTACTTTTGGATGTTACTTGCTGAATTTTCTCTGATTTTTCACGTAAATACTCCAGTGATTAGCTATGTTGAAATCTCAGTTTTGATTAGAGCAACACTCAGTCAACCTAAAGAAAAACTGAACATCGTAAAGGTCATACCTTCTTTATATCCATCTCCTATAAACCCAAGACTTTACTGTATAGTGCAATTGAAAACATATCAGTGTTATAATTATTAGTTCAGATCTAAATATTGCAGAGAAAAAAATATATCTTGTGCAAAAAATTTTGACAATAATGACAATTTAGTTATAATGTTAGTTATAATGTTGCAAACCACTTACGTGGTTTTTGCTTCTTTTCCCTGTGTGATTTTGACCCATCCATTTTTCCTCATGGTCCCATGTTTACTGGCTTAATTCAATTATAGCAGGGTGTTTTGGTGAGCTGTCAGGATCAGGAATCCTTTATTACTTAATACTGTCATCTACATAAAATTATGGTTTTATAGTAAAGAAAGAGTTAAAACACTACTCAGCATAAAAAACCTAAAACTTAGTACATTCTACCAACTACTGGATTTTTTTCTGAGTTATTGGAAAAAGGGAGCAGATTTTCTAATAAAAATCTAATCATATATAGTTAATTTCTCTATAGTGTCTTAGGTACTCTAGAGATGCCTGTCCTACTAGCAGATCAAGCTGGTTATTTAGTGTTGAGACAAATATTCAGGCCTGTTTTCTGCTTCAAAGACCTCACTGTCTAAGTTTAGATACCTGACATGGAAATGAGAAGTGACAAGTGAAGAAAAGAAACAGCAGGAGAGAGAGGGAGCACAAAAAGGATGCAATTTGAAGCATTATCGTGGAGTTTCTTGAAGGCATGTTTCATCTCACCTAAATTTAGTCATCAAACTTATGTACCCAGCATTAGCAAAGAGAAGACTATTCCCACATGCGGTCAATGAAGTTGATTGGATGCCTTCAGAAAATTATTTAATTTAGAAATTTATTTATAAGCAGATGAAAAACTTTATGAATGCTACTATTTCCTTCCTCCAATGACTGAAAGACCCTTATCTTGTCCTGCTCACTTGACTTTCAGCCTATGATGTTTTGTATTACAAGTCTTTGTAAGAAGACCACATAGCTAAGAAAAGATGACAAAATAATGAGACAATGATGAGCAATTACCTTAGTGAAAGACCATGGAGCATCTCCTCCTTTACACCATTTCAGACGTGCTTTAAAGAATGATACAGATTGATTCCATTCTCCTCTTTGAACGCGCTTAAATTTAGGACCTCATCTGCAATATCTTTTCTCTGGCGAGACCTTTCTTGCCTGAGAACAGAAGAGTGTTCAGTGAGGGAAATCCTACCCCAGCTCAGCCCTTTTCTTTGACAAGATTGCATGGGCAGAGTGTCTCATGCCCCTGAGCAGCAGCACAACTACTCAAGAAAGTAATTTAGTGAAAAGATAAAGCAAGGGCTTTCTCCTAAAAACCTTAATATCCAGAGGTAAACACACTCAGAGACATGGCACAGTGTGGGTTTTTAGACTTCAGAGGAATCAACTACTCAAATTTTTGTGTTCTGATTTTTTTGTATTATTCAGCTCTTAAGAGCTAGACAGAGTAGAGGTGGAACCAGAGAAACTTTGGGAATTAAGCCACTGTTGAATCATATCTGAATCCAGTGGCTGAGCAGAAGAAAGAAAAGAAAGGCGAGAGATGCTAGAAATGAAACTTCAATTGTACTCCTAGACCAAGTGTTAGAAGTAAATACAGGCTTAATATATGGGACTAGTTTACTTTGTGTAGACATTTTGATATGAAAAATAACCTGATATTCATCAGGGAGTCTGAAAAATAAGTTATGATCAAGAGGAAAAGACATTACCAGCCTATTCAGACCTTTGCAAGCCTCCAAATGCTGACATCACATCGGTAATTCAGAGCTCTTGGCTGAGATATCGACTTCTTTCCATTGGCTATCAAAGGAGAGCAGGAACATCCAGGCTTCTGAATGCTGCACAGAAAGATGTTGAAGTCCTGGGAGTATCTGGGAGCATCTGGGAGCCAGAGGGTGAATTAAGTCTTCCCTATGAAGACCACTACCTTTTCATATTCAAAAGTCTGTACCTATTTTCAAGCTTGTATACCTGTTTTACAGAAGAGGATTGGGACTGAAACTGAGTTTAGATAATCTGGATATGATCTGTAGGGAGCTCAGAATGGAAGAATCTCTTCCAACATAAGGATTTGATCTGTGGCTAAAACGTCTTTCTTCCATAAATGTCACCACTCTTTAGACTGTAAATATCACCTGCATCATGTGTAAAGACAAGTTTTAAAATGGACAGATTTAATGCTTCTTTCTAACACAGGGAGCCTACTATCATCTAAAGGACAAAATCTTGGTGTTTTTTTCCTTTTCCTTTGTGTTGCAATGAAAACGTAGATGTAAAGCAATACTCTGCCAACATCCTTTACACAGCACATACAGATGAATTAAAAATAATTGCTGGAAAATCCTTCACTGGAATACACAGAATTCAAAATGAAATCTGTCCCCTCACACCTCAGATACAGTTCCACAAAGATGTAGTATATTCACCAGAAATTACATGTGCTGAGGCTCTACCCCATAACCTCTCAGAGGTCTTTTCCTACACATTGTGTAAGCAGCCCCCACTTTATAAACTGCATCTACGCGTCTGCTGGACAAAGTAATATCAGACTAACATCCGAACCCTTGCACCGGCTCCACACACAGTAAACATACTCTGCATGTCAGAGATGTGCAGTAAAATATTAATATAAACCTCACCACATGCATTCAGCATAGATTCTTATTGCAGAAACATGCTTAAAGAGTATAGGTTATATATAATTTAAAATTAAAGAAGTGATGGATTTGCTCCTCTTCAGTTTAGACATTCTAGACGATATGTAAGACTAGAAAGATGAACAACTGAATAAAAAAGAATGGAAGTAATGGATTTTTGCTTAATCATATTTACACAAAAGTTATGACTGGAAGAAAATATATGTAGTGAGCCAAGTGTAGCTTTTGCTTGAAAATTTTACAAAGTGAAATGTTAGAAACTTCTTTTTAGTTGAAGTAAATGTGGTTTTTTATCCAGCTATTCAACATTTTTCAAGAAAAAAAATTGGAAACAGAAGGAAGCCTGAGTGAAATGATGGCCATACAGTTTACTGCTGAAAATCGGAATCCTTTTATTAGCATACCAGCTCAAAAAATTTCTCCAAGATTTAAGTATCTGTCTTCTTAACTACACTTCTTGAATGTTGAGTACCCCTCTTTATTGTTCTTGATTTACTCTCCTGGATTTTCACAGAATCACAGAATTGTTACAGTCTGAAGGCATCTCTGGAGATCACCCAATCTGGAGCAGGTGACACAGGAACATGTCCAGGTGGGGTTTGGGTGTCTCCAGAGAGGGAGACTCCATGCCCTCCTTGGGCACTTCTTCCCGTGCTCTGCCACCCTCAATATAGAGACATTCTCCCTCGTGTTGAGGTGGAACTTCTTGTGTTTTAGTTTATGGTCATTGCTCTGCGTCCTGCCACTGAGCACCACTGAAAAGAGTCTGGCACCATCCCCTTGGCACTCATTTTTGGGATATTTACCTGCATGGATGAGGTCCCCTATCAGTTGTCTCTTCACCAGACTGAACAGGCCCAGTTCTCGCAGTCTCTCCTCATAAAAGAGAACCCCAGGATCCCACTGACCTTCTTGGCTACAAGGGCACATCGCCGACTCATGGTCAACCCATTACCCACCAAAACTCCCAGGTTCTTTTCTGCAGTTCCCTTAAAATGTGTTAAGCTTATAATATAAGATCACTGCATGTCAGAATTTTGCTATTGTAATTTCCAGATCACCCTCAAATCAGCTCCTATTGCATGTTTCAATCTATTCTATATTCCATAATCTATTTCTATAATCTTATTTCTTTCTAGAAGATAGAGAAGTATGATATAAAATCCTGCAGGAAACAGAGCACTAAGACTTAGGAATATAGCTAGAAATATTCAGATTAAATTGGTTTTCACTTAAAAATGCTCATACATCAGTTTGAAAACCTTGTAGTTCTCTTAGTTTCTTTTGTGCGAATCCTCTTTGTTCAAGACAGAATTTATCCAGACTTTCATTCTTTGACATATTAGACCCATATTTCAAATTTTGCCTACTGGAGGTTCTGGATTTCATCTGTTCAGTGAGGCATTGAGTAAAAAATATGTAGATAGGTGAATAAATATTGATTTTATTGCTATGGTTTAAAAGAAAAGTATTTGAAATTTGGATCAAAAAAAGTCTGTCTGTAAAGATAACCCCTGGATGTTTACCTCTATTCAGAATCAGAATTTCTACCTCCAGATCTGTCAACATTTATTTTCTGAGCTTTAGCTCTTTTCTTCTTCATGACTCAAATTTCTCATTTGTAAAACAAGAATAAGTACATTTGCTCTGGTTATACAGAAGATGTAATTACAACTTAATGAAAGCTGACAGAATTGCCAATTTCAGCTGTATATGGTTTGAGAGGAGAACTGAAATTGTTAATTTCTCATCAAGAAAAAAATCTGGTTTATATCATTACGACACATTTGAAACATTTCAATTGACATTTCATCATTTGTATTGTGATGTGGGATGTTATGGAATGGTATTGTATTGTGTGTTATGTAATACTAAAACATAGAAATGAAAAGTAATTTCAGAAGAAAGATCAAAAAAAGAAAGAAATAGCTTATTTCAAACAATGTCAAAATGTAGTGTGTTGAATTGTGAGAGCTTTTATCCCATTTTTCTTCTGAACAATATCATATTGAATCTGACCCAATTTTGTAAAGTGTTTAATTTTTGAGCGAACTGTTCATTGCTGATGGGAATGTGGTTTTGTCAAAGATCCTTCTATTTGCTTGAAAAGTGCTGTGAAATCTAAGAGTGAGAAGTGCTATATAAAGACCAAAAATTGCTATAATGGGTCTGATCCCAAGCAGGCTAAAGAAAGATGACAGCTCAGATAACTTTCTCCTTTCCCTTTACACAGCTATATAAGTACCAACCAGACTCCTGTTTCCTGATCTCTGAGGGAAGGATGCCAAGATCTGGGCTTGAATCCTGTGTCAGTCGATACAGAAGAATCGTGGGCAGCATAAATAACATGGCTTTATGTTAGATGGCTGAACTTTATGAAGTCTTGTAGAGTAAAAAAATCCATTGAAGTATTTCCTGTTTCTGAGGTTTATTGCTATAGATTGCAAGAAAACTATTTGGATTTTGGAAAAAAGTCTCATAGCTCCTCTTTTCAATGTGTGTTCTAGGGGGTCTGTTAAGGAAAGATGTCATGATCTTACCCCTCAGATGATCATATGAGCTAATAAAGTATCTTTTCGAGGTATTTTTAAACATTATTTTCATGAAACATATTAGAACTTAATAGTTGTAAATATCTATTAGTTGTGCACAAAACTGAGTACAAGGTTCAAAAGCTGATGAAGAAGGAGTGCTGACACAGAGAGAAACAAAAAAATATGCACTCATTGATATAAATATAGAATTTTATTTTACCATTTTATTTACTTAGAAAAACGGTCTGGAATATACACAAAGAAACAATTATACATGCAGATCAATTCTGATAGAAAAGAATGTGTGGATTTTCCAAGATCTAACATTCAAGTTGAGCCAAGCCCAGACCAAAGCAACACTCAGAGTAAGGTTGAAAGAATAAAACTTTCTCTGTTTAAGTTGCATGGGAAACGTTTGCGTGTGATTGGAATAAGGGGTGTTTGGATCAATACTTGACTGACAGCCTGGGTCACCATTGCCTGAGAACTCAAACACTTAACTCTTCCAGGACAGGATGCGTGTTCTAAGAAGTCAAAGTGCAATCTTGCTGGGTGAAGCATCATGAAAAATCCAGCAGCTATGAATGAGTGACACTAGCAAGGATAAAACAACAGGGGATCTCAGCCTTCCTGCTTCGGGGCATGGATTTTTTAAGAAAGATGAAAGGCATTTCCAGCCCTTTTACTCCTGAAGTATGATACTGAGCAACTGGTTCTTCTGGTTGCATGTCAGAGTCAGTCGCTCCCAGGTATCAAACACTGACCATCACTGACGAGAGGGCGGCAGGAGAGCGGCCCTCTTGGCTGCTAATTCTTGCTTGCACACAAAAACAAGGCATGTAGGCAGATAAACACCTCAAAGCTGGAAAAAAAACCTGTGTGGCTTCTGAGAGCTAGAGGTTGAGACACACAGATCCCCGTGCCTCTAGGTTAAATAAAGTTTTGTCATCCTCAGTCTCTGAAGTGATTAAATTTGTCCCAGTATCATTAGAAAATGGAATTAGCAGCAATTTGTGAAGCCACAGTAGCCTGGGGGTGGTTTCAGCAGATACAATGACACCACTCTAATAGCAAGGGCTGAGAATGACATGTCACAATTACTGTTGGTGCTGCTGTTGATTTATGTCGATGCAACTGGCATCCATCATTCAGCATTATGCTGATCTCCTGAAAAGTATTTCTGGATTTGGTAACTTTGGGATGTGCTGGTGGGTCATGAGACATGCAACATTTTGTGAAAAATGCACTGAAATTGAACATTAGAAGGAGGTTTTTGACAATCAGCCTTCAAATAGGAGAAGCAATAATAGAAAAGAATGACATAATACGTAAACACTTTTAAAAGAATAGTAACCCTATTTTCAAAGGATTGTGTAATGTTATATTTATAATGGGAAAAGACAGTACTTGATGATTCTATGAGTCTTCTTCAAGTCCTTGTGCTTCTGAGAAGAAAGACATGCCACACTTTCATTTCTGCTTTGTTGAAGTGGGTCAGTCATAAACTGACCCTCTTCATTCTTTATTTCCTCCTTCTTTGATGATGGGAGGTATTGAGATGATTCTCTATGTGCTTTTTTTTTTTGATGTCCCAAACAATAAACTCCGTCAAATTTATTGAAAGTCACAGCAAAATACTTTTTTGATGTAATTCTTGGCCAAGCTCGTAGTGAACCTGAAGTGAACTTTACCTTAACTTTTTGCTTAGATAGAAACAGTACAAACAGGAATTTCATTTCCCCAACACTAGGTAAACACCCATCCAGTCATTGTAGCAGCTAAGGAAAATGTAAAGGTTGTCTTGATAGAGACAAAGTCTGTGGCTGGTGTCCATGTCAACAGACAGTAGGATCCAAAAGTATCCATTAAAATGTATTTAATGCTAACAAATAAGAAAAAAAAAAAAGCATAGAAACTAAAAGGCATAATTTCTTAATTTCTAACGAAACTTGAATTATAACCAAGAATTACCTCCAATTCTTCCTATCTGTCTTTGTACTGCTTCTTCACTCACTTGAAAATAGGTTCTTCTATTAATCTCCAGATTCACTGTATCAATGCAGCGTACAGGAGAGTAGAAAAATCTCATTGATATCCCAGGCCTTTTGTGCCATGCTCTGAAGAACAGAATAAAATGTGACTTTTGAAATGTTCGGAGAATTCTTTGTGTAGGAGCCATTTTTCTTCCTATGCAATAGGCTGAAAAACTTACCTCTCTCACAGGAAGTAAAATCTTGCTGAACAAAATTAAGGGAAATGATCCTTCTTTTAGCAAAACAAATATAGTTCCAGACTGGTCACGTAACAGACTTGAAAATTAAAATTGTCCCTTAGCATAGAACACCAAACTAAAGTATTTAATTTAATTTTATTTATTTTAAATGTATAATCCAATCTGTACTACTTAACAACCTTCCTACTGCTTACCTACCTCAGCTCTGAACTTAAACTTAGTTAGGAAAAGTGCTGCAAAAACAAAGGAGCTTAAGATTCTTCCTAAGACCTCGTGTAACCTCTCAAGTCCAATGTTATAATTGTCTGAGCACTTATAGATTTATTTTTCCTTTGCAGCTTTCTTGAGCTGACATAAAGGTTGACAAGCCTGGTGATATAATGGCTATTATTTCAAGTAGTTTCTAAACAATATCATTTTTGTGCCCTTCTGCTTTCAATAAAATTATAGGTTTCTTTATTTTTTATGAAACAATGGCTCTCAGCCCCATGCTATCTTTCCTGGCCAAAATACTGACGAGATTGCCACGTCTAGCTATTAATGCAATTATTGCTGCTGACGTCAATGCAAGCACTGCCTCTGCTGAGGTCTCCATCCACAGTGCCACTTTTGAGGACAGAGTTATAAACAATATCTTGTTATTTATCCTTCCTGTGTAAACCAAATAAATACAAATAATACCAAAAAAAAATTAATACAAATACTTCAACTAAATACAAATGCTACAAATAAACACAAACGCTGCGAAATAAAATAAACTGCTAATTCAAAATAAATCCAGATAAATAAAAGCAATACTTATGGAGATGCACTGGTGAGACATCAGGTGGGAATGTGAAGAGTTGATAAATCCTTATTACCTTCTTGGGGCTGTAAATGACTTAGAAGGCTGGAAATTCATAAAGGTACCTGCACATAGCAGGTATTCCCTGCAAAAATCCAAAATGTGTAGGGTTTCACTTAGTGTTTAGGTGTTCCATCCCTGTGCAGTCAGGAGTGGAGGAGGCCTGTCAAGATCTCAAGCTTGTCTAAGGGATGAGGAAACTTTAAAGGGCTTGCTCCATCCCTTTTCCTCTATACATCATCCCACTCTGAGGTTTGCTTCTAATAATGGAATCAAAACTTTCCTTCTTTTTCTTCCGTAACAAAACTGTTTTCTTTAATGTCCTTTAGAATCAGCCAAAAAGAGCAGGGCAGAAGGATATCGGCTCCACTCACATGATGTTGTCTCTACTTGCATGCGGCTGCAAGCACTTAAACTGAAGGAGGAAGAGATAACCATGTTGGTGAAAAACACGAAAATTTAGGGGGACTCAAGAATTTTTGCTTATTCCACCAACACTGAAAGAACTGCCTGTCCAGACACAAATCTCTAGACCTCAACTCATGTTCTGAAAGCCTGCAAACCCTATTGCTGAAACTCATTAATATCTTTCTGCCCAGTCCTAAAATTTGATCCCATACTCCCAATAAACTTGCTGTCTTCACGGGTATCTCAATGCTTTTCTTTTATTGGATTGCACTACGTGTAGTCTAAACCAGGTTTCTTCTAGGGAGGAATGAAGGACTGATGCACTCTAGAGCTGCATCCACCGAGGTGAAATCAACGTAAAGAGAGCATTAGTGCAACTCATACAGCATTTGGTAATAGTGCCCATAAATGTGACCACACTTGTCCAAAAACATAAATGCCAAATTGGATCAAGTAATTTCAAAGCTCCAGGAATGATCTAGGGAAGGAGTACTTCTATTATTAAATTAATTTGACTGGTTTAGATCAGGAAAACAAAGGCAGAGAAGGTATTAACTGTTCCTTGTTAAAGAAATAAGCACTAACTTAGTAGTTAATTCAGTTTTACTAATGTCCTGGTAAATGGAGGTACTGTACTTAGCACCACTGACTGTCCAAAGGTATTTCTGCTGGAAGTTAAAGAAATTGCTAACCACCAGAGAAATTTTATTTTGGAAGAGCCTTCTAGCAGGAAGAATGAGTGCAAATGTCTTAGGAAATCTGACATTTCTTTGCTGGTTTTGCTGGATATTTATTTTTGTAAGAATTATTGTGACCACTTTGTTGATGGCATCATATACCTCAGTTTTGTATGATAACAGATGACTGAATTTGGTGATAGAGATGCCTTTCCATCCAATGGTGTGGTTTTCTGCATTATAGGGATGCAGACCAGTGCAACAGACAAACAAGAAACCCAAATAATATATTTACATATTCTGAAGTAGCTGATACACTCAGAAATTTTGCAGGTGAGACAAATCCAAATGTACACAATTAACATCCTGCAGTACCTTCCACCTGATTAAATTAGCTATATGTAGCAGAACCCAGAGTTCATTCAGGCAAGCAAAATGGTGTTTATGAATTTTATTTGAATTTTATGCTCCAGATCCTTACTCCTGAACATATCTTAATAATTTAGTTGAACAACAGATTTGTCTGTGTAAGACTGTTTGGTAATGCATTCTATTCTACTAAGTAGTCATTAGGCTGCCTGCCCTAATGACTATGATACAGATGTGGAATTCAAGGAACCTGGGTTTTATTTTGTCGTTAATACAATGCATGACTTTTTAACAAGTCACTCTCTTACAATGAGAACTTGCATAACTTTGAGTTATTCTGTGAAGCGGGAGCATCCAGACAGTTTACCCTTGAAAAATGCTGGTTTCTCTCCACTGGATATAACAGGAGCATAATTTGCTGCTGAGATCTACACATCTAACTTTTAAACACTTAAATTAGATCAATAATTCCGGCTGTATCTTTCAAAAAAAGAAATTGTATTGAGACAATAATTCGTAACTTTTTTTTTTTTTTTTTAGATTTCAGTGTGACTAGTGTCTTATTTCAAAAACAAAGCAAAACAAAAGAAAACACAAAGCCCCAGGAATCAAGCAAGAAAAAATCCCCTGTAGAAGTCCAAAAAAAAGGCAAGAGTAATGCTAAGGTTAAGGAGTGTATCTGGAATAACATCCATCAGCCTTCTCTTCTCCAGGCTGAATAACCTAAGCTCTCTCAGCCTTTCCTCAAAGAAGAAGTGTTCCATCCCTCGTCCTTCTTGTTGTACAATAGACAGGGAGATCCATATAAATTTAAAATCACAATCACAGTACACGCTGAGTTCGAAGGGACCCGAAAGCATGGTCGAGTCCAACTCCTGGGTCTGCACACCCCAAGTCACACTCTGTGCCTGAGAGCATTGTCTGAACACTTCTTGAACAGGGTTGGTGTTGGAACCACTTCCCTGGGGAACCTGTTCCAATTCCCAACCACCTTCTGGGTGGCAAATATTTTTCAAAATATTTCGCTTTTAAGTTGGTGTGTCTACTCTAAGAGATTTTAATGTTCCCCGTTTCAGACCTTTTTTTCCCCCAACAACTTTATCCAGGCTGAACAAAGTCTGCCATGGTATTACATCCTTGCCATTCTAAGAAATGATCCAACCTTGCTGCAGGAGGAAGTATTAATAGTAGAATCCCCCCTGAGTCATGGTTTCCCTACCTTAGCATCCCCATTGGTTATATAATAACCAATAATCAGGATTATCCTTTGATCAGGATTTTGATTTTTTTTTTTTTTTTAATGGATAAAACAGGGTTCTCTAGAAGGAGTTAGCAGTCATAAGAGCAAATGTTTCTTCTCAGGCAGCACACCTTGTAGACAAAATGAAGACTGTCCAAATTGCTACCACCATCAATCTTCCTTGTCTTTAACTTTGCACTGTAAGCTTAGTTCAAAAATTAGTAGAAACGAAAAGAACAGACCCAAAACATGGAACAAGCTGGGTTCCATTCAGTTTCGTTCTTCTCCAGACTTAGTAAATTAATGTACTGCCTACAGTACCTAAAGTAGGTAAAGTACCTAAAAATTATCATTGAGTGAAGTGAAAAAAGTGTGAGGGGTGGCACAAAATTTAATTCCTTTAGGAGACATTTCCTATGGAGAGTCCCAGTCTTTGCCTGCATACAAGCTTCTCTCACATGAAGACAAAATAGAGATAAAACCCCAAAGAACAGTAAAAAAGTCCTCAACACCCTCTGTGATCACTAAAGTCACATGAGTTATATCAGCAACTTGATCAGATTCACGTCAGAAGTTTGGGCAAGTGAAATGCTTTCAAAGAATTCCCCTAACTTTAGAAAGAAAGGACATTTTTCTAGCTCAGACTGTGATAGAAGTGTGACAGCAAAATTGAAATCCTAAAAGCCTGAACAGAAAAACAAGAATACCTATTTCAGTCCCCACAGCAAAAAAAAAGAAGAGAAATTGTAATATCAAGAGATGACATACCTGAAGGTTGTATTTTTCTCAGTTCATTTCCATTATGTTGGACTTGCCCTTCCTGACAAGGTCTGAAGAAGATGTAGTTTATGAGGGTGGTTCAAGTGTGATAAAGAAGCTGCAAGTTGAGGACGTGAAGGGTTAGGTGTCCTTGAGGAGTGAATGGGCTCAAGTGCTCTGCAAGGATTGATGTTATTAAACTGAATTATTATTATTAGCATTTGTGCAACATGGGGAATGGATGAGCAAAAGAAGAGAAAAAAACTGCACATGAACAAAAATGAAATTAAAATGCAGTGCAGAAAATATTGCGAGTAAACTACTAACACTTCATACTTGTAAATATATATCTAACATATTCTAAATTAAAAAAAAGAAAGAGCTGAAGAAAACACAAGCATGTCAGATCAACTAGATGCTTGTTTCAAACTCTGCCTTAAAATCTGATAAAAATCAATTCTGATCCACCAAGCTATGCAGTAATCTGCCTTCCCACAAAAGACTCCTTAAGCCCTTGTAGCTGGGAGCTACATTATGTGTGCCATTGAGCAGTATTTAATTGGAGTCAAAAGGCACTTGCTGATATAGGACAATTGTGGTAGCCAGTTTATGGACACAGATAATGCTACATCTAGATTTTTATGGAGAGTTGCATATTTCTGCATCTCCTACATGTGTCTTTAAGTGAATAGCTGTCTGTATATATGTATAAAATATATGTGTTTGTTTGTGAGCACATAGGAGGAAATATATATATATGAAAGAACAGCTCTGCTGGGATTTATTAAAGGAGAAATAAAGAAACGATATTAAATAGCAAGCTGACTGCTTTTATCAGAACCACAGTCACGCAATAATTTTAAGATCATACATTATTACTTGACATTTTCCACTGCTTTTTCACTCTGCTATTTGAGCTGTTTGGCCCATGGTTCTTGTATTTTTGATTCTTTTTATCACTTATTCTTTAGAGGAAGAAGAGGCAGATGGCAGGATCTGTCATTCACAATGGCTTTGAAAAACCTTGCTAGCATGTGTACCAGAAGACAGCATCCAAATTACACATCAGGGAAGTGGAGCAGTGGAGAGCATTGGTGGGGTAGCAATGATATGAGAAATCTGTGCAATCATTATGCAAGATTACAGCATATCTAATACCGGAATGTGTCTAACTCTCCAAACTTGTCCACCCTTAGGCTTTTTCAGACTCTTCTTAACTAAACTCCAGGGTTTAGTTTGGACTTAAAGTCATACTAAACATAGTTCCCCTCTTCCTTTCTGGAACTGGCTCACATTTTGCAAAATATGTCCTTTCCCAACTCCCTGTGCACCCTTGATCCTCCTTGTTGGTGGTGCTGTGAGAGAAGCAGAAAAGGCCTTGGCTCTGTGTAAGCCCTGCTTGCTAATAATAAAAACATCCCTGTATTATCATCACAGTTTCCAGCACAAATCCAAAACACAGCCCTATACATATCCCCTACGGAGAAAGTTTCCTCTTCCCCAGACAAAACCACACCTTGTATCACTCCTGGAATGTAAGAAACTTTTGAGTGATGAACGAGTACTGACACCGATGATGTACTAAGTACAATTATGTCAGGTACCCCACGTCTGGTCTAAGTAGTTGTATGGCAAGTGTTTCCATGATTTTGACCAGTTTTCTCTTTACCAATCATCATAATGACTATTTAATAAGAACATACCTTCCAGAATTATATCTCATCTATGTCACAGCTCTTGTTCCCACTGTGCTTTTGTTATGGTTTTCCCTACAAATATTGGTGCTTTATCTTTCCAAACCTTGTGTACCAACGAGCCAAAGGCATGACTGGAAGAATGTGCGTTCATAATGACTCCCATGGGGTCCTCACCCTGGACTTACCAACAAGTGGGGAAAGCCTAAGGATTGTGTTCCACACCCAATCATTCCATACCAACAGCAGAGCTGACAGCTCTGCGTGCGTCAGGCCCTCCATGCCGTGATAAGGCCTGACAGTTTTAGAACAATGCTCTTTTCTACTGGCTAAATATGTCAGAAACCTAAAAGGAAATTGCCACAAAAAAAATGAAAAAAAAAAAAAAGAAATCGGGGAAGCACTTAAAAAAAAAAAAAAAAGGAAAAAAGAATNNAAAAAGTATTAATAAAACTACACTGCTTGAACTGACAATGCTGGACAGGTTGAAAATCACGGCAAGGGACAGACGGTGAACAGAACAAAAAGAGAATGCAGGTAAATGAGACTGATACAACTCCGATTAAACTAATTGGATACTAGTCCATGTTTTGTTTATCCTACTTATTCCAAAGTAAAACTCTTCTGCGGGAAAATTTCACACTGAGGAAAACCAAAGCCAGAAGACAAATTTTGTCCATTCACAATCTAAAGTTTGAGAGTCCGTTTATCATGGATCACTCCATGTCTTCATGAATTAATGCAGGTCTACATATGAAAATCAATGTTTCTTACACATATAAACACCACAGGTCTGAATCAATCTCTCAAAGCCAAAGAGGGTTAAATATTTAAACAAGCTATGTATTGAAATGCATTTTTAATGCCATGAAGTCATTCTGATGAAAGATTACTCAAGAGCCTTCATTACTGAGTTTAGAGAGTAATGTGGTATTATTGGAACAGATGGCACAGCTGTGTGCAGCCTCAGCCCCCGCCCAGCCCCCCCGGGGTAAATCCAAGTGCCACTCCTGTGCAAAGTCATCTGCTGTCAGCCAATGGACTGAATGGATGGATGGCTGCATCCAGCTCCCACATCCATGCATGACAGCCAGGATGGCTAACGTCTTTAAGAACAGGCTCCTTAAAGAGAACGGCGCCTTCTGTGATCCCTTGTTTCCTACACACAGTATGAGGAGAGGAGGGGAAGAGGGAAACAGTGCCCCGAGCACTGAGTATGAACTCATTGTGTTGCTCTGTGACTTAATTGCTAGGATTATGTGGTATCATTATGTCAACTGTAATTGTCTCCGTTAATTTCAAGCTGGCATCTCCCCCACCCCCCACCCACATCCCGCCTTTCTGTCTTCCCTCCCCCTTGCTGAGTGAGTGAGTGTGGGTGTTGTGAGAGTGGCAAAGAGAGGGAAGAACCAACTGGACACAATTTGATGGTTATTAATTAAAAAAGACAAAGGAAGAAACAGGCAAGTGTGAAGTAAGGGTCTGTGCTGTGGCGGTCCATGAAAGAGTTAGCTACATGGCTATTAACACTGTCATAGCTGTGGGGAAAAGGAGCCCTGCACCTCAGGAGGTACTTCTGAAGCTTTTCCTTGCCTTGAGTTTTCTGTTGGATAAAGGTACAAAGAATATCAGTCTGTGACAAAGGCGCTGGCTTCCAGATTTACACAACAAGATCAGGTGCAGCACATTCCCTTTAGTCTATATTTGCAATACTGCATACAAAGAGCGTCCACAAAGCCTCAGAACGCCTCTTTCCTGACTCTGTGCTTATGTAATTTAAGTGGTTTCTATGGAAAAAATATCTCGTTTATTTGTGCATCTCTTTATCCAGCTAGTGAATAGTCTACGTTTTCTTAAAAGTTTCTTAGGATGCTCAATAACATTCGGCTGTGCTGCGTGATATTTTGGGACAGAAGCTAGAATCCAGATTAAAGGAGAGGTATTCTGGGCAGCATCTGCTGGAGAATCATCAGCTTAGAAGACTCCATTGGAGAATACTCATGTAGACTTAAGTGCTTTTGTGAGCCGAAGTACCTATCTGTGTTTTGAATACCCAGGATAGATTTGGCTTGTTAAATTTCAATTTCAGAAACAATAAGTAAAGCTACAGAACATTTAGTGATGCCCATTATGTTCTGTGTTTCTCTAGAAGTCTCCTTCCTGATCTCAAAAATATCTCCCTCCTTAACTGAGCAGTCTTTCTATGGAATGGTGATCCTCTTCCTGAGTCCAAGTGAGTTATTTTTCTGGGTAAAAGTCAGAAAGATGGAATTCAGTATTCCAGGGAAGATCACATAAATGACTTGTATAAAACATTAGCTCTTCCTTACCATTACTACAGAAGATTCGTTTTATGTCTGTTAGGACTGTGTTTACTTCTTCCATAGCCACGTGGATGCTTCAAAGTCAAGCTGTAATCAAGTAAGACAAGGAAATCTTTCTCTTCCTTTGGATTTTACCAAATAAGCAAATTCCTGCCTTTTCATAAAGTTTTATTTTCTTAATCCTTCATCATGCAATCTCTGATTCATTGTAATGAGTATTACTTTTGTTTCTGAGGTCAGCTCTCTTTTTGGATGGTAAATAGTGGCTTTTCTGCTTTTACATTCCCTATTAACTCTGAATTACTTGGAAATTCCTTTTCCTTGCAAATGATTTGAAGCATAATTATCAAATGAAGCAGCAAACACAAAAACAATCCTTGCTCTGTTAAAATTCTTAAATTAAGATTTCAATATTATCAGACAAGTAAATAAAGCATCAAATGAGGTCCACAGAGAGGATAATACATTAGAATAGGAAAAAGGATTTGCCTAATTTAAATTCTTTGCTTGTCTGAGTGGTTGCAAATACTACCAGATTTAGGAATCCAGTATAGGTATACTTATACCAGCAGTGTGGGCTGCTAAATGAAAAGTAACATGGATATTTCTGATAAGTACCTAAAAATTACCCTCAAATTTTTAGGTAATGTCATTTACTTTTTTTCTTCTCCAAAGAACGTTATGTTAACTCATCTCTCATTTGGAGCAGACTAAGAATATATGAGCAGTTAGTTGGCTCAGCTGACAAGCAATAACTCCTCAAACCGCCACAGCTCTATTGATTCCTAAACATTTCTAGATGGCAGTGATTTTTAGGCAGGTAGAGTTTTAAATGGGGATTTATAAATTATAAATTTATAAATTATAAATTTATGAAAGGGCACAGAGGTGGCAATGTAGATTTTGATTTTCAGGATTCTGCAGCTGTTAATATTTGATCTCAGAAAGAATAGAAAATAGAAATTATTTATCTAAGGAATTTTTCAAACTCTTCAGAATGTGGGAATCTGCAAACTGGATTAGACAAAAGAACAGTCTAGTCCTGCCTTGGTCAAAATCTATCAGTCTCTATTATGGTAAGTTTTCAGCTGTGTTCCAGGAGTTGCCCAAAGAGATAAAAACATGAGAAATGTTGCAGGTAAATTTAAAATAAGAACCATTACAGAAGTGTACTTTAACTTTTCCACTTGTTTTATTTCATTTTAAATCAATGGCATTTCCTAGAAATCAAGAGGCTATAAAGGAAGTTAAAGAAAATGGAAGGATTCAAGCTAAGATACAGCACTCAGTGGAGATGATCATCCGACATTTTAATGGCCTTAAGAATTGCTGCAATTTGTGTTAAACTGAACTGCCAGACAGACATGGAAACCGGTTTAGAAAGTTCTGCTTTCCTTGAAGAACTATCTATTAAAGGGTAAGATACCTCTCTGAATGGATGCTTAATGTGAGTTGAAACATCTTTGAAAAACCAAGCAGCTCTCTACCATGATTTACATGTTTTACCCTCAAATATTTTGTTAGCTTTTCTTTTGTTAGCTATTATTCCTACATATTCTCATCAAAACAAATAAGCACAAAAGACCATGGCTCCATGGCTTGCTGGGTAAAGTTTTGCACAGTAGCTGACTGGCTGTGAGCCAAATCTGACCTTAAAGCTCCCCACTGCAGTGGCTTGATCCTAGAAAATTACGCATTATCTTGGTTACCGCAGCGTGTTAATGTGTTTACACAGATTCTCTACCTGTGGTGGTTCATGTCTTTAAGTTTTGAGTAGAGGTTCTGCCCATGGAGACCTACCCCCACATTTATAGAACTGCTTCAAACCACCCTTAATTTCCAGAAGTGCTCTCTTCAGTTTTCCACTTTATTTATGTGGCTTCCATTCCATTTACAGGGCTTAAAGCATTAGTATAACGAAGCTGGCAAGCAGAAAACCTTTTTGGCTGGAAAGGTAATGGAAGTCTGTTCAGTTATTTTACCAAGAGTAGAGGATGATTAGCACTAATTACAGCTTGTGACACTGAGAGAAATTCGGAGTAAAAATGCAAAATGCCCTTTAAAAACAACTTGCAATAATAATGTTACATGTCTTGTAGCAAACAAGCAAAAAAGGCTTTCCATTTGCTGGATTGGATTTTTTGTTTAGTTTTATTTCGCAAGGTACTTGAAGCTCATGAAAACTGCTTCATATTTGACAGTTTTCTGTCAGCAGAATATTCCCTACAACACAAAAGTTCTAAACCCTGTGACCATTCATATTCAGCTACTTAAGAAAGCGCTAAGAGAAAACAAGCTAATTTTCCTGTTTACCACGGGAGGTAGTCAGACATGTATCTGCCCCCCAGACATCACAGTGCTTTACAACAAGACACCTTATTGTATTACTTCTACATGTGATATTGGCAATATTCTCCTAAACTGTAAAATATTTAACCTGCAGTTAAAGGAGCAGACACCAGCCTTTAAAACAGCCATGGCATCCCTGCCCACACTAAGGGCATCTGAGCATCTTCAGGTGTGCAACAGAGAGAGTCAGTTCCGAGTCCAAAATTGCTGCATATGTGCTACTACAGAAGTTACGTTTAACTTTTGAGAGGAAGTTCTGACCATGCTCCCAAAAATTCTGTGAACAGCAGCCATCAAGGACAGGTATTTGAACTTTATTTAGACGGAGCTGTTAAACAGGAGGTGCCCTAATGGACTGAAGCTGAAGCTGTGCTTCTCTGCAGAGTGAACAGAACTGTCTCACAAAGGCTAGCAATTTCTCATTCAGGAGGATATTTATAGTTAAAATTAATACACTTTGAAATCAGTGCTTTAGAAATACATGCACAATTTTTTTTTAATATGCCATTAAGTCTTTTTAAAACACTGTGATCAGATCAGGTGTCTTCATTTCATTAGAAGCTGATGACAAAACTCATCCTTTCCCATTCATCTTGAACTTGATTCATATTAAAATTTAGATCTTTTCACCTGCTATGTGTTTTTTCCTACTATGGCCTCCCCCCACTAATATCTCACTTTCTTTCCTTCTTCGCTCCTGTAATAGAATATCAGCTATTCAAGGCTGTTTTGGTTTTTTTTCTCCTAATCAATGATTCTCAGGTGCTAGGACCCTGAAGCAATACTTCTGGTACACGGGGCAAACAGATGTTTTTGCAAGTGAGGCCTTGAGTAATTCCAAGAAAACATTCCTGCAGGTGAAAGTGAAAAGTGTCACTTGTGCTAGAAAGAGAATATCTACAGCAGTGACTCTCAGCCTTGGAGAACTGGAGTGCCACTTCATCACTGAATAGAGCCACATGTTAATTATCCTTCTATTGAATTATGCTGTTACTTATTTTTGAGTTACTATCAGAAACATTGTGTGGTGATTTACCAACTTGTTAGGTCCAGGAAAACAAAATCCGTAGTAGGAAAAATAAGAAAATGATGGGTTAACCCTGGGTATTTATTCAGCATGTGCAGTCAGTCAACATAATTACATTTTAAAATTTGAATTTCCAAGCCCTTCACTTCCTTTTGTTAGAAGATCTCTTCAAACTCCTTTTAAGTGAGTGGAAGGTTCCTGCTGATATGCAGAAATTTTGGAATAGACATTAAAAGAGTTAAAAGAGCATAAAAGATTGTGAACCTTAGTCTGAATATCTAATTACTGTTTTGTTTTTAGCCCAATGATTTTCCTCATGCTGTGTCAGATAAATGCCTTTCTTGCTTTTTTTCCTAGGGCACTGCTGCTTCCATGGTCACGCTGTCCTGTGTGATACTGGGTGGGTTCATGTCTCGTATCACTGAAACCCTCTGGACAATTTCAATCAAATCTGATAGAAAATATGGGAGTCTGAGGGGTAATCCAGATCCTACCAATGCCGTGAGGAAAGATAACAAGCATTTTTTTTATTTTTTCTCATTGGTTACTGAAAGAAGGACATAATATGAATCCACTCCATGTAAATCTGAGAGACAAGGAAGGAGAAGCAGGTACCACAAGACCTGAAACAGAAACCAAAACTTTATTTCATTATCCCTCATCTAATACCCATAAACCCATTTATGGGATAGAAAATCATACCCAACTGACCCTCCCTCAAACTTCTGCTCACAGAACGTGTTTTTTGTGCACCATTTTGTACAAAAGGATACTTTTGACCACCCATCTTAAAAAAAAAATAGAAATGTAGTAGATGAGACAATTATGACGCATCAGATGGTGGAAGTAATTTTTGTTTGGACTGAGCATGAAAGGCCGACCAAGTCAGTTACACAGCCCAAAGAGAGGGAAACCTAAGTCAGTGCAAAAAGTCTGCTGGTCTTTCCTACCGGAGAGAAGAAAAATCAGGAGGTTGAGAAGTGCCTCCAATGGGTTTGGGCCTGGCACAGAGATCAAATTCACCTTATGAGCTTCTGGTATTAAAGTTAGATATACTGACGAGGATACAGGTTCTTATATAGAGAATAAAAGAGTCCCCCTAAAAGGCGAAGGTGTATTTTCTCTTATTTTGTGGGAGAAGTCTTCTACTTAGGGCAGCTAGTAGTATCCCTTGGGACAGAAGGGTGGCGCAGTCCATGGGTTGAAGTAAAGGAACTGTGAAGGTTTCCAGA
Source organism: Falcunculus frontatus (assembly GCA_013398115.1). Taxonomy (NCBI): domain Eukaryota; kingdom Metazoa; phylum Chordata; class Aves; order Passeriformes; genus Falcunculus; species Falcunculus frontatus. The sequence continues at coordinate 300,595 of VZRV01010922.1, read as the reverse complement.
TTGACCTTAATTCCCTGCTCTACCCACATACAGATTTTAAGACAATTAGTATGTTACGATTCACAGGATGCAAAACAATGAGGGATTATCAGTGGGATCTCATCCAGTGAGCCCTAAGAAGATTAAAGAGTAATTGTACTGATGTGATCATTCACTACCTGAGCGAAAGCTCACTAAAGATCACTGGTACTGAGCTGTGTGGACATAACAGACCTGATCACCCCAGTATCAGATACTTCGGTGTCCCATTCCACTGTCTGGTACATGCATTCAGATACAGTCTCAAGAACAGCTCTGAAACCAGGTGGGAACATCACAGCTAGACTTAGTGAAAAACACAAACAGTAGGGATTCAAGAAATCAACATTCATTACGTGATTTATTTTATGTAAGAGAAAAAAAAAGGAGATCTTGACTCTTTTCACCTGAAAGCACATAAGATGGAAGCACAAATAACAGTGCACTGTAAATTTTTTGAGCAACTGAATACTACTTCTATAGATGAAACTAAAAAAAAAAAAATTAACACAACTTCTAGTCCAAAAATCTTAAAGTAGGTCTGATCTAACTTCAAGTACCAAAATGAAATATGTCCAGGTGTAATCACTTCAGTTTTCCCCAGCAGCTGGAGGAGAAATACAGAGACTTATCAAGAATGGTTAAGGTGGATGGAAAACACGTTTGCTCAACATTCAGCATCTGGATTTCATACATCTGCTAAATAAGCTGATGAGCCTTCTTTTAGCAAACTTCTGCTCTATCTAAGGGCATTTAAAGCAGGATTCATCTCAGTTAACTCCTGAGTGTTGTTTTAGCCAAAGCCTATTGACTCAGCTCCCTTTGCAGTCAGCGCGGTCAGAAAAAGGCTCTTTCAACCATTGTGATGAAGTCCTTTTCAGAATCAACCATTCTAAAAGTTGAGTTTCCCTACTCTCTTACAATAGCTTAAATTCCTAATTACTCTAAGTACAACTTTATATTCCATAATGTATAATGAGTATTGGTAGATATATATACATTCAGATACATAGAGATGCACATATTTATGTGTGTGTGCTGTTCACTTGTCAGTTGGCCAGTTCCAAAGGCTTTCCCTTTTTTTTTTCATACTCTACATTAAGAAAACATAATCGAGCATGATGTTCTTGCTCAAAAGCACACCTGTTTAAAGGGGATGTCTCAATTTCATTTAATTTTGAGATTTAGCTTATTTTGAAGATAACTTGTTGACTTTATAGTGCTCTTACTTCTTAAAAAAAAAGATTTCTGAGATCAGATTGAATCTTTAGAAGTTTAAATATTAGATGATCAGAATTATCATCATCAATGTTCTCTTATACTTTACAAAAAGGCATCAAATTACTGTAGGTCTATTTTCATAAAGCAATTTTATTTGATATTAGTTATATTACCTTCCTTTAATTCTATTTTAATTAAATCTCATATTAGTTATTTTATTGTTTGCCTTAGGTTAACTTTAAACTGACAAAAGGACATTTATCAGGGTCATCCCATTTTCCTTTCTAAATGTTTCTGCACTTTGAATTTTTGCAGATCTTTGGTGATTTTTCTGTGCCACAGGACTTCCTGTTATCCCTTACATTCCAGACAAAACTGTACCCGCTTTTTTTTAAACTCTTGAATACTGAGATTTTGGGGTTTGTCTTCTTTCTTTACTTTCTCTATAATTAGTTTTTGAAAGCAAAGTATTTCTGTTCCATCACCCTGTAAACAACTTTTGACTTTTTTTCAACTACAGGGCAGAAAGATGGTGATTGCTAGGTATTAGTCAATTAAAACTTCTTTTTTTTTTTTCTTAAAGATAAGTTGTCATTCTTCATTCTCTCTTGTCCACTGTATTTATATTTAAAAGGTTACATCAACTTATTTTAATATTCCAGTCATGTAACTCTTCACACCAGGTTTCAGTAATACAAACTAGGTCAAATTTATGCTCATAAATGAGCAATACCAATTCCCTGTGTTTATTATCCAGGCTCCAAGCAGTGGTGTACAGGCAATTAAATAATTTCTTCTCCTCATGTCCTTCAGTGTCTTGATTAATTTGGTTCTCACCATTCTAAGTGAGTACATGTTTGTTCCTGTTTTTCACCCCTTTTCTTTCTCAGTTTAACACCTGTCTGACTATAATTATTGAAACTTATTTCTTTGTACTAATTAAGTTTTAATCAGAATAAACTAATGGGCCAAAACTAAAACTTTATAGGATTATGTACAGGTTTCAATTAAACTCTCATCTAAAAAGACTTTCATTTCCAAGATAATTTCTGGTCAGAAGAACAAGTCTAGGGTAGCGACTAGCTAGGACATATACACAGCCTTGAATACGATTTCCCATGAGAGTACTTTAATCTGCAGGATTTTTTTTTTTCCCTAAGTTATCACCTTTCAGTCTTTCTTGTTATGGGTTTTCCAGCTGGCATGTTTGCTTACACATGTATTTAGTTCTGCATGTACAAATTAAGTAATGATTTAAAGGATGGTTTGATATGCTATGTGATATAAGGAAAATATTTGAGCCAATACAATTTTGTTGGTTTTTTCTGGCAGATGTCACTCATGCCCGTATCTCATCTAAATACACACACACACAAAAATATGAAATTTTAAGCAAAGTATGGCATAGAGATTTTTTTTAAATGAACATTTAGTCTTACGGGGAAATAATTTTTTCCTTTGGTCTCTTCTAGCCAGCTTGCTTGTCCAGAAGTGGGTTTTTTTTTGTAATTTCTGAAAGAGAAGTCATCCAAAGTTTAAAAGCTTTGATTTAACACAGAATACACTCAAAATTGGTTCACAAACTATTTTAAATTTAGGAGGAACACGCTTTCACTGTTTTTTATTTTCAGAATTTTATCTTGTATATGTTCAGTCTTTACAAGATAGAAAGCATTTCCGAGAAAATTAGATGGGTAGTCTTCTGTTGTAGACTTCTTTTGAGATACCTAAAATCTTTTACATACACTGCAATTAAGAATATACACCATAAGCTAAAAGATATTTTGAATGATAAATTTAGAATTTTCCACAAGCTTTATCCATGGCTCTAGAGCCTTCGTGTTAGAACTCTTCAGAGTATCTTACCCTTTGCATTTCAGAAAACACATTAAAAAATTAAACACATTAAAACAGATTTAAAAATCCACATAGATAAAAATATCTCACAAACTTCATCTGACTCATTCAAACACCTTGTTTCACTGGGACCAGTGCAGCATCATTACCAACAACTGTACATTATATTTGCATATTTCCAGTTTATTGTTGAACTGTGTCTTTAGGCTGTTTTCCTGATTTCCATTTTGAAGATCTACTGAGAGCAGAAATGTCCTTTTCTTTTTAACTGTATACTTGCCCACAAATCCATCTCTGGTCATAAGGAATTGTTATTCAGTGTCTTGTTTATGCTGGCCACTAGCTGCCCACCTCCCACTCCAATGCTTTCCTTGTCCTCTGTCTCTTTGGGTTTTTTTCTCAAGTATTTTTTCCTTCCTAGAATCAGACAATAGTCCTGGCTTGCCCAAGAATTTTTTCACTTCATGGTTCTTAATCAGAGATATCTGTTTTTTACTCTTCTGGTGTAAAACCTCTTTGTTTTGAACATAGTTCAAGTACACAATTTCTTCATGCTTTTGAGAAGAAAATTAATGAATAACTTCACTGTTCAACTAATATCTCACCACAAGGCAACATAATATTGTGTATAACACTGAACTGAAAAAAAAAATCATAATGTTTTGCAAAATCTGCTGTTTGATACCTCATAAATTCCATTCACAACTGGTTTATCCAGTTACAGTCCTTGGCTCTGCCCTTTTTTAAATAGTAGATAATTAATAAATGATTGATAGCATCAGAAGTGAAACTATGACCTAGCATTCCGAAAAAAACCCCACCTCTTCCATGCGCCTCCCTCCATTTAAAATCAAGGCAACATGCATATAAAATATCCTGAACTGACAAGAAATCATAACCAGTATAGTTATTGGTTATAGTTATAACCAATAAAGCAAAATATCCCCTAGGTTACTACTGGCTTGTAAACTGCATTTTCCGCAGGAAAAAACTGCATTTGGAATGAAGCTAATTAAAGAAATATATACTACTGGGAAGGAGTTTCTGCTACAGTTAAGGAAATGTGACTGTTTGGTAAGGGAGCAAGGAAGAGAAAAGCAGTTTCTCATGTACTAAAAACATTCAAAGTCTTGTGTACATTTGGTCTCATCCAAATGTAATTTGAGAAGCTCACTTTTAATCTAGTTTGGGCTCTGATGATAACAGCTTTAATTTATACAATCAGAGACATTGCTGAGTGACTTTGCCTTCCCCTACATCAAAGGTAATTATTATTTTTATAGTTCAATTAGCAAACATTACATTTCTGTTTTCCTTGCAAAGATGGCACCACCTAATTTAACAATAACATACATATCCCTGATGCCCTCTCAGGGACATGATGTTTTTATAATAGACTCTTCTAGACCTATTGATTCCTGGGAGCAAGTTTCCTTCCAATTTGCACCTTTCAACCCTTTTCTTTAAACCTACACTAATAGGGCAATTTGCCAGTTGTAGATCATAGTGCGCACTTTTTAAAAAAGAAATCTATACAGCATTTTGCTCCAGAACAGTGCTTTTATTGTCTTTTTTATCTTAATGACCAGAAAGAGAAAGGATAGATCTGTTTCTTTGTATATGAATTCCAGGAAGAAATGGTTTTCCTGTACGGTAATTATTATTTTTTCTGAGATTTCCAGAAATGTTCATGCTGTGTCCTTGGATGAAATCAGCAACCCCTCCCCAAAAGGCTCTCCAAAGCAGAAAAAGAAGGAATATTGCCCTAGGCCAGCTTTAAGGAGATTTATCTAGTGACTTTAAGACAGAAATCAGAATGTCTGATTTATTTACAGACATTAGACATTGGGTCACTCACTTCTGAAGTGATCTTTCTAGTCACTCATGCAGGTGCATATCTATCAGTCACTCAGTCCTATGTGATGATACAGGTTCCTAAGATGGAATAGTCTAATTTTGTCTCGTGTGTTCTTAGACCTCAGTACAGGATGCTCTGTTGCTCTGTCACCCCTGAAGAGTTCAAAGTAAGACAGAAACAATGGTAGAGGTCAGTCAAATTTTGGACGGGTTGAAGGTACCTCTCAAGAAATAACACCTCTCTCCTCTGACTGCAGACTAGGATAACTGGATTGAAACTATGAAAACGACCCTTACAGCAAAGAATAAAATAGCTGGTAACATTACCTTGGTTATTAGAATAATCATCTGCATCATGAATGTTTTATTCCCTTGATCTGATTCAATCGGGAACAGATTTTTACCTTATCTTTCATAACATAATACCCAAACTATTTTGTTATGAAGTAGCAACTCTTCTAGAATTTGAGCTTTGCCCATAAATCCCACTGAGGACTTGAGAAGTTTGTTGTAATGAAGGTTTAGTCAAAATAAATATGTCTCTGTCGAAAATTTATGACTCTAACAAAACATTTTCTCATTAAAGAATCTGTTTTCAACTAGGGGCAGGGAAGGGAGACAACGCCAAACTAAAAGTCCAAAGCAGTTTCTTAGGAGGCTATTCTCTGTTCTGCAAGAACTGATCATAATTTACGGTTGCTTTAGGTACTCTGTATAGTACTTTGTATTTTCCAGGCTTCTGAGATGGTGGGAAATCCTGAGGAATGTTGACAGAGTGCTTCCTGAGGGTCACAGAGACTATTCTTTCATATTTTTCCTAACATCAGTTCAACCAAAGTGTGTGTTATGCTTCCCTTTGTCATGGCATTAGCAAGATATCCTGGTGTTATCTGAAAGACCCCCATCACCTTGATTTTGCCTTAACCTTTAGGCTCTGGCTAAATGAGCTTAAGTAAGTCTTTGTCACGTTCCACTAGAGCATGTTTGCATTGATTATGCACAATTATATCCTTGCATCATGGCAATTCACCTGTGCACACTAGCCCCTACCAGAGTGATTTATTACCAGCTAAATTGTTGCTAGCAGAAACCTGTTTATCACTGTCACACGTGCAAGCAGCAGATATGAGTATCTGTATGATCAGCCTGTGTGTGTGTGTGTACGTGTGCACGTGTGTGCGTGTGAAGGTGTGGGACCTGGGGGTGGATGAAGGCATGGAAACTCACGGACATTTCTGACTAACCCTGTCTAACCCACTCCCTGTCCCCTAACACCCATCATTGCTGCCCAGTTTCATGCCATTTCTAGCACAAATATCAGTGGTTATAGAAATCTCTGTTGATCCTGATGTTACTTTATTGATCCCTTTCAACCTTCATCCATATAATGTCATTGAAGAGGTTCTTAAGGAAACAAGAACATTAATCAGCACGCAAGTTAATTAAAGACATTGGAAACCTTCAGAAATGATGGAAGGACCCTGGAAAATAGGGACGTTTTGACTTTCAGGAAACATACTTCCTCTAGGTTCTTCTGGCACTTCTCTCCTTCAGATTTCAACGGGATTGGACAACTCAGAGTATTGTTTAATACCCTAGAGAAAATGATCCTTTACTGTTATGTGTCTCTTATTGCTCTTTCATTAGCAAGCAAAGGGGTGGAAAATGACATAGCAATGATCGGTTTCATATCAAATATTAAACAAAGATATTACATAAAACATTAAAGGTATTGTTGCCTTAACATTTAATGAGACAGATCTTATACTGAAATTTAGAATCACGGAATCACAGGATGGTTTGGGTTGGAAGGGGTCTTAAAAATCATCTAATTCCTGAACCACAACAAACTAGAGACAACAGGAGCCTGGATGTGCTGTGCCCTACCTTCACTTTCTTTTGCTTCACCAGCAAACTACCTCTCACATAAAACCTTGTGTTTAGGTTTACCTGGCTGTTTCACTTTCTGATGTGATCCGAGCTTGTGAGTGAACCTCAGCTGAACTGGTCATCTCAGATCAGGTAGAATAACACCGAAATCAGACATCACACAGCTGATACAACCTGATAGCCGGTTGACATTCTCAGCTGAGTGGTGGAGGATCTGCCGTCCTAGCGTGAGAAACGATCCCTGAACTCTTTTGCCACATGATAATGGAGTGTGCATCTACAGGGTGAAGGAACCCTTCAGGGCAGGGAGTGAGGCTGTTGCTTTGACCTGTAGTTTTTCAGTGACTAAAACCAAACATGCCTTTTGTGTAGAACAAAGTAATGACCAGGATCTAGATTCAGACATTCTTGAAATCTGTGAGCAGTCTGGATCAATTTGAACTGAATCTCTTTGATAAATGTGCCCCCATAGCACACTTGGCAATGGCTTGAAGTAAATAAATACATTTAATGTATATCCAAGGCAGTTCAGCCAAGTGGCCTAGTCCTCTAGTCCTCTAGTCCTAGTCCTCTACTGCCAGAGTGAAATACAGAGGTTTACTTATTCCAAGTCTGAAATGAATGCATCACATCCATTTTGTTCCAAAAGTAATTGACTTTTAAAGGGTTTTAATGCACAGACTGACAAACTATGCTGCCAAATTCTTATAGCTCCAGAAATGATGAAGTTTTTTGAAAAACTAACACTGAGTTTTATGGGATTTGGCAAAGTTATCCACCATCCAAGTGAGAAAGTCGATACTTCATAGATAGCTTGATACTGTTCCAGATAGTTTTAAAGGCAGTTTATGGGTGGTTTTTTGTTGGCGGGAATGTTTATGTTAGTGGTTGGGGGTTTTTTAGGGGGGGGGGAGGAGTGTTTGTTTTGGTTTTGGTTTGAATTTGTGTGGGGTTTGTCTGTTTTTTTGTTTGTTTGTTTGTGGTTTTTTTGGTTGTTGTTCAAAATGGCTTGTTCAAAAGGTCCAGGGAATCATCCAAATTTGGGCAATTGAGAATGTAGGTTTTGTTCTGAGTGCTCTAAAACTCATGATTTGTAACCTGGGCCCTTTTTTTCAATTGTCCAAATATGCATTTTATAGAAGCTTACAGGAAATTTATTTCTGGAAATTCTTTAAAAAAGTAACTTCTCTGCCAACGGGCAGAAAAGAAAAATTCCCAAGCTAGCAGTATAGGAAGAAAAGTATTTGAAACCATCCAAAAGTATATTCTACTTGGCTACAGTTAGGTATCTTTGTTGGGCAGGTAGGATCTTCTCCTGCAGGGCTTCAAAGAAACATAAACCATCTGAAAATTAGGCAATCTTAGATACCTAAATTATGCAGATTAGTTTCCATTACAGACCACTATAGACAGATAACTTGCTTGTATTTGATTCTCAAGGGAAGTAATTCTCACAACTTTAATCTTTTTATCTAAAGAACTTATATGGAATCTGCTTTGTTCTTGGCATAAAGGAGCTCAGATTGGCCAGCCTTTCAGCTGGGCTTGCAATAGCCATGTTTTTACTTAAGAATTAATATTGACTGGCTAAGGACAGATGATTTATTGTGTAATTCTGTAATTATTTCTTTTTTCTGCATTAGGTAATTTGTGCTACGGAATTAGAAAGATGCTGCATTAGCAGCTAATGGGTTTTTGTGTTAGCAAAAAATATTCTGTTATAAAAAGAATTCAGAAACCCTCAACGAAGGAAATAGTCATCTTCCATGCTGCAGAGAGGGATTTATCACAATAAACAAACCCTGAGAAATATGTCTTTGAAAAAGTTTTTTTTTTTTTAAATCTTTTTCTAAATTAATTAGCCAACCTAATTGAACTTTGAATCCAGATTGGAATATTACCCAAGAAATACTTTATTTTCTACCAAAGACTTTAATATTTCCATGTTATAGCTTTCTATGCTTGTGCTATTTTTCGGAGAATCACAGAGTCATTAAGGTTGGAAAAGGTCTCCAAGTCCAACCTTTGACTGAATACCACCACACCCACAAAACCCCATTATCTAGACCCCATTAGAGACTCTGCCATTAAGTCCAGTCCTGAAGAGACAATATGGTCCACACTATCCTGACAGAAGCTCCTGAGCAGCAAGTTCATCGAGTGATCAGTTTTCAGTGTAAGTTCTGTAGTTAATTTACAAACATCTACTGTCATAACTCCAAACTAGTTGCAACATCAGTACAGGGCCTTTAGAACACTTGTTTATTCTGGAGTATCAGGGGAACATCCGAAATGTCACTAGCCATTCAGAGTGCTTGAACTATACCCTCACAATTAAATGGCCAGTAACAGCACTGAGAGCTTGAATGCCATTGTAACAGAAGTCACAGAGATTTGGATCTGGTACTGAATTGAACATGGTGACTTACTCAAGTTTTCTCATTGTCTTTCAGGCCATTCTGTGGGCTGAAAACTGCCATTTTCTCAATTTCTTTTTTAAGAGAAATTGAATATTTCTAGCCAGGGCTGTAGTCTAAATTGTTATCTTCATCATAACCCTTGATATGTAAACAGTAATTCAGTGAGAGTCTAAATTCTCTCTTCTGGGATGATTTTTTACAGTGCATAGCTCATTTTCTGGTTCTATTACATTCTCGCAGAATGAGGACCTTACTAGAGGACAAATACTAAATAAAACGAAACAATACTAAATCATAATTTTATTAGCCTATAGTTTGCAATAATTTCCTGGCAAGAAGATATCGAACATATTTAATTTTAAAAAGTAGATGCAGACTTTTCTGGGAGGGGATGGATGAGGTTTCTTTCTAATTTTTGGTACATTACTTAATTTTGTCTTTGTTTTGTCTTGCAGTAAGGGTATCCGTGTAAGTTCCCTCCTATATCACAGCAATGGCAGCCAGTAAGATGCCAGTAAAGGTTTCGACAGTTAAGTGATTAAATTAAAGTTCTTTAATTTAAAGTGTTATTATCTAGACTCAGGATAGGGAGAGAATGGGCTCTGTTGATGCAGTGTGAATGTGGAGTTTTATAGCATCAGTGTATAGAGGGAGTGATATAAGGAGGCCATTACTTACTTTGGGAAGGACAATCTTTTGCCAGTAATAGCTGTTACTCAGGAAACAGACACCACCTGCCTTGAATCTGCGATAAAAAATTTGTTGGACTCCAGCTCTTAGAGGTAGTGGGCTGTAAAATATCAGTAAATCAAATTATTAACATTCTATTACTAACTAGAGATATTTAAGAATTTGTCTGAAGATGGCAAGGTATCTAGAAAATGTGAGGAAGACTTAAGAACTAAATAACAGAAGATTAACTTAAAATAGAATGAACTCAAGATAACACTTGCCATCAGGAATCTGGAGTAGAAGGAAAAGATCATATCTGATTGCCTTAGCCACAATTTATGAGGCATTCTACCAAAAAAAAATTGTAAAAAGCAGTGGGAGAAAAAAAAATCAACCAAGGTAAATGTAATTTGGAGATTTTCCTACATTTCTTCAGGGTTGTTCTAGTTTCTAATTATCTATAGAGAAACATTTTCATTACTTGAACAGACCTGATTATCGACCTGCTCCAAAGTCAATCAAAAGTAAACAGAAAGATAGAGTGACATTTTTCTCTGTCCAGCAAGACTAGAAAAACTGATCTCTTTTCATATGTTGTTTATACTATCTGAGCATTCTTCATGCATTAATTGATTTACCTTGCAAAAAGCTTAGATTCCCCTGGGTAGAAACTTAAAAACCACCTTAACTTGTTCAAAATATGACAAAAACAACAACAACAACAACAACAACAAAAAAACTTTGGCAGAGTGAGACCAGCTGGAGTTTAAATTTTACTTTTGCCTTTTTATTTTTTTCTTCCTTCAACCTAGTTGAAGGAAACATTTTTTTGTTGTAGTTGGAGAGCATATTCAGTTATTGCACCTCAGCTGACAAACCATTAATCTCTTGAATTCTGATTGTTTGTGAACATCTGCATATTCTGAGTTTTGGGTACATGTGGGCATAGTTTTCAGTGGTGTCCTGGGTAGAGCAGAAAGGGGGAGGTGTTTTTGGTTCTGTTCACTAAATACCATTTTCTCTCACAGTCATGTGTGCAGTGGGGGAAGTTTCCAGCAACTGGAAGTGCTGGTAAGCTGACACTGGAAGTGGAACTTTTTGCTTTACCCTGTTTATGGAAGAGGAGTGCCCATTTAAAACTGGGGAGTGGAAATGCAGGGGTGTTCTTTGTTCTCTGCAACTCCCAAGAGAGGTCCCCGACTCACGTCCCAGGAAGTTGCACTTCACAATCAGGAGCTCTCATCTGAAGTCATCATAGCCCAGGAAGCTGGGTTCTTTTTAGGAATCCCAAACCCTGGGCTTGGAGAGGGAGAGCCACCACCATCACCTGCCACAGACACTGCTTGGGACCCCTTGCCCTTTTCGCCAGCCACCAGGGCATTTTCTGCAACTTTCAGTGGCCACTGCCACACAGATCCACACCGGCACCTCGGCAGAATGAATCTTTTCAGACAAAATCGCCTCCCAGGCTTTGTTTTGCCCAGTTCCCCACTGTATTGTCTGTCTGGGAAAGAGCATTAGGCATTAAGGGTTAAGGTTTGTTTGCCACAGTCCGTCCTTTGTTCTCCTGGGCCACAAGGAGACTGTGAGTGGAGGTCACTTTGTCTTAGCTCCAGGGTGACACCTTGTTTTTGTTGGTCAAACCATTCCCCCTTTTGTAAAATATTCTTTTTATTGTTGTGTTTACTGTTTGGGTTTTTTTAGTCAAATAGTAGCTCTAACGTTTTTTTAACCCCTCGTACTTTCATTTTTTTGTTTTCTTTTTTCCCCCTCCACAATCTTAACCTTTTCCTCAGTGTAAAACCATTACAAGTGGTTTCTCAAAGTAGTTTACAATGATTAAAGAATTAATATTGACATATAGTTTTTAAGCTGAATGACGTCAATACATATCTAGTGAAAGAGAAGCATGCACAAAGGGTGCATCTAACACAATACAGACAATTTTTGAGAAGATAAAACCCAAAACATCTATCTGTGTCTCAGGTTTTATTCTTTATTACTACGGTGGAGAGTAGACACAGTCTAGATTACTTACCCAGGAGAAGACAGAGGGGAATGGAGGCTTCTTAATTTGAAAAGAGATAATTTATTATGTATATAATTTGTCCAAAAAATACAAAAATTGGTTGTTTCTCTTCAGCATTTTTGAGTCTTTATTTAAACTAGAGGTACACAGTTTAAAAGAAAACATATTTTTATTTATTTGTGAATGGAAATAACCTGAATGAGAAATAACATGACAAATGTCAGACTAAATAACAACATGACATTTCTGAAGTTAATATTATAGTACGAAGGCGTGGATCAGAGATCACTAGGATAGAGAATTCCTCAGGTGGGTGCTCCGGGCACGACTGGACACTCTTCATAATTATTGGATTGTTTTATGGTTCCTAGAAATAATATTACAGGGAAGGTCATGAACCTACAATTCATTCTACTTCAACAAAAAGTAGTCTCTCACTCTCCTCTTTTCCTTCTTTTTGTGTTTGTTTCTTTCTTTCTTTTCTTTCTTTTCTTTTTCTTTTCTTTTCTTTTCTTTTCTTTTCTTTTCTTTTCTTT
>VZRV01010922.1:251599-287374 GCA_013398115.1 Falcunculus frontatus | reverse complement strand
TTCCCCCCTTCCTTCCTTCCTTCCTTCCCCCCTTCCTTCCTTCCCTGGCCCAGTTTAGTTCCCCGAAACTTACCTAAAGAATTGCAAAGTATCCCATCTAATGACATATGCTGACTAAGTTATTTCTGAAGCAGTACGGGTTCTTGGCTGGAAAAGCAAATTTGTAGCAAGTTGCCTTCTAAACCGTCATTTTTTTGAAACCTGGGCTTAAAATTTGTCCAAACTGCTTCATATTACATGTCTATTTGTACCATGGTTTCACTCTATCCAACCATCATGACCCACAGAGTCACTTGCTCACTCCCCCACCAGCAGGATACAGGAGAGAATTGGAAAAGTAAAAGCTGGAAAACTCATGGTTTAAGATAAAAACATTTTATTAGGGAAAGAAAAAGGCACAAACACAAGCAAAACTGGACAAGAAATTAATTCACTCTTCCTATGGGCAGGCAGGTGTTGATCCATCTCCGGGAGAGCAGCGCCCCATCACAAATTATGGTTACTTGGAAGACAAACTTCACCACTTTGAATGTTCCTTCTTTCTTCCTCTTCCTCACTTTAAGTATTGAACATGATGACACATGGTCTAGAACATTCCTTTGATCACTTGGGGTCACCTGTCCTGGCTGTGCCTCTTCCCAGCCTCCCAAGCACCCCCACCCCCAGCCTGACAGTACAAAAAGAAGGAAAGGCCTTGGCTCTGTGCAAGCCCTGCTCAGAGATGACAAAAACATCTCTATGTTTTCAACACATTGCTCAGCACAAATACAAAACACAGTCTCATACCAGCCACTGGGAAGAAAACTAACTCTACCCCAGGCAAAACTAGAAAAATTCAATAAGGACAGGAAAGGAGTTTCACTGCAGTTCAAAAGTCTCATCTCTGCCAAATCAGGAAGAAAAGGATTTTTCAGTAGTAAATCCAGCTGGGTAACTACTCAGCTGAATAGTCTCCAGTTGAGGACAGCATACATTTGGGTGATGTTTTTTTCCACCTATGTAGCAGTTTTAAGTTGCTTAAAAGAGTACTTCACTGAATCTTTCTGAAGATGTTTAAGTAGATGGTGCTTTGTCTTCCTGAAAGGAAGTTCAAATGCAGAAAAAAGTACAGAGAGAATAGCCATAATGATGGCAAGACTAAAACTAATAACATGAAAAAACGGAGTGGTGTGCCAACATGCTGAGATTCTGTTTGGATAAGAGTTTGAATACTGAGTGAAAGTACATATCAATTCTTGTCAGTTCTCCTCTTCCCCCTTGCTTAATTTTATGGGAGCTAACCTAGCAAAGTTTTGACATGGAAAAAAGTGTTCCTGTGGCCTCTGTTTGTCCTTAGAAATGTTTAGTGTTGCAAGACCTGTCCTTTCTTCCCTTTCTCCTTTGTTTGTTTAAGAGGATTTCATTGGATTTCTTGCATATCATGTCGCTTGGGTTTACAAAATATTGGCAAAGCTTTATAATAAGTAGCAAATCATTATTACGTGCTTTGGTGTTCATTGTAATACAATTAATCATCATAAATTTGCTTTGGTATATTCAAGTGGATGAAACAGCTAATTTCAAAGACAGCTTAGTTCAGAAAACCATCCAATTTATTATTATACTCTCACCTTTAAGGGCACAGAAAATGTTTTGTGCACAAGGTACATTGAGTAGGCATTATTAGATACATGATGGACAGGATGGAATAACTAATCAGTCTAGCATTCCGTTTCACATTATTGATAATTTATTTACCAGGAAAGAGTAAGTAATGAGACCATTTAAGTTGCTTACACTAGAGCTATACAAACCTTTCTAGAAAAATGGAAGGGAAAGGTATGTTTGGCATTCCAATCAGACTTGGTTTAATGGCCTACTACAGGGTTTCATTTATTTATTTATTTGTTTGCTACTTGTGCAGAAGTCTCATGGGAAATGGAATGGAGAATAAAAAACAAGGTCTCACTGCCAGCTCTGCACCACCTTCAGAAAGGAAAGGTATGGCAGCTGCTCCTCTACATGAAAGGGTTACATGTATAGGGTTTTGGCTTATGTCACATTATGAGATCTCTCAAGGGATGCAGAAAATCCAGACGGACTCTGTGACTTCAGTAATCTTCATATACTGCTTAGGCTTTTAACCACAAATTTCAGACTAATTAATTTCTCCATGTTCTTATTAAAAAAAAAAAAATAATTGTGGACAAAGGTGTTTTATTTACCTAAAATATTTTCTTTTATAAATATCTCATCTTTGCACATCAACAAAACCCATGGAGGGATTTGGAAGGAATCCTGGTCATCTTTCTGTAAGGCCTATTCTGAAGATGGGAACTTCAATTTGCCCCTTTGGTTTGTCTGTAAAATTAATATTCCTGTTAATCTCACTATTTCTTAAAAGTTGCTAAGGACTGTAGAGTCTGTCACTTCTACGTTTTGGTTTTTTGGGTTTTTTTTTTAAGGAAGATAATTATGGTTTTACAGAAATAAAACCAAGATCCTAGCCAAGCTCAACTCTCAGTTTTGGAGTTTGTTTGTTTGTTCATTTGATTGCTGGTTTTTTTCATTTGATTGATGTGGAGGTTTTGAGGATGTTTATGAATGGGTTGGCTTTTGTAGTCACATGTTTTTTGTTTTGCCTCCACAGCTGAGTGGACATTGACAAGGCCTTTATGTCTGTTCTGTTCCACATGTGTAATGTAGTATGAGCAACAGTTCTCTACTTATACAAATGTTGTAAGGTAATTACAGATTTTCAGACATGGCAAGAGCTGTGTAATGATCCTTGGCTGTCCACTCAACTAGTAGCCATGTAGCTAATAAGAAAAATAAAACCATTAAATTAAGAACTGAGGAGGCTACTCTCTTCTTCAAATATTTAAAAACCAGGAGAAAGCTTTCAGAGAGAGACCTGAGGCATGGAGGTGGAAAAGACACCATCAGTACTGACACCTTCCTTATAAAACAAAGCAAAACAAACCAGCCAATTAATCAATTAATCAGTCAAGATGTAACTCTGCAGAGAAACTCGGCTAAACTCAGGATTATTTCTCAAGGTTAGTCTCCCTCACACCAATGATTTATCCCTGTGTGTAAAATAGACTTGAATTTAAGTCTTCAACTTTCGTGCATTCTTTTGACAGCCAATGATTTATGCACATTAAACTAAATGTTTAAGAACATGGCAATCACCATACAGGATCAGGATTCCAGGCATCAGCTGCAACACATGCTTTGCAAACTGAGAATCTATCTGCTTATATTTAGGCAAATTCTGCACAGTTATGCAAATGGTCTTATTTGAAGCAAAGAAAAGCAGAAGAGGGGGTAATAGTCTAGAAAGATTGCAAGGAGGGAAAAAAAAATGGAAAAAAAAATCTTGCCCTTGGACTTTGATTAAATTCACTCCTGATGATAGCATTTATGATGGTAACATATATTAGGTTGGCTAGAGACATTTATTTACCCCACATATACTACCTAGGGAAGGATAGTTTGTTTCAGATTTTGTGTGTTTTCATCAAAATTTTGCAGTTTAGATTTACAATAATGGCGAAGAAAAATAAATCAAATAAAAAAAAACAAACCAAAACCCAAAAAACCAAAAAAAACAAAACCCCCAAAACCAAACCTTGAATGAAACAAATGAAAGAGACAAGATGAATGTTAGGATACACATCATGTCTCAAATGATACTAGTTTGTGTAATCAGCTGTATAAGAGAGAAAGTGAAAGTTTCTAAATGCAGTGGAAATTTCAATATTTCAATGTATGTTTTACCCCAAACTGATTGATTTTATCTCTGTGTACTGTTGAGGCCACAGCACGCAGACCATAACCAAGCTTAATACTGCATAACTTTCACCATCTAAAAGGTTTTGCTCATAAACTTGTAATTTGTTACACCTTTCATGGGTATGACCCTCAAGAAGGTTACTTAGTACTTCCTAAAATATTTGTCCAGGAGAGGTGGACAAATGGTTTCTGGAAGGGATCTTCCCCTCCCTTTTCATTGACTTGAATGGCCCTGGTGTGTGCATGTGTGTGTGTGTGTGTATATCTATCTATCTATCTATCTATCTATCTATCTATCTATCTATCTATCTATCTATCTATCTATCTATCTATCTATTTGTGTCTGTCTGTCTATCTATCTATCTATCTCTATCTATAACTGAAGTTAACCAAAATGTATCTTGCCCTGGCAATGCAGCCGAGGAAGATATCTCAGTTAAGAAAAGGTTGAATTCCAAGTCATACTGATAATCTGTAGCAAAAAACTAGTAAGTAAGGACAGATACGACCATACTCCTGTCAGGGTCTAAAGAACGGACACCTAAACTTCCATTTTTCTAGCTGTGATTTATTTCTGAGTCTGCCTTCAGAGGTTCAAGAGACAGTAAGCAAAAGCTGCTTAGGTAAACAATAGGCTGACTTCACAACTTTGAAATTAGAAACTTCTTTCAGGCTCATCTGCCACTGGCATGAAGCTCTCATTTGTGGAAACACATCCATCTTTCCATGATTAATCTGATAGTCTCAAGCAGTATCACGAACACACACTCACCCTTTCTATTTTCTTAAGAAGTGGGCTACGTCTGGAAGATTCGTTAAGATTCAAGCAGCCTCCACCAGGTTATTGATTATCATAAGAAAAGTCATTAGCATTATTGAATCCTCTTTGTTATGACAGTAATCAGCAGCTCCTTCCTGGATTACTGGGAGCATTTTTGAAAGGTTTATGGCTTACTACTGATGTAGATAAATGTTTTTAGAATCCATGGTTTTGCCTTTCATGAATAAAAAGGTGATTGAACAAAGACTGCATTCATCATTCTGTTTATCGCCCTGAAACAACAAGTGTAATTTATAAACCAATAATACTTTTTTGTAGTGTTATACACATGTTCTAAAAGAATGGATCAAATTAATGCAGGCCCAGAAAACAACGCCACCACAAGACTAATACATCCAAACCCTTAAGGGATTTGAAAGAATCCAACCAGCACGGTGACTTTGATAAGTGCTTTGTGGTTTGCTTTTTTTTCATTTTCATTTATTTCTTTTTCCCCCCTTATTTTAGAAATAAAATGATGAATATCTTATAACATTACAGCAATTCTCTTAACATTAACATAGGCAATAAATGCTTATCCCTAACTCATATTTTCAATAGCAACTATTGGGAGTGTGTATGTATTAGGGAGTCTCTCTAAAGAGGTAGATGGTGGTATAACATTGTAGCTTGTCTGGATGTGAATATCTAGAAAAAACCATAACTCCTTCTCTGCAATCACTTGAGAAGCATCACTAGGTACATCCTCCTGCTCCGGAGGGGGACTCTGTTTTCTACTTAGGTCCCTGAAAATTTTCTGAACTAGAAATGAGATTTGCATCCTCTATTTTGCAAAAAAAGGATTCATTAGCTAAAAGTGCCATCAGCTAAAAGTGTCCAATGTATCTCACACCTCTTCCTCATTGGACTTAAATCCTCAAGTAAGGAGTTCTTAACTTATTCGTACCAGTCACTGAGGGCAGTGAGATCACTGAAGGAAAGAGACCTGAGAGAAACAAAACCAGGAAATTGCCCCAGAACAGCCCAGGATTGTATCTATCCTTTATCCCAAAGCATGTGGTTCAGCATTTCTCCTGGCATCAAGAGTTAAACTGCTCATGTTAGAATTACTTTTCTTTGATTTTTAAGCACTAATCATCCAATTGCATGTTTAATTATTCTCATCTCCTATAAATTAGATTCTTTTCCAGTGCAGAAATGTATTAATTTCTGTGTCTCTTTGTTTCTGTGTAATGTTTTGGTTAGTAAGAAAGGTCTTTGAGTAACTTATACTCTTCTTTGTATAAGTGATCTCAGACAAAGGTGAAGTCTCTGTCTCGGTTTTGCCAAGATGGCCAAACTGCACTGCTTATGCCTCAGTCCGAAAAACTGTTTCTCAGCCCCTAAATACTGTCTCACATCTCCCTTTGTTACAGATGGTAAATGTTGTATTTTATCTGCAGTATCATATGACATAGATTCATCCACCTCCTTAATTCCAAATATAGGACAGAAACATATACCGAATATTTGTGCTTTTTCTAAGTCCCTATTTATATTTTTTCCATCTGCAGCTAGCAGACGTTCTTTTTTGTTCATATCATATTTAAAAATAAATTTTTCTTTCATAATTGACATTACTCAACAGGAATATTTTTTACTTCTCTCATCTGATGTCTGTATTATTAAACTGGCAATCCATATTTTTTACCATATATTTCCCTATTTCCATTGTTTTTATATTGAAACCTTAAAAAAACATTTAAAGCTCAGACTTTTAGATTCTGTTTTAAATAAGATGACAGCATCATAAATCTTTTCAGTTTTTCTGTATTCTGAAATCTGACTACTAATGGACAATGTGGAATATTCTTAAATAGCTGCGATGTTTTCATTCATATTTCAGATTTGAAATTTTTGGCCATAATTCTTTAAAAAATTTTCCCAGTTTCTGGGTAGTTTTAAAAATAGCTAGAAAGATATTACAAAAAAAATCTGTCTAGAAAGATCATAAGCTTTAGTACTTAGAAGACTGCTAATGTTCAGATCAACGAATTGTGTTTTTAAAACCTGTTAAGATCCTGAATTAAATTAATGGAAGTAAAACATTTTTTCTTCTATTGTAAAACAGCTTCATCTTGGGTTCTTCATTGTACATTATTTCAGACATTTGAGCAAGAGAGCTGTAGTAACAATGACTATTTTAAGATTTTTAAAATTTAGGTGCAAATTAAATACCTGAATTAGGTATCCTAAGTACCATCCTCAGATGCTTCCCCTAATGGATGCACAGCTAAAGGTTGTGTTCCTTTCATGACTTTTTGTAAAGGGATTTGTCATAATAAGGAGCCTACGGGCTGGCTTTAATTTTTAAGTATGTGCCACTTGATTGTCATAGTATCATTTTCCCTCATTTATGTTGCTTTAAAACCCTCTTGATAATCCTAGAAAATCTATTAATTGCTAATGCTATCCTGTGTAATGAGATTACCCTAAGAAGTGTTTTGAAAGAATAAGAGGCAGCAAAAAGGGTTTCAAAAATATATCTCAGAAGGTTGTTCCAAACCTGTGCCAATAAATGTAAGATTTCCCCAATTCAAGTTAATCAAGCCAGTTCTGGCTAGCATAAGGCAATCTTTAATTAAACTAATTTTGTTACATCAATATCTCCCTCTTTCAAGATGAATTAAAGATTAAGATATGCCCGTCTACCAAGACTGAAATACAAAATCTGTCCATTGGCAATAATGAAGTTCCTGTTTACTCCTCTAGCAAAAAGACTTTGCTTTTTCCTGATCCATTCTGAAATGCCTGAGAATACAGTCATGCTTTAGAAGGCATATAAAGACTATGCAGCACAAATAAAGGTTCATATAATGTTTGGAGCTTTAGATACTTTTGAGGTCGAATGAAGACCCATCCTCTCCAAAGCTGTATGGGGAATGATTCACGTCATTCACATTCACTGGATAAAAAATTTTTGGCATCTCAGAATTAGTTGTCCTGGCTCCAGCTTTAGGTAATGGAGAGAAACTGACATGTGTGCAGGGTGATTTACTCAATGAGAGTTTGTATGAAAAGAGCTGTGGTGCACTTTTCCTTCATTCTCATCATTGTTCAGAACTTAAACAGCTAGCTTGGACCAGTTCCTTATTTTTGGAAGGTTAAACTGGATAAGATCAATGCCATCTCCAACAATTATGGCTTTCCTAATAGCATAATGCAATTCTTTTCCTCTATTGAAGCATGTATGCCTAAGAGTCTGAAAGTGCACCAAATAATTACATTGTGAAACTCCTTGCTTCAGGATGCAGCAGTTATTGCAATTTTATATGTATTACAGAAATGATTGGATATGGTCATGGAAGAGAAATTCAATGAAATCTGTTAGATGCAAAGAAACAAGCTCTAGGGAAGAAAGTGGAGGGGTTTTTGTTTGCGGTTTTTTGGTTGTTTTTGTTTCTTTGTTTATGTTTGGTTGGTTGTAGCTTTTTTTATTTGTTTCGATTTTTTTTCTAAAAATCATTTAAGTGATAAAAATATTCTGCACAGTATCAAAAAATATATTTCTCTTATAGTTGGGGTCTTTTGTGGGACTTGACTGCATGAGTGAGAGGGGGGAAACTAAGCTTAAGTGATTGCTTGGTCTTTTGCCATGTAGTTATTTGTATAATTTAAGTTCAGGTAAGGTTAAAGAAGTGCTACTAATTTTAAATTAGAATTCATAGGCCAGTGTTTTTTACATAAGTCTGAGAAAATAAAAATACTTTCTGTATCTTTCATCAGTGGGAACCAGAAGGTGAAACTAATCTTTGATTGAATGAGATAAGTGAGGTGCAAAAAACACAGTACACAAGGCTTTTTAAAATGTGACAGTCTTTGTTTCAGGAAATTAAAGTACAGTAGTAAATATCAGTGAAAGCCTTACTCAAAATTTGTTCTTATTTATTATATCAGAGATTTCAAAGGACATCACAACTTCCAATCATTTGGGATAGCCAGAGGCAAAATCAAAAAACTTGCACAATTAGCTTGAGATGAAGATTTGCCCAAGTATAGGACTTGGTCAAATAAGAGAATAATCAGGCACTGATAGAAGTATTTGAAAACAATAATTATGTTTAGAAAAGGAAAAAAAGAAAAAGAGAAAAAATCTGAAATTTGTTTTCATTCAACTGTAAAATAAAATTTCTCGATTTATTACTAACCTCTCCCCCCCAAAAAAAATTCAACAAAAAACAACAAACAAGCTACTAAAAATCAATCAAACAGAAATAAAAGGAAAAGTATGTGATTCTGAATTATCCAGTAATTCATGATTAAGGACAGTTGCATACATGGAAGGCATGGAACTTTTTTGATCAAATTGCATACATGGAAGACATGGAACTTTTTTGATGAAATTCTCCTGCTGTTTCTTGTCACTGGCAAAAACACCTTTCCTTCCTGTTGAAGATGTTCAATTTCATTGAACATCCATATGAACTTATTTTTGCCTCATAAAGTTGTCTTTTGACTCTCAGTTTTTTCTAAACAATGCCCTGGACACTGCTCCATTTTGTCACATAGTACTTAATCAGTAGGTGTGGAGTATAAATAATAACCTGACACTACATAAAAAGATGTTTATTTAAATCTGGATAGATCTTGCCCTTGAATCAACCATTTGTACAACATTTATCAGCCAAATTTCTGAGCATACGTTCACATATCTCTTATTCATTAGTCAAAAGCAACACATATGAATAAGAAGAGTAACTGTAGAAAAAGTATGAAGCAATTTTCTTTCTGTTCTTTTGGTAAGTTGGTGAGAATGCAGTTTATTTCGTGTTGGATTTGTATCAGCAAATAAATTATATGTTAACACAATCTGGTTAGTCAGTTGAGCAATGCACTTAATCATAGATATTGAAGTTAAAACCTCTGAAGTACACACTACTCTAACCACATCTTTACAGTCCATTGACGTTAAGATATTTTAGACCCACTGTGAATTAAAGGATGTACACAAATAGTTTCTTTAAAAATAAAAAAAAAGCAAGTAAGTTCTTACATACTTTTGACTATCAGGAAAAATGAGTACTTATCTTAGAGGATTAATAGGTTTTGGTTTTGGTTTGTTTGTTTGCTTGCTTCTAAATGTTATTTTCAACTTCAACTGCTCTATTTAAAATCCTGTATCACTTGCCCAATAAAGTGTACTGCTTCAATTTGTCTACATATATGAATAATAGTTTCGTTAATTTTTAGTTCATTATGAACCTGGTCCAATGATATTTAAATCAGTTGGATTTGGAAAAAAGAATTTCTTTCCCTGCACAACTGACAGTAATTCCCCTTGCCATCAAATATTTGAATTTGAAGTATTGTCAGTGATTGAATTACAACATCATGTGTCTTTTAACTTAGTTTTGAAGTAAAGATATTTCAGCACATTTATTAACTTTTCAATCGCTGCAACATAGGTACAAACAAGATGTAGGTTTCTTAGTTGAGTCAGATTGAAGTTAGAAAAGTGTCTTTTTAAACTATATGCAACCAGTTCATCCATTAAGTAAAGTACAACAAGTTCAGGAAATTCTCTGAATTCTCATGTGATTAAAACACTCAGAAGAAAGCTTTCACTTGCATGAACTTTATGCTTAGAAATGCATATATATTTTTAAATGAATAAAAGAAAACGAGGAGCTTTTTTTTTTCAATGAGAACTATTAATATTTTATGTCTTGCTGAAGAGCTGCTTCCTTTTCTCCTTCTTCTTGACACCAGAGAGGCTATTAGCTCTTTATTTTTATGTCTCCCTTTTCCTGACCCCTACCGTGCCCCACAACCCAAATAATAACAACAACAACAACTTCAATCTGCCTCTCCCTGGTTGGGACACTGTACTTGCTATCTTTCCACTTTATTAACTTAAGCATTAGCTTTTTGAAGCGAGTAAAATTATAAATGACATGTAATCCTATGCTGGGTGGCAGAGGGCTGCTTTCTGAAGCCGTGATTGACTGAGGTGAACAGGGAAAGGGAAAAATTTGTTCTGAGGGTTGCAAAGTGCCAAGCGATATGTCATGGCCTCTGGCAACAAGATCAGCATTGTATTTATAATCAGTGCAACATGCTGAGAGGGCAAATTAAGCTGCAGGAAGCCCAGCTGTGGCAGTGACATAAGGGGCCATACTTTACTCCATATCCTTTCACAGATGTTAACTTGTGCTGGAGCCACAGCTCCAGCGATGGATTTCAGGTCTCACAGAACACAGGCTCCGCTCACGGATGAGGAATCACTCTTTCTCAGCTCATGTGGCATGGATCCTTGTATTTCACCAAGCTATTTGGTTCTATAAATCCCAATGGCTGTCTATGCTTATGAAAACTGCTCCAAAAGAGGTTGATAGGCCTCACTGTAAATTAGGGTCTCTCTCCAAGTTGGGCCATAGTAATAAAATGAAGGCTAGTACAAGGTCAGACCCAATAAAGCAAATGTCAAAATTATGTCAGCAGGAAAATATGGAACGGACGCATCTTCAGGACTTCAGAGATAAATATCTGCTGGTGATGCACTGCAGGGTCAGTGTCTGGATCACATAGCCTTTGAAAGAAGGAGCACAGCTTTTCTGTACAACCCCCATTCCTGCAGTTGTAACTTGCACTGGGATGAGGCTGAAGTTTGGATACACAGTCAGTCCATTTGTGATGATTCTGCTGCGCAATACAGCATGAATTTTAAACCCTTTGTTGGCAGTTGCCTTTTAATCTCCACTTCAAACCCTGAGAGACAGGGAAGTGTTAGTAGTATCCAATGCTGTGTTAGTACCAGGAGAAAGGGAGGCCAGAACTCCAATAAAGCTTAAGGGAACAAAGCGAAGGAAACCCATGTTTACCCAAACCTAGAAACTTGTATGTCAGTGGTAGCTGCACATGAAGTGACCTTAAAACTCTTTGAAAATCTTACACCTCAAAGAGATCCTTCAGCTCAACCAAAACACATTCAGGTTGGTTAATTTTACATCAATGAGTATAGATCAAAGTCCTCTTAGCTGAGATTAGAAATATTGAAGCTTGAGATATCAGCCCCAAACTGCATCAAATCCTGCCTCTCTGAGGAGATTCAGTGTTGGACACATTGTTAAAATAACAATTTCACCATTTGCTTGTAGAAAGAGAAACAAAGATGTGATAAGCATAGCAAAACTGTATTTGAATAGAGAACATGGCCAGAAATGCTTTAAATATTATACAGGTGACATAAATTATACAAATAGTATAAAAAAATTAAAATGGAAAGAAAAAATATAAAAGAAAAATATAACTTTATTAATGGAAATGAATGAGCATCAAATAACAACTCAAGTTTTACTTAGATGAAGTTACAACCCAGTCTGCGTATTTCTTATTTGTCTTGGTTCAAGCATGATGCTAACATTTGTCCTGATATTAAGATCCTCCAAATATTGAAAGCAAATCTGATAGGAATCCAAGTGTTTTATTATATTAGGTATTAGTTTTTGTGAAAATATGCAAAAAATTTGTTTTAAAAAATTTCAAATAAATTACGAAATTGTATTCTTTCAAAAGCTTCAGTGAAACATCCCCAAATTATACCAATTACAGATTTCAGAGGAAAAACATAGGAAACTATCAACATTTTCTTGCACAGAAAGGTACATTGTGACTTTTCTTGTGCAAATATCTGGTTTTATTTCAACCATTTAACCTCTATATAATCTTGAACAATTGTCTCCACTCTTACGTGAGTGAAGTAAAGATTGGTGGCTGTCTCGGCTACAGCAACTCCAAAATGATTAAGTTTAAAATCCCTGTTGACAGGATGAAAAGGGACAGCAAGACCTTTCCATGTCAGTGATCCTAGAGTATTAAGGAGCTTATAATTTGTGTCTTGGAAATTCCCTAAATTTTATTAAAACTCCACTGTATTTGTAGCCGTTAACTCCCTGTAAATCAAACTTTCATGTTCTTACAGAATATTGTACCTTTCTGAGGCTCCAGAACTCAGCATGATACATGAACACATCCACACTTCCTTTTTGTTCTATCATTTGTCTCACAAGGACTTCCTGATCATGTATTCAGGTATCTGAAACATTTACACCAAAATGTCTTAAGTATGGCTCATTGTTGAAGGTGTTGTGAAGTATTTCCTTAAAGCATTCACCACACAAAGCCTTGGCTATATCAAATTCTAATTGTACAGATTCTAATTTATCTGCTTCCCATGCACTCTCTGGGATCAAAATGCACCTGCAAGTGTAATCATACCCGAATTTCAACAACGTTGAAATTCAGGTAAGGCAACGTTGTCTTGCATGTCAAGCATGTCAAAGAAAATAAAGATCTTGTTTTGTCACAGACATCAATTAGCTTATTCAGATGACATTTAGCTATCATCTAAAGTATTTATGTGGCTTCCATTAGTGTATAGTTTTAGATATTCATCTCTACAACTGTTCTAAGGGGCTCCAAGAAACGATGGCCTAGATTTATTCTACCCATGGAATGGTAGAATATGCTGACTTGGAAGGTACCAATCAAGACCATTGAGTCCAACTCCTTTCCCTGCACAGGACACCAAAAGAGTCACACCATGTACCTGAGAGCATTGTCCAAACACTTCTTGAATTCCAATGGGCTTGGTGCTGCAACCACTTCCCTGGGGAGACTGTTCCAGTACCCAACCACCCTCTGGGTGAGAAACCTTTCTCTGATGTCCAACCTAAACCTCCCCTGACTCAGCCTCAGGCTGTTTCCTGGAGTCCTGTCGCTGGTCACCATAGAGAGGAGATCAGTGCCTGCCTATCCACTTCCCTTCATGAAGATATCGAAGACCACAATGAGTGTCCTCTCAGTCTTTTCTTTTCCAGGCAGAATCAACCAAGTGCCCTCAGCTGCTCCTCGTACAGCTTCCCCTCAAGGCCCTTCAGTACCCTCGTGGCCCTATGCATTTGGTCAAGACACCAGAAAAATATGTAGCCACCTTGGACTCTGTCTTCAGCACAAAGCAAGAATAGATGTTTCCTGACAGTTGTGTGGCACAGAGGTGGGGTGGATTTCTCTCTGTACTTGCCTTTTCTTCCTCCATCACCCATTAATTACGATGGTAATTGTAATTATGTAATAGGCCAGATTTTTCTGGACCATGATGACATGTCTAAGAAATGTGTGGCACAGCTCAGTATGAAAATAACCCCTTCTAACACTCCGTGTGTTTGTTATCTTCTGCTCTAGTTTCCTATTCTCACACATTCTATTGACTCTGTGTTTATTTTTTTAAGTTGTATTGGATTATTCAATAACTGAGACTGAACTGTATTTAAAGGCATGAAGACAGTTTTTCCATATGATATCGTCTGCTTTGAGATATCCCATATAGTCAACAACTTTTTTCCATAAATAAATCAAAAACAAATGAACAGCATTCAATACACTTTTATCTCCGTTTTTTAGAATAAATTCAATAAATATATCCATATTAAAAATCCATTAAAAATGGTGGAGAGTGATGTTGAACAAATATTAACATGAATAAATAAACCAGAAAAGAGATAACAATCAACATAGTAAAAAATTCTGAGGGAAGACATTTCTTGATGGAACTGCATTTTGATCAATATTATTTATTTTAAATAATGCCCTTATTTGATGAACTGAAATGAAGCAGTCAACTTACACTGATATTTCCATTTCAAAATGACCTTCAAGAAAAACCATGCATTTTTCAAACACAACAAAAATAGATGTAAAAATGTTGACATATATTCCCCTTGGATTGTTTAATTTTAAGGATTTTTCTGACATTTTTATTTTTACAATTCCTGTCTGAATAATTCAATGTTTATTCATTCAGTGATAATATTTAAGTTGTTCTACTTCTTGGAATGGAGAATCATTTTTCAATGTTGGCATTTTTGCATAAAAGAAAAAAAAAAGACAAACTACTTTTTCCTGGTTTTTTTTTTTGGGGGGGGGGGTTTATGTTTAGAGGAAAAATGATTGAATCAGGAGGCTAAGTTATATAAAAAAACCCCAGGATTCCTCTTATATCTTGGCATAAACTATTGAGAGTTAAGTGTAATCTATAATAGTAAAGACTGGTTTTGATATTGACCATGCAGGCCATGAATGTTAATATTAATATTGTCAACAGACATATTTGCATGTGAGTTTCAAATTTTTGTTTGATTTTATTTTTTAAATTACATAATTGATAAGGAATCACAACAGCACCTGAAGAGCAAGATATCAAGGCATTTTGGGTTTAATTTTGGCAGTTAAAATAAATATGGATATTTATTCTTTATTAAAATATATCAGAGGTGGTGGATTCATTTGGAACAATTAATTTAGCCATAGGCAAGCTGCAATATTTTTGAAGGTCCCCACAAATTACCGATATGCCTGTGTGCTGTTTGTATTTTTTTTCCCTTTTAAAAGAGCACTTTTATTTTTTAGGTGCAAAATTAGACACTTAGTTTCAGTTTCACCACAAAAAAAAAAAAAAAAAAAAAAAAAAAGAGATGATAAGCTGTGGCAACCTCCAGGTTTGTGCATATAGATAATATAATGATTTTGTCCGTAGTCCAGAGTCAAGCTGTAGAATGTAGTGTATGAAAAATGCATGCATAAATAGAAAATGAAGACAAAAAGAAACTCGTGGAAGAAAATTCTAATGAATCTTGTGCTGCGGAGAGGCCACTTACGGCTCAGAAAGTTGCTGTGCTCACGAACCACTGATGAGTGTGAGAACATATCAGGAAAATGTTTGTCCTAATATTATTTGCCCCTCCAGGCAGCTGCAATTGGTCATTGCTGGAAGCAGGACACTGGGCTAGAAACGTCTTGGTGTGACCTGCTCTGGCTTCTCTTCTGCTCATTCTCCTGCTCACTACCTGAAGGGATCGGACATGAGACCTTTGCTCGTTCACACCTCAGCCTCTCTGCTGTGACTGCCCACAGAGGTCTCAATTAACAACAATTCCAGGGATAATTTGAGTGATGGGCTCCCTGATGGCTGAATTCTCTACTGATCAAAGTCATCACAGCTCCATTAACTACAACACAGCAATGCCAATTTATACCACAAGTGAATAAAGCCCAGAGTTATTGAAAGAGGTCTGTAATCACTACCTTCATTTTAAATAGGGTATCGAGAGGCCATTGAGATCAGAGAACAACGTTTGTTACCTGGTATTGTGCAGGAAGAGGTTGAGAGCTGAAGCCTGGAGCAGAAATGGCATTCTCTTCAACTTACTCAAATGACACAGTGAATGTATATAATAATTAATAATATATAATGAGAGTGAAGAAGGAGTTTCTTGAAGAATAGAAGGATTTCTGTAAAAGTTTGTTTAAAATAAAGAAAATTATATTCAGATGAAAATAACTCAGGGACTAATTTTTTTTTTTTTTTTTTGGATTCCATCATAGCTAAGACTGACCACATTTGGATGAAGGAAAATGAGTGACCAATTTGCTGAAATACTTAACAGTAATTTCTTTCACAATATTTCCTGATACACTTTTTAAAATTTCTTCTTTGAAATGTGTTTTCACTTTTCAGTAAGAAATAAATTCAGCAAATAGCAAGTTGTGTGGTTTTTTTCCTTGCTTGAAAAATAATGCTGAAGGAATTGTTTTGCAGTTGAAAATTAATGTAACCCATTATGTCCAGGAAATTTCTTCAATATATTATTTGCCAAGTCTTTGGTCCTTGCAAAGAAAATTATTTTAATTTATCTCATTTTTCACAACTGAGCCAATGATTGTTTAACCTAAAGTGCCATTGTGACTAAGTAGAGAAATATCAGGGCTCTTGGTCATTTTGTTGAAGCTCAGCAATTAAGTCCACTAGGTTAGCACTGAGAAACACAGAAATTGCCACTTCAGAACAAAAAGTCCTAGAGAATATAAGAGGGGATGAAATCATTTCATTTTGATTTTTTTTTTGCACTGTTTTAGAACACTACATAGAAAATTATATCTTTTCTATAAAACACAGAAAAAAACAAGCCATAGAAAAGTTATAATTTTCAATTAAATGTTATAAGTGTTTTGAGTTAATTTCTTACACATTTATGTATTTTCTGACTCTTGTATAAAACTATTATTATTTTTTTATTGTTATACCCTTCTCACGAAGGCCTCATAATCCTTAAGTGAAATTGTGGCCTTAGTGTTGACTCTGGAAACTGTAAACTATTGTTGATTTAATTTACCTGGTTAGTATTTTCAAATTTCCCTGGAGGATTTAAATAAATGTCTTCTGCTAAGTTTTGTCACTGAGGTCCTACTGTAGGCACTCATGTTTTTGCTCAACTTTGTGTTCTTTTAGCTGTTCCACTCCAACCAGTAACTCAGAGCTACAGCTCAAGTCAATTGACAATTCTGACCCGAAATTTTTGTCAATACTCTGAAAGTCACCTATGGAAATTTAACTCTTCCACCTAGGTAGCTATAAAAATATTCAACCTTTCATCTGTTGTAATATGATAAAAATTTGAAAGCATGTGTTATAGGAATAGCACTGTAGATTCCCCAGCCCAGAGGCAGATTCTATTTGGAACTGCCTTTTGCTGAGCCAACTAGAAGTTACCTGACCCGAAGTAGCAGAACTGTGCAACTCTTCCAAAAACTTTGGAACTGAGAAACAATAACAGTTTATTGATTTCTGAGTGAAGAGGGACATATTTTTATTGTGGTTCTAGATGCATGTTTAAAACCCAAAATAATAAGAGCAGGAAAAACCTCAAAAAAAAAACTTGGTATAAAAAGAAACATTTTCAAACAATCCTGTTAAATGTTTAGATTAATCCTACAAACACTGAATAATTTCATGAGTTCCACGTTTTCTTCCAAATCAGCATGGCAAAGATTTGGGAATGACAGCTTCAAAATATTTGCAAAGCTATTTCTTATGCATATGAAAACTTTTTTTTTAAAAAAAGAGAAGCCCGAGTACCATTAGCACTAGACTTATTTAACAAGTGCCATAACAATGTTAAACTCAGACATGAGCAGAAAATTATTCCAAGAGAGGGTGAAAAAGCCATCTTTAGTTTTACAAAAGGATTTTAGTTGTCTGAGAGATTTATTGGAGTATGGTAGATCAGCCTCAGTGTTATGGACAGAATCCTTTGCTGATCTGCAGGGCACCACCAGTATGAAGGGAACTACTTGGACTTGCTCTAAACACCAGTTTGTCTAAAGATCTCATATGTCATCTGGAGAGAGGGGAGACGGCACAGGTCACAATTTTTTTGGTTTTTTCTTCTTATCATTAGCTGAAATTAACATTTTTTGTTACCAATCAAAATAAAGCAATAAATAATAATAAAGAAAACAAATGAAATTCATAAAGACTGAGGTATATGAAAAATAGGGGGAAAGAAAGAGATAAAAAGCACATGATCATATTTCCCTCTAGTCCTCCTGGAGATAAACAGGCAAATTTTAAAGAATATATTAAAAAAATATGAGCTGGATAAGGGAAGAAAGTCCATAACAGTGAGAAAAAGAAACAGAGAGAAAAAAGAAAATATACCTAAACATTTGATGAAGACTTTCAAGGCCAAAAAGGAATTTAATAGCCTTTCAGAACAGAAACTGTGATGAAATATGATCTTTAACCACACTAAGTCTTAGGGGTGCCTTGTTACAATAAGAGCAAGAAAATGCAAATGAATTTAAGTCAGATGAAAATCTTTGATTATACAATGCATTAGTCAGATCCACACTTAGATTACAGTGATCAGTTCTGGTCATCACATTACAACATAAAATATTGAAACACTTGACAAGGTAAAGAGACAGGAGATGAGTTTGATCTTAGGCTGTGATTATATTGTATTAATGACTTCCTATCATATTACTGGCTTCTCCATCTTATCAAGGAAACACCACTTCCTAATTGAGTAAGAAACCAGTGAAAAGAAGCAGAATTTTAGAAATTATTATTATTATTATTATCACTGCCTTTTAAACATTCCTTTTCATAAGCTGTATACACCACCCTTATTTAAAGAAAAGGACATTAAATTAGGCTGAATATTTCAATTGGGACATTGTGATTCACTGATCAATAAAGCTAAATAAGAGCAGAGCATTACATATGCAAGATATTCAGTAAAAATTCCTCATGCTGCATCCCAAGAAGAAGAACCCATACACAAACAAAATAGGAGGCATCTTTTAAAAATGAAGACGGTGTGCCAAGAATATAATTCCATTCCATGATAGAGTTATATTGAATGATTTGGTTACTGAAGTCTAGGTAAGTCTCACTGTGAAATGTGTAGTGGCTAATCTGTTTTTATCTGTGACCCTGCCACATTATCATTCCTCTGATATTCACCCAGCAAGAGAAAAGAAATGGATCATGGGGCAAGGCACACCATAAGTCAAAGGCAGGCAAAAATTTTTTTTAGTCCTATAAGGTTGTTTTATTGCTGATAGAATTGTGCTACCCTGTAAGAGAAAAAATAGGTAGCATGAGACAGTCTTAGCAGAGGGAGATGCTAAGCCCACGTTTGAAAATCTGCCCTATATTAAAGCTCACCGTGTTGTGGTTCTCCTTGCCATGGAGTCTCTGAGTAAGAAAAACCTCAGGTCTAAACCAGAAAATTCACATTCAGGGCCTTCAGATCCACTGCTCTACTTTTGGACAATCTCCTGCTTCTTTTTAGCTGTTCATGTTGTAAGAAGTTCCTTGTAGAACTTATATTCATATACTTAGACACAATTATGATGGTCAGAGAAATAAATAAAAACAAACAAATGTACTTGCTTATTTACACTCTTCCTGTAAAAAGGAAATTGGGATTGATATTTTCCTGGGAATATAGTATTTGAAAAGCTGCAGGAAACTCAAATCAAAGTTCCAAGTTGGTCAAAAGGAATCTCAACAACATTTTTTTTTTCCAAGAGAAGGGTTAAAAACTGCTTAATTATAGTTAAAGTAGTCAAGATCTGAAAATGGCAGTGTTGCTTTGGGCATTTCCATCATGCATTAGCCTCATTATTAACCTCTTCTAAATTGCTTCTACTTTATTACATTTATTCCCCTCTGTTTGAGGTAAAGGAGTTTTTTTTTTACTCCAACAGGAAACTTGAGTTGTATCCTTTAAACAGAAACAAAGATTTTCTTCAACAAGAAAACTTTTTCCATATAACATGCTTCCCATTCTTCTCGAGGCAGTTTATCAAAATAACTTGTAGGTCCTTTGTTTAAACAAGATACAAAGCCTTCATGCTGGGACACATAAAATACATAAAGGTTAATGTTAATCTTATGGGTATCAGTCTCTGTTCAATAGGCAATGGAAAAGCCCATTGAAAAGGAACCTCCAGAGGGTGATTTGGAATGCTGTCTGGACTCTGAATTGTCCCGCAGGGAGATGTAGCTCTCCACCATCATTGTGTAAGAAGACTGGGAATTAACATTACTAGTCTACGTGAATAGCCTATGTCGTCCTCAGAAATGGGGAGAAAAAAGAAAGAAAAAGGACAAGAATAGGAAAACAAAATTAAGGAGAAAAGCCTGAAGAGAAACAACCACCCGTTCCCCGCACCACATATTACAATCAGATGGGTACAGCAATCTTTCCCCCTATGCCTTACGTTCAAAGATACTTGCATTGCAAAATCAAGCACTTAAACCTGAGTAATTTCCTGGCAGACATCATCTCTAGATGATTTAGCTAACTGAACTACTTCCTGTAGCAGTGAGGAGTTGGATTTTTGAGGACCACCTGATGAACTAGGATTTATACTGGCTAAAGTGAATTTCTCTTTAGTTCTGGAGGCCATTGCTCAGGATGCAGTCACACCACACACAATGGTCACTGAGACAGCAAACCACAAATGGAAAGCAGTCTTACTTACAGGGGTTGATCCCTTACAGCCAAAATATTGTCTTTGTCATGGAAATAACAGCACACCAGCACAGATTCATCAAGAGGTTGAGAGTGTTTTAGCCTTTTACATAGGAAGCCCCCATTTTGAGCGAGGTGAAAAAACTCATCTGTTTTGCAGCTCCATCAAACCTTAATCCACTCAGCTTCAGTGAAGTCAGTGCATTAAGCCCTTTGTTTTAGAAAACTGGACACAGTAGATTACTTTACATTCCTTATTTTATTATTATTTTGATCTTTGTACATTAGAGTCATGACTGTTGTCATTGTTCATTTGCTTGTTTTTTATCTCCTTCACACTGAATCATGTTGGAGTTTTGCAATAACAACCAAAAAAAATCCCGTTCTCTGGAAATACCATATTTCACATATTATTTCTGAGGGTGATACATTTTGAGGTTATTTTCTGGGAAAAATCATAATTCATAATCTCACCTTGGAAAGAAGAAAAAAATTTCTACAAAGGTAGAGAAACTATAGGCAGCAAGCAGTACAGTGAATGTTTAAATGCCTTTTCAAGCGTAGTAATTCTTTCAGACTTGAACTCATTGTCACCTCTGGTTTTTTGAGGTATATAGGACCAGGCTGCAAAAGCAGTATTTGAACTGACAGAAAAGTGTGTTTAGGGGGAAGGAGGAGTAAACATTCCCTGTAGTCCTACATAGGGTTGCTGCACTTGCATACGGGATTGGAACAGCTTCTCACCCAGCATTACACCAGTGAGGAGACACCTGGGCTCCAGCCTGAACTTGCTCATCACACAAAGAAAGCTTTCCAAGCATCACTAAGCTCCACGAGCTAACTTTCTGCCTCAGAGTGGCAGGCAGCAGAAAATGATCGTGCCCACCAACCTTGCACCATTTCTGCAGTTCCTTCCTGGGCAGTGTGGCAGTCTGCTGCCCCTCAAAGCAGAGATTTACAGGTCCCCGAAGTTTTCAGGCAGTCCATGGCACAAAGGTTCAGTCTCTGTGAGCTGTCTCCTGTTGCTTTATTTTTTTTCATGTGTCCCACTGCAGGCGTTTGACTCATGCATAGATGCTGCAAGGCAGAACTGGATAGAATACAATCCAATAAAACAACACAACTAACTGAAGAATACAACAGCGGGAGAATAAATATTCCATAGAACTTGTGCCAAGGTTACATGTTTAACAGTTTTCCACTTTATTGTCAATTATTTGAATCTCATAGAGTGAGGGCAGACATTTTTATAGCACTTTCTGTTTAGCATTGGACATTTGAAGTGGCACAGCAGAAAGGAAGGTGAGTTTTTAGCTATAAATTGTGTTTTGCAATATGAAAGCTGCATAATAATGAATGATATAAGTTTTTTTCGATTTCCATTTTTCTTCCTTACCCAAGAAAGGACCAAATCATTCTGAAAACACATTAGAAGTCAATGACAAAGTAATAGAAAATGCTGACATTTGGAAATATCTTTCTGAGAAAGTTCTCTAAGTGCTAGTTTTCAGAATCTATTCCACCCATGTAGATAAACCTGGAGGCAAGGAACACAGGTGATGTCCTTCATACTGATTGAAAAATCGAATCTCATTAATATGAAAAGACCAGTGGCTAAATATTTCTTTTCATCACCAGAATGCTAGTATTCTTTCAGACCGTTATTTATTATTATTATTATTATTGATAATAACTGTCAGTGATATCTTCACATTTACACAGTGCCTTTTCTCCCAGAAGGTCCCAGTGCCTGGACACCAAAAATCACTTCCCTAATCATGGAGATGCAGCCTTGATTTTTATCTGTGACCTGTAATGCTGCACAGCAAACAAGGAGACAAATCCCATGAATACTAAAGCATCTTGTGCAATTCAATTTGCTCGTGTGAGCAAAATCTTCAGTTTCAAGCTTTTGTACAGAGTGGAACAGCACAGCCTAACTTCGAGTACAGAAACTTCATGGCAGCAACGGTGAATCTTCCCTGATAAAAAGTTAAGCATGCACTCAAATACGTATCTACCTAGGCTGAGTTTTATAATAAAAAATTGAGCTGTTAAGTCATTCATGTGTCCTCCCCATATACTGGAAGGAGGGAAGACTTTAAAGAACATTCATAGCCTCAGCCTAAGGCAAATAGTTAAGAGACCTGGCGTGAAGAATCCACTGCAGTCACTCTGCATTGAATGTATAGGAAACCAAACAAAATTAATTATTCAAACACACAGCTTTCAACACTATAAAATCAGGTGAACTGAATCTCACCTCAGTCGGCAGTATAATGTTCACAACCCCTGTTTTAATGACTGCAGATCATATACAGCATGCTTTACATGGATACACGCACACATATACATGTGTCCATGCATGTGCATGTGTCTATTTATGCAGATATTTACAGTGATTATAAATAGACATTCCTAAGATGTTTAGGAAAGTACTTAAGAAGACTGCTTCACACAGATGACTAAATTTGGAAAACCTGAAATTTTCTCAAATTTCCCATCTGGTGAAAAAATATATGCAAATTATTCATTAATGAGGAAAAAATTGAAGAAAAAGGGGAAAAAAACCCCAACAAAACAAAGAAACAGAAAATCTCTCAACACCATAAAGTGACAAGGAAAAGAAATATTTGTATTTATAGATATCCATTTGTTAGCCCGGTATAATTGGCTGAGGTATGAAGCACAAACAGCTGAAGTGAATGTGTAACCTTTTCAGAACTTATATTTTATAATGAAGGGGTTTTTATTTTTTTTTTTTTTTGATTAATGTCTGAATCAGGGCTGTTGCCATTGCTCAAGGAAAAATATGTGCTTTATGAAACTCCAGCGGAGCAAGGAACTTGAAACTGAGTGTGAAGTGTGAACTAGAAGTTTTACACTGACTTGTCTGTAGTCACATGAACACCCCATTTTGCAGACATATTAGAACACGGGGAAAAACACTGAAAACACTTCTGTGCCTGAAGGAAGAGGGCAAGATACATGCAGGTTCACTCTCTCTGGAGGAAAAAAAAAAAAAAAGCATAAATAGAGGTAAAAAACAAATTCCATTAAAATAACTAGCAACTGAAAAATGTATTTCAAAAACAGAAAGCTGAATCTTCTGGATTTTTGTACTACCAGAAAGATTCCCAATGCATATTTCTATTTTGCCGATTTATTTTATGGATATAGATACAGCCAGACATAGAAGCACACATCTTCAGCAGTAAAGTGGACAAGAAGTAACTGATTGAGTTAATAATCATCTCTTAAAGTTTTACAAACACAATATAGATCAGTGGACAATTCCTATACAAGCAGTTCTTTAGTTATTTAGAAAACACTAATTTTTTTTAAAGAAAACAACACCCACAGCAAGGTTTGGGGAAGGAATTGAGAACAGTGAGGCTAAAGGCAGATTCAGGATGGCAATTATGGCTTTATTTGTATAGCAAACTGACACAGCACCCTGAAAAAGCTCTTTCGAGGCTACCATGGGTGGTCTGCCTGATTCCCCACTGCGAGCTGACAGGAACACAGAGTAACAGTTCAAAACATTTTTACAATATACCTGCACTACGAATGGAAGCACATCCAGGATAGCTCTTCGGCCTTGATGTCAGCAGGAATGGAGTAACCATCATGTGAAAGGCTCCATAACACTTCAGAGCAGGGTGTAATGCTGACACTTTTTACTGAGAGGGAATTCTGTGGAGGAACCATTAAATTAAACTCATGTGTTTGTGCATATGTCACTGTTTAATTTACTGTAGATCACTTAGAATTCAGGACTGTTCTACTGATACAGCAGAAGTGGGAAGAGCTCATGGCTTCATTGTGACCTGGACCAAGCCACCCAGGATAAAACCTTGATGTAAGATTTGGAATGAGAAATAATTCATATTGCAAGGGGACTGATAGAGAACCACAGGTTCCAGAGATTCATCCCTTTTTGAGCAGACTTCTCCACAGTAAATGCAGATCATTGTGATTAAGGCTATGTAGAAGAGAAAGAAAAGTGGGGGCTTGGAGCCTTGGGGCTTTTTTGGCGTTCAAAGAAAGCTAAGAAGGAGAAGGGCAAAGTAAGCAAGAGGTTGAGAAAGTGCAGAGCGCAGGAAACTGATTTGAGGAAGACGTGTTTTGCCAGAATGGGACATTTGTTGATGAGCTTATGTCATGATTGGCCACAACAACCACAGAGAGCGCTCTGGGCTGAGGGCAGAGTAGTTGGACAAAGAGTCAGTGGAAAAGTATCCGGGGGTGCTGGTCAACAGGGGCTTAACATGAGCCATCAGTGTGCCCAGGTGGCCTAGGAGGCCAATGGCACTGGGCTTGTGTCAGCAATGGTGTGGCCAGCAGGACCAGGGCAGTGCCCATCCCCCTGTGCTGGGCACTGGTGAGGCCACACCTCAAATCTTGTGTTCAGTTTTGTTCCCTCACAGCAAGAAAGACACTGAGGTGCTGGAGCACATCCAGAGAAGGGAAGAGAGCCGGGGAAGGGTCTGGAGCACAAGTCTGATGAGGAGTGGTTGAGGGAGCTGGGGGGGCTCAGCCTGGGGAAGAGGAGGCTTGGAGGGACCTTCTGGTTCTCTATAACTCCCTGACAGGAGGGGGCAGCCAGGTGGGGGTTGGGCTCTGCTCTCAGGAGAGTGGCAGGACAAGAGGACAAAGCCGCAGGCAGTGCCAGGGGAGGTTGAAGTNGGAGAGTGGCAGGACAAGAGGACAAAGCCTCAGGCTGTGCCAGGGAAGGTTCAACTTGTACATCAGGAGAAATTTCTTCACGGAAAAGGTTAGCAAACATTGGAATGAACTGTCCAGGGAAGTGGTGGAGTCACTCAGCTCCTGAAGTGTTCAAAAAATACTGGACATGGCATTTAGTGCTGCGCTATCACTGACAAGTGCTGTGTTCTAGTTGACCTTGTTGATGGTGGTGACTGACTCAGTGACCTCAGAGGTCTTTTCCAAGCTAAATGATACTGTGATACTGTGATTCTGTGATGTTTTGAGAGGTAGAAAGAGCACCAAACTCACACTGAAATCTTTTTGAAATATGCTGTCTCTCATTAAAGTAAAATTTTATGGCTTGTTGATGGACAATTTACAAACAGCTGCTTTCCAACCCAGAGACTATGTGGATAAACAAATTGCAACAAGCTAGGAGGGGTGAGAAATAGGAAGAAGAAAGTGCAGTTCTCAGGCAGTGCTGAGAACAGGACATATTGTTCTGCTGATTGTTCCTTTAAGCATGGATAATCATGTACAATGATGTATTCACTTTAAGAGGATTCTCCATGTGGAAAATGTTCTTGAAAGGTTTAAACACCGTGAATGATCCAAAACTCATCATAGTGTCATGGGAACAGGGCAACTTAGACAGCAGCTGAAAGAAAAAAAAAAAAAAAGGAAAGCAAGAGGGAGATAGAAAAGGAGAAGAGAACCCTGCAATTTGATGCAGACACAGAGTCTTGACTGATGTGGTGAAGACTAAGCCGTCTTTTGGACAGGGAAAGCATCTTTCAGGATGTTCTCTTAGAATGAGTCTTAAGTTAAAAGCCTGGTTAAACTGGGGTGACTGCAAATAAGAGAAGTGAAAACTTCCAGGAGGAAAGGTAGCATAACAATTTATGCTATTTAGGAGACGTCCTGAGGAGCAGATGTAAAAGATTTCCAGTGTGTATAGATCATAAAGATCCCTGAAAGTGACAAGTGCAGTTCAATTAAATACTTTGTTGCTTTTTCTGTCACCCTCCTCTTCTTTCCTCCCACTCTTCTTTTTTTTTTTTTTTTTTTAATGCCTTTTCTCTCCCCTCCTCTCTCCTTTTCCCTTTTTTCCCCCTTTTTTTTTTTCCTTTTCTTTTCTTTGTTCCTCTGTCTGAAATCAGACTGGGCAGAATTAGGCATGACAGTAGCAGTCCTTTGCAGAAGCCAGAGACAGCAAGAAGAGGAACACTGTGGAGTGAGTTCATGAACTGCGTAAGCTGAGGATGCTCAACTGACACTCAGCAGACTGTGCTTTTCAGGATCACCTGTGCTTGAGAAGGTCATCACTTGTATCAGCAAGAAACATATCATATTCTTTGCACAGATTTTTTTCTCCCCAGCTGGGCCAGGTTGGGAGAAATTTCTTGCAACTTCTCTGAAAGAAAATATCATCCTGTTATTTTAAAATCAGATCTTTGGCCTGGGAAACTATAGACCACTGGGTTATAGTAAGCAAGACTTTCGGACATACTCTGAAAGAAAATATTAAAGATGGAAAGATAAGAAAGAAAAAATAGATGGGTTTACCAACGATAGACTGCCAAAATGAACTGATACCATTCCATGATAAGATAACTGATTTTTCTAGACAAGTGAAATTTAATAGATCTAATCTGCCTGGACTTCAAGAAAACACTTAATACGGTCCATGCTAGAAATTATTATCAAAGCTAGAGGGGAGGGGGATTAGCTGAGAAGTTAGATGAGAAGCTATAAATGTGTAAGGAGCTGGCTTGTGAATTATTAGGGAAGAACAACAGTGTTCTTGATCGGATAGGCTAGAACCACTGCTCCCTTTTCTTTTCTTGGAAACAGGAAACAGGAGTATGTTATTTCAGTGTGCTGGTGACACAAAGCCGGAGACTCTCAGCATAGAGGGGAATCAGAGTGAAGACTGAAGAAGAAACTAGAACTAGAAAGAAACATATCAAGTAAAGCAGTGTCTTGTATTAAGGCACAAATCATCTCATTTGTGCTCTATGTTCAAAGTTCTAAAGAATATAGAAGAGGGAAGAAATGTGGGTATAAACTGCATGTTTTAGACAATCAGAAGCTGTGGATCACTGACATGAAGTGTTAATAGTAGTAATAATTTTAATTAACAGTAATAATATTAATTATTCTATTCAAAGGAGGAATGACTGGAATATTACAAGTCAGTTGTTGACATAATGCAGTTCCCTCAGTCTGATTTGAGTAAAGGTTTTAGGAAAAATCAGTTTAGATTTGACTAGAGCAATGATTTGGCTGTGAAGGATCCATTCCTTGAGAGGAAGTAAGGTTTAACCTCGAGAAATAAGGGCTGAGCAAAGATATATTTTTTTCTCTATATATACACTGACGTGAGAATATTGGGGCAGTTAAGGAAAAGTTACACAAGATAGAGCCAGTGTTGCTGCAAGAGAATGATTATATTAATTCATTCACAAACAGTATAGCTGAAGATTAGATTTCCAGAAAGAAAGATGATTGCCCAGAATGAACGGCCTCAGAAAGTTGGGATTATGAACGTGAAGTTTCCTACCTCAAACATAGGAACAGCCCTGATAAATATGATAATAAATGGTCTGTCCCTTACCTGTAGCTTTCTTTTCTGACACATTACACTTTCAGTGCTTGGCAGCTAGCGGACTATCACAGGAAAGAAGCTGGATAGTAGCACTATGTTACATACTTACCATGTTAGTATATGGTCAGCGTTTCTTCTGGAAGCTGACTATATGGATTCAAAAATGAAAATTTACCCGGAGAAATTGTATCTACCCGTCTTCACTCTCCTGGCACTTCTACCATACCTGCAGAAAGGTTCTGGAAACTAAATTTTTAATTGTTACATACTGCATATAAACAGCTGGAGTCTTTTCCTCCGCTCTCCTCTGAAGCAATGAAATCACAAGAAAAGTACATTAGTTTTGAATCATTGTCACCAGTTAAAAGAAAAGCATAAAATAGAGAAGCTGAGACACAAAACTGAGATACATTCAGATGCTGTAGAAGTTGCAGGGGATGAAAAAAAAATTATATAAAACTGAGATTAAAAAAAGGACAAATAAAGGTTTGCATAATCTTTACCCCAGGGTGTAATAGCAGCGCCAGTGTTTTCAGACTATAACCTTTTCAGGGATGAGAAGCTAGTCAAGCACACAGGCACATCTCTGTTTCTTTTCAGCCTTTCTGTGACTCCAGACAGGCTGCTGAAGGTAAGGTCCACAGTGAACGCACTGGATCCTTCAGCTCCAGCACTGGGCTGTCTCGGATAAATTTCAAGCCTCTTTCCAGGAAAGTGATTTGTAAGCCAAGTGTCAGGTCTGCTGTCTACCAGTGCAGGGACTTTATATGCAGCAGCTCAGGAAACCCACGTGCAGAGCAGGCAGCAGAGCGGAGCTAGTCACCAAGAAGACTGGGATATCTCCTGATAGCTGATTTGGGCAGATTACTGATCATGGACATAAAGAAACTTCTGCTAAATCCTGCTCAGAGGGTGCTGATGGATTGACTTTGCACTCTCGGACCTTATACTGGTTGAACCGTTGATTTCAATGCTAATTTTGGGGCGGATCTGTGGTCTCTTATAGGTGGGATAGAACCATCCCTAAAATATAAATCTATCAATTGTCTATTTGAAGTTGAAGCAAACAAGGTGTGTGTCCTCGCCTGATCTACACTGAACTTGTACTGATGCACAAAGAAGTACAGGCACTAAGGAGAGTGGAACTATTATTCTGAAACCAGATAATTTTTCGAGGTGGCAATGACAAAACTTTGGCATGCTCACCTTTTGAATAATGAGAAATCGTTAAGTATGGGATCCTTAGACAAAAGAAAGCAAATTTACATCATCCACTCTGTGGAGAATCCCATCAATAGCACATTATGGAATCAAGTCAGTTATGGGGTAGAGAGGTAGATCCACTCTTACTGCAGTTAAAAAAAAACAAACTTGGAGGCACCAAAAGACAATTTAGAATGAGCCTAATCTTATTTTATAATACAATGTTTCTAACCTCTTCAAATCTTCTTCTCTCTAGAAATTAACCAGTGTTGGAAAATTCTGAATTCTTTTCTGTATCTGGAGGACATAAATAATTTCCTGGTAACAGAAAGCATTTCAGTACTAGTCTCCTTGCACTTCAGCCCCTTACTCTGAAGAGCAGCAGAAGAAAAAATGCCCTACTTCATAAAGATGTTGTGTAGAGGAGTCTATAAATTATTGAGATCTGTTCTGATACAGAGAGCTCACATATGTATGTGTGTCTGCATCAGAGGTAGCTAGCGAGAATTGATTGCTGCATGAATAAACATTTACAGCTTCAGCCCCTGCAACAGTTATTGTCCCCTCTCTCTCCTCTTGTCTCTAAGTTTCTAAGTGGTCATGTCCTGCATGACTCTTTGCAGACTGTATATTGGAAAGGGCAAACTCTTGCTATTCTTCTGTGCTGTACACTAAGCCCTTTCTGCCCCCATTACTGTTTGATCTTTCACAAGGTTATCCTGGTATGAATTATAGGATGTAATTAAGGAAGATGGTTTTAATCCTTCTCTTTGTAAATGTACAATCTATTTATACAAGAACGAGCTACTTGATATTGTGAATTTTGTACAGTCTATAGCTGAGGGTGACCAAACCAATTTCTCTGGATAGAATAAATCCTCCTTATCCTCACCCTTCAAACTTCAAACTGAACTTGATCCACACATCATTTTCTCCAATTTAGAAGGAGCTTCATTCAGTTTTAAGTTTCATTTTCATGTGAAAATGCTGTGAAATAGATTGTTCTCATGGTATTTTCAACCAAGAATTGAAGTAGAATGTACCAGAAATACCACAAGGCAACTTACTCCTGGGCTGATCTCCAGGAAAGCTTCCCTGGATGAATAAGAACGGAATTCAGGTGAGATTCCAGGGAGAGCCCACAAATGCAAGCCTGCGTTTCAAGTGGTAACTACAAAGGCCTGGACAAGACATAATAGCAAGAGGTTACACCAGAAAACACAAATCATTGGTCTCTTAAGCAGAGCATGACTGAGATCCCCTAATCCAAAAGATTTCAGATGGTGGCACGAGTTGGGCCTAGATCGCTGAGCATGGGCATTCTGATGTGCTCCACACCACTCTGTCCCTGAGCCCACACAGTGAGTGACACGTCGCTGAGTTTGTAAAGTTAATCTACTCCTGCCCTATGCTGGAGTTTTATTGCACAGAAACTGAAGCACTTTGGGGCATGACACATGCCCTGGCCTCATCCTGACAAGCAGCAGTACCATCAAAGTGTGTGCCTCAGTACGGTTGTTCCTCCATCCTCCAGCTTATACAGACACGGCAGTAACATTTGAACATTACTTCTAACTCCTTGCACTAACATTTAGAAACATCATCCCCATAGTAGGCACTATAGAACAATGGAAAGAAAGAAGTGTGCCTCCAGATCTTCAATTTGACATAAAAGGGTAGTGCTGAGATGGAGGCAGAGCAGTGGGAAGTAGTTGGGAATTCTCTCCTTGGCATCTTGCCCAGGCCATTTAACAGCTCCATTTGCACCTATTGTCTATGTTATTCTTTTCTACCTGCACTACTGTGTAATAATGAGGGCTGGGAGTACCCAGACCTTCATCAGCTTGTCTCTTCTGCCGGGGCTGCAGTGATCCCATCTCTGACGGAGTGGAGTGTAGAGGGATTTGTAAAACACACACACTCTACCACGCTACCTCCGTCAGATCAAAGAAAATTTGTCCAGGGTACCCAGAATCCTTGACACTGGATGACAGACTGAAACAGAGGGTTTGTGCAGCAAATCTGTTATGCTCCTGCTCAAGCCATGACAGAAAACATGCTGGACAGGGCTGGGCTGGCTGAAGACTGATGTGCTACCGGTGAATTCTGAACATCTGCTGGAGGAAAGAAGGATGATGCAGTGACCTCTACTTACCTAAATCCTATAGAAATGAATTCTGGGATAAGCCCAGAGAGACACTACTGATTCTGACAGAATTATTCTGGAGGCATAGCCATATAACCGAAAGGACAAATTGGCTCGACATGTAATCAGCTTTGGGATGAAAGGCAGTATTTAAATGGAAGATGCTATTATTATTATTGTTATTATTATTATCATTATTTCCTTTCTAGGGCGAGTGAGGCTCATGGCTTTCATCTTCAAGCAGATGGGGAGGATGGAAGAGAGTGATCTTTTATTTCCTTAATGATAGAAAAAAAAATTAAACAAGTTGTGAGGATGCCATTCAAAATAAATGTCAGTGGGAAAGGGGAAAAAATAAAGAATATGGAAGGGGGAAAAAAAAGGAAATAAGAAACCAAGCAAAACTGAAGTAGATTTGACCTCAAAGGAGCTGAAATTGAGTTAAAGTTTACTAGTGAAGTCGGGTTTCCCTTGGGGGGTAGGCTGCCATTTAAGCTATTTCTTCTCTTCCACTTGTACAGTATAATTCCCCTAATACAGTGCTATAGGTCAGAAAAAGAAAACAAAAAATCTGATACAGCTGGGCTCCAATTTCCATTTACTAGCACGAAAAACCTCCCCTTGTATAAAAGAGTTTAGTATTATTTTGTGGAAAAATTGGCTCCTAAATACTACCTTACAGAAGAAGAAGCTAACCTGGTAGTCTGAAGCAAAAGCTACTTCCTCAGTGCCCTAGCACTTGACAGATTATACTCACAAAGCTGCTGCCAACTCACTCTGTGCCTCTTAGTCTGAATTTCATGCTCAAAGAAAGGTGCTCTCAGTGTATCTGGTTAATTTTTAGAAGGTGACTGTTATTTTTAACTTTTCTTCACCTTTCCTTGAATCGTGTTCTCCCCCTCCTTGTCACCCCCACCCCCCTTCACACTAACCCATCTCTTCCGTTGAGATGAAAGCTCACACAAAATGGTGACTGATTGGACTCTGCCAGAGGCATAATTAACGAGCTTTTAGACCCTACACTGATAATGAAGGAAAGGAGGAAACTGACACTAATCAAACAAACAAATAAACAAAAATACACCGGAAAACTCCACATATATGCTTTCTCTCAGCTATGGTACTTGACAGTGCTACTTTTAACAGCAGGTGATAAGGAAGCTTCAGACAGAAGAGTGATTT
Source organism: Falcunculus frontatus (assembly GCA_013398115.1). NCBI lineage: Eukaryota > Metazoa > Chordata > Aves > Passeriformes > Falcunculus > Falcunculus frontatus. The sequence continues at coordinate 255,104 of VZRV01010922.1, read as the reverse complement.
TTGAGTTGATGGTGCCCCTTTAAAGACACACAGGGAGACTATATACCCTACTGTGCTGGTATCAGCTTCATTTTTCCTTACATTCCCTGCTCTGAAATCCGGTTTGCTGCTGCCACAGCATAACCTCTGGCAGAGCTTTTGCGAGTGAAGGGAACTATCTTCAAACACTGGTATTGCTTTTTGAGGCTGAGAGGGTATGATCTGTCAGGAGCTGGAAGAGAGGGTTGACCCAGAGATGGGGTTTGTTCTATGTGAGGTTGTTGGAGAGTTTTTATTACGGAAGCAACTACCCTGAATTCCTTGCATCCCAGAAGGATCTTGACACTAAATTAAAAGACGTGTGTATAACCACCTTTCGCTGTGTTTCAGAACTTGTCGGAAAAAGAAAGTTTCTGAAATATCTACACTCTGCACAAAAAAATATTCTAACCTATATCTACCTGATTAGTGCATCTAATATGTCTCCTTTTGGGTTAACGTCCTTTTTCTTTGGCTAAGATTCCATCTAAGGTTGGCATGGGCATATTAAAATCAAAAGCCTATTTATTTAAGAGCCAAAGAGCCAGCACGTCTGTTTCACAGACATTTCATTACAACATCTTTTTAGTGCTTGCTTATTCCTACTACCTATTTCTTTATTGGTTAGGCCAACAGATAGTTTCATCTGAAGGGTCAGAAATCTTGCCATTTTTGAACAGAGGACTACAAAACCACAATGTCTTGTGCTAAGAAGGTAAAAAGAGGACAAAAAAGAAAACAGCATTGCTTATCCTTCTCTCTAAAAATCGCATGTTCTCACAGAATTTCAGCATAGGACCTGGGAAATCAGCGTAAAAGAACCACTTTTGAGATTTGATATATCAGGAAACAAGCCAGAATTCCAAATCCTGAATGTCCTTGCTGTCAGCTTGTTTGTCTGTGTAAGAGGAGAAATAATATCAGTAAACTTGTGATCATCCCCAGAAAGTCAGGCAGTGATGAGTGCACTTGCTACCCAGAGCTGGTGGTGCAATAATGGGCACTCCCCTCCTTCAGCTGGAGACAGGGAAATCTGACTGCAGCTGGAATGCTCTGATAGCTGCCAGCTAATGGCAATCCCGCTTGTGTACATTACCTTCTTCCTTGCAGCTTTTCTATTAACCTTGGGAAAACGGGTGAGCTGGAAGAAGGCTTAATTTGATGCCCTGTTTACAATTTACAAAGACATCACAGCAGTACCAACGCAACGAGTATGATTTTACATGTAAGTGGGGTCAGATTTACAGCTGGCAAAGCCACTAGGCCTGATAGGTAAAACACAGACTAGACACTGGGTTAAGTCACCTTTCCTGAGACACGGAAAACATTTCTCATCCATCTAAGGTTTACACTATTTAAAGTCAGAAATACACTTCTCTTTTTGTTATATCATGCTACCTTGATTAAAACTGAGGACCTGAAACAGGGAAGTAGAAAATTCAAGACTCTCTATCCTGTATTAAAAGACTGGAATTAGCATCTTCAAGGTGTTCTGCCATTTGAAACTTCAGAGTAAAATGAAAATTAAAAGATTGGCCATATTGAAATGATTTTTCAGGATACCATTTGGATGACGACACTCCAAGGCATTTGGGAGGAATTCAAGCCTATGGCCGAGGTTCAGTGTTCAGGTTCATGCCATATCTGATCTATGAGTTGAAGTGCAGGTAAAAATCCAGACCACACAGCTGGTGATTCAGTGTATTTGATTTGGGCAGTATCCAAGAACCTTTAGGAGCAAGTCTGTTGAGCTTATCATTGAAAAATCTACAAATTTTTGCAAAGAATCTTACAGTAAGGCCAGCATGTCTTCTGAAATTTCTGATATTTTGTTTTGCAATACTTTTTCAACATTTGCTGTTTTGTTTCAAGCTGGTAGTTGGCAGCCAAAACACACAAACCATCATGACATTCTGTGGCCATACCTAATTAAAATTCTTGTTTTGCAGCTTTGAGAAAAAGTGGTTTTTGCCTTCTGGTTTCTCTCAAACACAATACCAATTGAGAATCATAGCTGGAGCACACAGATTCCAGACAAAGAGCAGAGAGGGGCTCCTCCCACAGTGCAGGGTTATACTCAATACCACAAAGTAATGCAGACATTGAAAGATTTTGTGACTTCAAAGGGTAACTGGGAAAAATATTGAGAGAAAAAATTTGCTGAAGACTATGAAACATAAAGATTCCATATTTGACTGCACAACTCCCAGATCTCCAACTTACAAAAAAATGTGATGGAAGTTCTATCAGTAGTATCATTGCAGTTGTTGTATGGTTAATAAATATCCTTTATTGCTGTCTGCCATAGGTAGAACTTCAATCTGACCCAGTAAGTCCTGTACTGGTAAGGTAAAGAGGGAGAGAGACAGGGAGCCAAAAAATTGCTCCTCTATGCTTACAGTCTTGGGTAAAAAATTAACCCTGATTGTTTGAACTGCCATCATGTTCCAGAGCCAAGGACAACCCCGAACTGCTCATGACTCGTAATAATAGACAACTGGAGTCCCTACAGCTGCATTATTCACCAATTTCTCTTTGTCGCACAAGAAAGAGCAACAAGATTTGGACCTTCTCCGTGTACAAAGGTTCCCAAACTTTTCAGGTGACCTACCTCCACGTGGTGATTCGTGGTCTCCCAAAGTAACTAAGTGAAATTTTACAGTTTTGATTAATTTTCATGTAAAGTTTTGATTAATTTTTTCCTTTGTTTGATTATGGAATTCAGAACAAAACCAGAGAAAGACAGGAAGTAGCCTCAAGAAGCACCAAAAGAGTTAGCCTCATTCCTTTGGTTCCTTTGACACCAGACCACCCAGGTTTAACTGTACAAATTTGCGTTTGAAAGGAAAGCAGCAAACTGCTGCTTCTTGGGCCCTGTTTGCATGAGCACAAAATATTCAATGTTGCTCTTTTAAGGCGACCATGTTTTACACAGGATTTTAATGCAAGCGTCCAACAAGGTCGAAAATAATGACCCTTTGAAATGGAAAGATTAACATTTTTATAGATAGGAGAGGAAAATAGGCAACTTGCAGTGGAGCATGAGAATTCTATCTTGTTTTGCTTTCTTTTTTTTTTTTTCTCTACAACAAATAAGGCTTATGGATTGCAAAGAGGAGACTGCCCCATTAAAAAAAAAAAAATAAGTCTTTTACAGTATTTTCCAATTTAAGGCTGCTTGCAAGTAGCACTCAGGATCATCCAAGAAAAGTCTGACTCACTAGTTTTTCAATTTAGTTTGTTAATAGCCTGCCTTTCATAAAAGCATCAAGCACAATAACAAAAATACCTAAATCAATAGGATGATGCAGCAATGCCTCACAGAGATGATATTTTTGAAATAAATATATACCATTCAGCCTGGCCTGCTTGACATCAAATTTATATACTCAATAAGAAAGCATAATTAATGGTCCCAAACTGTATTTTCTTTCACCTATTTCACAGCTCAAGAAGCCGAGGGTTTTGTCAGAAAGTGGGGGGGAGG